>JARHVA010004436.1:660000-1265000 GCA_037957365.1 Torreya grandis
TATCTTTTATTGCACACCAATCAACACTGTGTTGTGCACACAAGAAAGGTAAGTGGAAAAAGCCAATAATTTTTTACACCACATACAATTTTTTTAGCAATAGGTTTAGCAAATTATCTCTTGCTCCTAATAGAAGTACAAGGAGTGCCATGACGTGCATTACACTCCTCATGCATTCTGAATTGAAGATAAGGGTTGGTTTCACATTCAAAAGGAATACTTAAAGGGTTCAAATCATAAGATCAAGCCTATGCGCTATAGTCCTTACATCATTCTCTACATAGCTGGCAAGAAAGTATTCATTCTTGATCTACCTCCATACTTGGGCATGCATCTAGTATTCAATATGGAGTTCCTTAAGTCTTACTTCCCTCCTCTTCTTGAGCCAATAGTCACACAACATCTTCTAATCTGGATCGTGAACATTTGCACCCCATAGATAAGGATTAGATTATTGAAGTGATAAACACATGCACCTGCCATAACACACAATTTTTTTTCGGTTGTCAAAGCAAGGCAATATGTTGATCAAGCTAGGCAGTATAACTCTTAAAAACTTCAAGATCAATTCATGTAATTATACGATGATGCAATGGAGACCATTGATAATCAAAGCGAATGATCAGTGTGCAATTGCATACACTTCTCCTTTGTGCATTTGTGAAACTTGCACATAATCTAGCTTGGAGTCCTTCACACTGCATCCCTTACGTGTGCACACATGTTTCATGGTAATAATGTGTAAAGCCCCTTGTGCCTAACATAAATTTTGCACATCATTGCATTTCCACGAAAAACTTCACTTCTATGTAGAGCTTTTTGCACCTAGCAAAACCCTTGCAACATCTCACATGCCCCAAATAGGTCTTGTCTTTGCACAACCTCCATCTAGCTTTCCAAATGGCACGTCTTAGTTCTGCGACATGTCAGTGTTAACCATCCTACTAAGCAGTTGAATTTCCACACACCCAGGTAGAAAGTTCAACAATTATATGGGAAGAAGATGACTCGTTCCCTTTTGTAATCATTGATAGTTGTAACTGCATCTTGTATTCCATGTATATATATGTAACATATGCATGGGGCCAAGGGTCAATGACATACACAATCATACTGATAGATAATAGGACTTGAGTATCTATTATTTCTCATACTCATTGTATTTAAAGCTTCTATCTAGAAAAATCGAAGGAAATATTTCTCCCTTATGATCATAGAAACATACATTTCTAACTTTATTTTATCTTTATACATCTTTATACTTTTTCCTATTCATTCACATAAAATAAAAGTCGCATTTCATACCAATATCAAACTTTTACTTACTTGAATGTACATTGATTTACTTTCCACAAATTAATATACTGCACGTACTCTATAACCACATAATTTAATTCTAAACTCTTAGTTATCCCTCACTCACAAAGTCTTGTCTTGGGCTTCATAGTGGAGATCACATAACTTCCACCAAACCATTTGAGTGCCCCCCAATACATAATAAATATGACCAAGATGGTATGATGTTTGAAATATTTTGCATTATTTCCTAGGGTAAAAAGCAATGTCACTCCAATGTTTTCCTAATGCATTGACAAGGACGTGTCATTACGTAGCCCTTGTTTGTCCACGTGATTATCCCTTGCTATTATTTATTAATTTATTAGGAATTTTCATGATCTTTCTTAGTGACAACCAAACACAACGCATGGAAAAGCCCACGTAGCAGCCTACCATTCACAATTTCAATGTAGCACTCATCTTCTTACACGTGTCTTATTCGATTTGACATCTACGGACAATCCACCGCCACGCTAGCGATAACATTTATTGTAGTTGTCTCATTGCAAGGTAGGCAGCCAGTTGTAGGTACAATATTGATGAGCATCTTTAGAATATCCTACGCACGCCACGTTATATTCCCTCGTTTTTAATGGCTTTTTACCAGCCAAATCGTGTCTTGCTTCTAGAATATACAGTTGGCGCCTTCTCCCCCACTCATTGGTTTCCCCCCGCGCTACAAAGCGTGCTTGTTAAGGGAAGGTTTCCGTCACTTTAACCTAGACAAGAAACGGATCTGCAATGAAGGACTTGACGGCTTCCACGGATTTGCTCTGCAATATGGCGTCAAAGCAATGGCTGGAGACGGCCCCTCCCCCTGTGATTCGCGTTATGAGACGGATTTCTACTCAGAGACTGGAAACCATAACGGAGGAGTCCTCTGTCGACGAATCGAAGCAGATTGTAACAGAGAATGGTTACTTTACTATCGAACCGGATTCTCCGTCACAAATACAGGCCTCAGAATTAGCATTTAGGAGATAACAGATTGTGATTTGAATTTTTCTGTCTGCTGTTGCCCGTATGTGTAATCTTCTTTGCGGGTTAGGGAACAAGACTGCGAACGACGGTCGGCAGGCCTGAGACGGACTTCTTTTGGTTTAGGGTTGTCATTACCCTGAAGCTTTTCACGTCAATGGCGGCGGCTTGTAAGAACGGATCTGATAACTGTGTCTAATAATGTTGACACGTATGTAATTGTATCATATGTACAGTTTTAATGTCCGTATTGATCAGATCTCCCATTCCCTGTGTTTAATTTACTAATTGTGTTGTTATTAAACGGGAATTCTGAATTGATTTAAGCTCTTACGAAATAAAAATATTTATATTCTAGAGTAATGTGTTTTTTTTTTTCCATCTTCATGTGGTATGCATTAAAGAAGAAGATTGTAGCAGGTATCAAGGTTGTCAAAATACTTGATATAAACTTGAATTACCTCGACATCTGCATCTACTAAAGCTATTGATGCAAACTTTGACAACTCGTGTGCAGATTTTGCAAGATTTTCATCAAGCTGCATGCAGACAATATATCTGTTGCCCTTCCAAATCGGAGAACCAGAACTTTGTCCAGTCTGTACCTTATGAGCTTGTCGACCTCTTGTTTCCTTGTGAGAGTCTGTAGTAAATAACTCATATTTATAGAAACAAAGAATCAAATTTGAAATGTTTCGAACGATTTTTAAAAAAAATTAAAACCCTGCTTTTACACAGATCAGGGTTTTTGAAGGATTAATTTGTTTATATGCAGAATTTTGTTTCTTTTATCACTTTGCGGTCATAACGTGGACTACAAGAAGCCAAAGAAAGGGTTCCACTTAAAATATTGGAAAATCTGACATTAGAAATAAATTTACTGGGCAGAGACCCTAATAATAATAAATTGCACTTTAATTAGACAAAACATCTAAATTAAATTTGATCATCAATAAATTTTAAATGATGGGCCTGATTAGCCAATACTAATATAGAATATGAAATAAAAATATTTATTTAAATATTACCATTAATAAATTACAAATGATGAGTATTGAGTCTAATTAACCAATATTAAATTATAATTATTCTCTTAATATTCTATTGATATTGAATATTTAGTTAAAAAATAAAAAATGATGAGTTTAATTAACCAATATTAAATTATAATTATTCTCTTAATATTCTATCAACAAATTTTAAATGATAAGCATTATATATTAAAAAATATTTTAATTTATCATCATTTATATCAATTGAATTATTATTATTCTATTAATAAAATTTCAACAAAATTCCAATAATAACTATTATAAAAATTATTTTAATTTATCATCATTTAAATGATAAATATTATATAACTAAAAAATAATTATTATTATATAATTTTTTTATTTATACCAATTAAATTATAATTATTGGGAATGATAAATATTATGTATAAAAAAATTAGTTTAATTTATCATTTATACCAATTAAATTATGATTATTCTATCAACAAAATTTAAATAATAAATATTATAAAAATTATTTTAATTTATCATGATTTATATCAATTGGATTACAATTATTATATCAATGTTAAATAATATAAATTAAATATAAATATAAAACAATTAAATAAATTGCATTATCTCAATAAATTGTAGTTTTATTAATTGTTGTTCCATTTATAGTTTGTGTGGGGAATGCTATGTACTTTAAATTTCTTTTTTTAATAGAATCCGATCCATTATAGGAGGGGGCAGCATTGAGATATCTAACATAAATTATTGTGCTTGCTTCTAAATTATTGCCCTTGCTTCTAAATTATTGCCCTATGCAATTATATGTACTTCATTTTGAGAAATTTTTTTTTTTTTTTGGGATAAAATATATCTATATATTAATTTAACAGAAATATATGAAAGCATGTTATGTAGTTATATTAGGTAAGGTTTAGGAGCCAAAAACAGAAGTATCACAAACAACTAAGTAAAGTGTAGGAACAAGTCACATCTAAAAAAGAATTTTAAGTACTAAGGTTAGGAAGTGGTGGATCCATATCATTTGGACTCCAACCTGAGTTAGGCAAGTCATTGCCATATAAAAAGGGCTCCCAGCCAGTTGCTTGAGCAGTGTCCCTATCATTTTCTTCTTTTGTCCGAGTGAACAAAATGGCCAGAGACCCTGGGGAACTTATCCAACACGTTCGATCGGCCTCCAGGTGGCACCCTCCAAGAATATTAAATTTATCTATAAAAAAGAATGAAAAATATGTATTAGGTTGATCTTAACTATTCTTCGTTGAATTGTTGAGCTCTAATTATGTTTTTAATATTTTGAAGAGGGTTCAAACTGTACGTAGTTCTTGTAATTAGATATATGTATGCGATAATAATCCATTAGTATGGATGTACCCTGGTTTTGAAATTTGAAAAAATGCAAATATGACTTAGCTTGGATGCTTTAGACTTGGTTAAGCCCTGTACCTTTGAGGACTTTATGATTTGGAAGCTTTAAGGATCTCCCTTTCAATGTGAAGACTTGTAAATACCTTTTAGGTATGTTTTAGATGGATGCTTGATAGATAAGAATAGGTTTAGGCCTAGTGTGTTTAAATAAGTGACTCTTTTGGTAACTTGCTCCACCACCGACATGTGAAATGTATGAATTAACTAATAGGAAGGATTTTAATCTAAGAAAAATGACCATTAAAAGGCACATAGATGGATTAGGTACAGGGGGATGAGCCTGGTAGCCATAGTTATATCAATATAACTAGAAGCATCCAAGGAACAAGAAACATTAATATGATGATTAGGAGACAATATGATTAGGATAATAAATAAACTAGGCACATACTATGGAATTTATGTGACTGATAGAAAATTAGAAAGATCAAGTCCATAAATAAATGAATATCTAAGATAGAGCATGGACACAAGTAATATGTGTATGCATAAGTAATGTATGGTAAAAAAGGGTCAAGACTGACATTGTTAAATGTCTAATACCATATTTATGTGTCTACAAATGCCCCTTTCTATTCTAATATTGACAATGCTAGAGTAAGAGGATAAAAAAATTGCATACCTTAGTGTGTAACCACACTTTTTCTTTGGGATAAGGCTTCGAGTGTCCAACGTGCTCCATCCAAACCTGAAATAAAACATGCAACAACCAATGTCCATATATGATATAAAATTTGAAGTAAAATATATCAACGAAATATTTGAAATTTAAAGAGAAAGGAATGAATAAACCTTTAACTGAATCGTGCTACCACCTAAAGTATTTGAGACTTGGGTGATTATGCCCTAAGGTGAGAGTCAATGTGTAAAACCATGGGTTGGGAAGATAAATGTCCCAACCAGTATGAAAAAGGATAAATTATTAGCAATTGAGTAACACAAAACCTCAACCAAACTACTCATTTAACTGATCTTGAACCTATAATATGTGTAAGATGGAAAATGTGGAACCCTTTACTAGGTTCATATGTAAAAGCAAAGCCCCATATTAGGCTCATATTTAAATTTTAATATAATGAATCAATTGCCAAAAATGGATTTTAGATTCAGAATGCTACCTTCATTACCATTTTTAAAAAATAGAAAAGTGCATGCACAAACAACATCTGTGCCCCATAATCTAATCCAACTATCTCACCCTAATATAGATGTCATATATCTATATGTCATTCTTCCCTCAATTTGATAATATGTTACTCATTTACTTGTAAAATGTCTACATGTGCATTGTATATGCCTCCAAATTTGTCTCAATCTATGTATATATGTCTCGATAATATCAACCATTTATAATATTATGAATCATGTAATTTATCTCAAAATTCAAATTATCTATGTATGGAGGTTTGATCTCTATGAAAATTCCACTAGTATGCCCCATTTTGAGGTGAGAGACATATCTTACAAATTACTCATCTCAAGATAAGAGTTAAATACATTATGTTATAGATAAAGATGTAAGTAGGTCAAGCATGTGCTAACATGAGGGACACATGCCACTATAACATGACTTAGATCGTCAAAGCATATATGAAACATGTATTCTAAGGTATACAAGTGTCATGTCTAGATAGATATAGTAATTAAACATGTGATAATAATCATTAGAGATATACAGACTAAATAATAAGCTACACAAGAAGATGCATGCTATACGTCATGGACATGCACACAAGTAAAAATATGTGAGGAACACAACACTGCCACAAGATCAATAGAAAATCCTAGATGTATCCACACATATACACACAATGTCATGACCATGACACACACTATAGAAGAAGACACAATAGCACTCAATGTCACACATAAAAAGATTCATAAATAGTAAACTCAATGAAAATTCAATGTCACATAAGGTAAGCTCCACACATAATGAACAATAACTGTCACACAAGACAAGATACACACATAATAAACAATAACTGTCACACACGACAAGATACACACATAATAAACAATAACTGTCACACAAGGCAAGCACTACATACAATGAACATTTAATGACACAAAGGCAAGTTCCACTTAAAATTTAATACACAATCAAGGATCACACCATGAAAAAGAGAAGAGTGGTTAAACATAAAGCCCCATAATGTGACACACAATGGTCACACAATATGCATACAATGCAACATGCACCAACAACAACATGCATAAAACAAGCAAAACTAGTCTACACTATCAATGTATGAAATCATTGCACATGGTAAAGTATAAAATCCATATAACACTCTAAGTGGGATAAGAAAAGGCAAGAAATGTACAATCAATCTAAGGTGGTGTTTAACCCTTTTATGAAAATAAGGATTAATAAGAAGAAGAGTAACCTAATCAAACAAGGAGTAAGATGCTCTAAAAAATAAGTTAATTAATGAATTTAGGTTATACTCATATTTTGATAAGAAATATTGAATTTAAACATATACCAAATATATAAATTACAACATTTAGTATTATGATAATAACAATACGAAGGAAAAATTGTACTTAACTTATACATTGATGCATATGGAAATATGAGTAATACAAGGGTAAAAATAGACTATATGATGATTATAATCTAGTCATCAGATTCTAAAAATTAGCTTTATATTAGCATGGACACTTGCATCACCTTGTGGACACTTGCGTCACACTATGGACACTTACATCAATGTTATTGCCTGTGCTTCAACACATCTATCCTATACAAAATATTAATTGTTGACCAAAACTTCCACCTGGGTATTTTTGGGTTTTATATTGCCTTTTAAATTGTATTCTAATTACATGTGTAAGATTTTGATATCATAATATAGCTCAAACCCTAGATCCTCTTATTAGGTAATGTCACCTTGCCAAAAATGGGTTAGTGACCTCATGAAGTCAAGCTGACCTCAAGGACCTCTCTGTCAATGAATGTTGTCTACATAACCAATACTCTAAAGAGGGCCTCAAACATATTTAGTTATCCCCTATGTGTTGGCTTGTGTGTGATCAATTGTGTATAATGTTATATGCAAGTGCATGTAATGATCTAGCTTGTAACATAGAAAATATTTCTCATGATTTTTTATTTGAATGCTTTAGATATGTAATATGACCACTCTCATGATTGATATAGAAATAGGGAAGAATAGGAAAATAGAACTAAATTGTGTAATTGGTTGAATGAGCTTGAATTTATTGGTATTTTCTAGATGGGTAATGAGTTGGATTTAACTTGTATTTATACCACCTATTTTGAAAAGTCCCTCACAAAACAAATAATTAAACATAATAGGTTGACCTGTACATTTTTAAATAATTTCAAATTTGAGTGTTTAGAAGGTATGTACACTTGTGTTGGAGAATGAACAATAGCATCAATGATACCATCCAAATTTAAATGAAATTATTAAGGAATATAGAAGGTTTATATATCTCTGTAAATGATAGTTAAGGATATATATCAGATTTTAAACATATACTATGGGCTACAGGTGATATGGATAATCAAAATAATAGGGTTAGACTATAAGATAAACATTTTAGCCCAATGATGTGGTGAATGTGAGCCTATCAGCTACTTGGAAGGTCAATAACTGAAGGGCAAAGCCTTGAGTGATATTTGTCAAGTGTACAAGACTAATTTAACATATAATTCTATATTTAAGCATCTACATTTTCCCCCTTTTATCTAGTAATGAATAAGAATGAAATTACTAGTTTAAAGGAAATAAATATGTATTGTGATGTGTACAACACACCTTTCTTTGATTGATCCCTATTTTAATGTGATGTATGTGTATACCCTAAAATTAAGAGCATGTTATACATGCAATTAATGCATATAATCTAAAAAAGAATATTTTAAACTTGATTAGAAGAAAAGAGAGTAAGGAAGGAGTACCCCTGTGTGTCGATGCAACCATGTTTCCCCTTGATAATTTTCTTTGGTAATGATGCTTCATATTTGAAGCATTAGAGAGAGATTCATAACTTAACCTTGGATATGTCAATAGGGGAATTGGAAGGTGATCATGCCACCAATCATGTATAAGGATGATTTATGCCAAGTCCATCAAGAGCTCAGAATCTCAATCACACAACTATAGTGTATCACAATCGAGCTGACCTTACTCGAGTCAACTGGTATAACCATATCAACTCAAAATAATGGAAAATGGTGCCAAGTTCATTGATAGCACATAATTTTTATCTCAATAATCATATAAGCTAACTATTATAGTAGATAAAATTTCAAGTGGTGCATCTTGGTAGAGTCACTCCATGAATATAGGTATAATGTGAATAATGTATCTATAATTTGGTGCGTTTGTATTGCATATGCACCTCAAATGTGTCTCAATCTGAATTATTTGTCAAAATGTAACCTCTAATCTATAAAATATGTATAATATGTATCACTAATCTAAAAATCTTCAAAATTTGTGTCAAATGTACAAAATTTTGTCTCATGTGTATATTTGAATCACATAAATCGAATCAAATTCTATATGTATGTGGAATCATATCTGTATTTCATACCCCCACTAATATGATTTGTCCACCGCACCCCGCCCCGCGCCCCTCCCCCCCGCCGCTAATTAATAAATTTAGATTCTAATGATATTATTATATGAAATATTGAATATAAGCATATGACAAATACATTCAATATTATGATAATAAAAATACGAAGGAGAAATTGTACATAACTTATACCTTAATGTACATGAAAATATGTGTAATGCAGGTGTAAAAATAGATTGTATGATGATTCTAATCTAATCACAGATTATTAAAATTAGCTTTCTATCATCACAAACACTTGTGTTGCCTTATTGACACTTGAATCATTGTTATGTCTATGCTTCAATGAATTTTTCCTATATGAAATATTGATTGTTGACTAAAACTTCCACATGGGTATTTTTGGGGTTTTTGTCACATTTTCAATTATGTGTTTAGATCACATGCACATTTCTTGATATCATAATATAACTAAAACCCTAGATCCTCCTTTTTAGGTCTTATCACCTTGTCACAAATGGGTTAATGGGCTCATGAAGCCAAGCTAAACTCAAAGACCCCTTTATCAATGAGTGTTTCCTACATATCCAATACTCTAAAGAGAGCCTTAGACATATGTAGTTACCCCTATGTGTTGGATTGTGTGGGATCAATGGTGTAAAGTGCTACATGCAAGTGAATTTAATGGTCTAGTTTCTAACTTGAAAATATTGCTCATGGATTGTTCTTTGAATGTTTCAAAAATTTAATATGACTTATCCTATGACTGATATAGAAATAGGAAAGAATAGGATACTAGAACTCAATTTTACAATTGATTGAATGAGATTGAATAGGTGCTTGCTTGTTATTTGATAGAGGGTAATGATTTGGATTTAACTTGTATTTATACCACTTATTTTGAAAATTTCTTCACATAAGGGTTAATGAAACATAATAAGTTGACCCACATATTTATAATTATTTACAAATTTGACTATTTAGAATGCACAAACACTTGCATTAGAGAATGGACAGTAGCATCGACACTATTGTGCAAGTCTGAATGCAATTATCAAGGAACATAAAAGGTTTATATATCTCTATAATTGACAATGAAAGATGTATATTAGAGTTTAAGTGTATGATGGGCTACATGTGATCTAAATGATTAGAATAATAGGGTTAAACTATAAGATAACCATTTTGGCCTAGTGAGGTGGTGAATACGAGCCCATCGGCTATCAAGAAGGTCAATAACTAAAGGGTAAATCTTTGAGTGATATTTATCATGTCTACAAGACTAGTTTAACATATATTTAAATATTTAAGCATCTATTAGTAGCTCAATATGATCAATGGAATGGTCATAGAAAGATGTAAATTAAATAGATGTACCAAATAGATGCCCCTAGTGTAGGCATGCCCCAATGTAGGAAGGGTATCCAACTAGGTGTACTAATGTCCCACATCTGAATGTCCATGTCATATAAACCTATATGTCCTATAACTCACTCATATATATCATGAAATGAATGTCTGTAGATAAATGTATATGTAATCTACCATAATGTGATAAACAATATAAATTAAATGTGTATTATATAAATATATGTCATGCATAGGTCCTAGTTATTTATTTTTTTGATTATTTTATTTTTTCTATTTTTAAAATATATATTTTTTTTTAATTTTTATATATTTTATGATTATGTTTCTACTAAGCAATGATCCAATCAATGGGATCCTCACATGTAGACCATGTATCAAGCATGGAAAAGGGTCACCCACTATGAGTGAGTTGTCCTATATGTATTAGTATATAATCCGAGAAGTGATCTCATGTTGTATTATATTAATAAATATCATCATGATTCATATGAAATTATGTATGATCAATAACCCTATAACTTGTAGACACTAAAATCTAGGATAGGCACTTTAAAATGTTAATATTGACCTCTTTCACCTTACATGACTTATGTGTACATATATAGATCTTATACACCCTTCTCTTCTATCTACATGTTTTCAATAGGTCCAACCTTTCTAATTTGATATCACTCACCTATAGTCCCTAGTATGTGTCTAACCTAGTCATTTTCATACTCATATTGTCTCCAAAACATCCTATTAGTATTCACATCTTGTAGACAAGTCTAATAGAGTTAGACAACTACAAAATTCTATTGGTGTCCAACTCTAACAAAGTCATCCCTATGCCAAAAAAATATCATTTCTAAAATTTATATCATTTTAAGGGGTCGACCCATACATTTTGGTGGCATGAGAAAGTACCTAAATAATCCCATATAAACACATAATATGTTTAAGACTATTTAATCATCTAGTACTCCTTAAGGATACATTTATACACTCATACACATTCAAAGCAACTTCCCTAAATTTCAAAATTCAATAATCAATCACAAGGATAGGTCCTAACCAAAGTATGGGGTACTAAAGCCAATCCAAATTTTCCATTTTCTAAGCATCGAAAGTTAGATAATAGGTTACATTCATTAAAGGAGCACCATTGCATGCATACACCTAATAGGGAGAACTACATGTGATTTGAATTCCCTCTTTGGATTATTGTATATGTAGGAAATACTCAACCATTCATTAATGAGTAGTTGAATTTAAATAAATACACCATTTTTTGCCTTTTTCAAGCCTAAACCTAGTGTCAAAAGTGGACTTAGGGTTTCATAGAGAAGGAGATAGATTTTTAGATTTACATACACAAAGAGGGCTTGATATCACACAAGTAGACATATTTCAAATGGGCAAAATGATTTGTAAAAAAAGTAGTGATGCACAACATCAAAGGATACAATCAAAAATATCAGATGTTTATGCTAGATGTTAGCATCTAGAGATTATTTTTTCTGGGTGCATCCAAACACCTAGTTCCTAATTTGAGTAACTCATGATCCAATTTTTAGTCCTTCAGTTAATTGCATTTAGTTTCATACCTGCACATAATAGAAACAAGCTAAGTGTTTTATGACATTGGGTCAATTCTATTTATATAACATACATTTTTAAAATCACATTATTCCTTTTACATTCAAATTTGTTTCCTATTACTACACTTCATATAATATGAATAGTGTAAAATTTTTATAGTTTTTCAAGTTCACATGATCAAATTAAGGTAAAACATATTGGTAAACCTGAATTTTATCTAGAACATAGAAAAACCCTAGGTTCCCTCAGGTTTTCATCCTTATTTCTAGTGTTTTGTATTTCTACACTTAAAATATGATTTTCTAGACTTGATTTTTGATTTTAACCCATTTAAAAACTACTCATGTCTATAATGGTATACACAGTTTTTATTTTGTAATGCATGTTATGATTGTAATCATTACATGTTTTTCCATTTAATATGTAAAATATATAGTAAACATACAATTCCATGGATCAAATATTTGCATAATAATAACTCTAAAATTATTAATGAAAAATATGTATCCTTTATTAATTCATATTTTAACAATATTCAATCTAAGTTATTTTTTGTTACCACTAGGAGCCAAAGGACATACATGATTCCTTTTATCCATCCTACCAAAACACCAAGTTGTGATAGCTACCATCCCTCTATTATGGAGGTCCATGTTATCACTCTCAAAATATGTAGGGTGACCAATCCTGTAATGAAAATTGGAGCTCATTAGAATGTTCCTGCTCATTCCCCTCCACCTCCTGCACACTCTTTTGATAGTATTTATATGTATATTGAATCACAAGTGTGTAGAGTTATTAATTATGAATCCATTCTAGATCGTATAGTTCTATGAAGGAGTATGTAGAGGATTTGAAAAAATAAAATGTGTCTAAAGATTACTTCGAGATTAAGATTCTATATGCCAAGAATCTTGAGTACGATAGTGTCAATTGCATTTCTCCCTCCACATTTCAAAAAAATAAAAATAAAAATATTTCATCTCAAGAATGGATCCACAAATAACATATAACTAATGGCTCAAAAAGTTTTCATATGGTTAATAAGACTCCAAGGAAACTATAAGAGACATGCTTCAAAATAATTTGATCATTTTGCTTCCTATGCATCTTATTAAGAGATCCAAATACTATTTTGCTTATCATCTAATGCATGGATTAAAATATAGATAATTTTTGGGATTTGAAGATAAAAATAAAAAATATCAATGATAGTGGTGATCCTACATTAAATACATCCATTAAAACACCCAATTCAACCACACCTCCTATAATTAAACAACCTAATCAAATTGTGGTTACATCTTCTAAGGAACAATTGAAGAAGGAAAAACTACAAAAATGAACAATTGGAAAATCAAAAGTTATAGTTAAAATGAGGAAAAAATGAAACTGAAAAGTTTCATAAAGAATAATTGCAAAAGGAGCAGTTACAACAAGAAAATTTGCAATAGGAAAGGTTACAAAAAGAAAAATTACTAAAAGACAAGTTTCAAAAAGAAGCACAAGCTAAAAAATAACATGTTCTTATGAAATAAGAAACTAAAAAATAATATTTGACTATGAAATGAGTTTGAAATTAAGAGATACCTAAAAATACTAGTGTCACAAGCATGATTTCCACAGGTATAACTACAAAACTTTCCTCATATATATAGCCTTTGATTCTTAGCCCTCAAATATATGTTAAGAAATTCACCAATGTTGAGATTATAAATTTATTATGAAGTCAATATATGTAGCATGATGCTTATCCAATCTCCTGGATATGAAATATAAATAGATAATATTACTGATCATAAACTATGCATTTGATCCATTGAATTGCCAATAAACCTTGGTATCAAAACATGTTTTATTATATTTCACATTGGCCCTACTTTGAATCAACACAACACAATGCTAGGAAATCCATGGCTAAGGACAACATGTGTCACACTTTGTAATAAGTATGACTATGTTAAATTTCACTTCAATTGTGTGATTGCTAATATTCTAAGAGAGGAAACTTCTTCAAATAAAAAAAAGTAGAAACCATTTGTTCAATTTAAAAAATTTCTACAAAGATAACTAAAATGAATGATAAAAATGATGATATTTAATCAACATACATTATAGTTTGTTATACATATATAACAACAAATAATGAATGTAATGTATCTCATACAAGTGTGAATGTCCCTAAGAGTGTGGCACCATAGTTATAACATCATAATTCAATGACTAATGAGGGTTGACTCTATTATTGACAATTATTATTCTCAAGTGGTTAGATGTTTTCTTGATTACTTATCTCATCTATTATTCTATATTCACATACATATGTATGTATGGTCTTGTATTGATCATTATCATAAAATTGATTTATTGTGACTGATATTTTCACTTGGCCTTTGCCTTTCAATTTATTATCATAATCCAGACACCTATGACATCTATCCTATGATGATTCATCATTCATATTAACCTCATTTTAATGCATATTATTTTACGACATCCTACATATAATTGCTTACATTGAGCTTACATGATCACATACATTTATGTAAACATATTCCATGAAAATAAATTTATTCTTGCCTACTAGGGAATGCCTATTCTTATCTCCACATACTTTCTTGAGCTACATTATTATGATTCACATTTAAAGTGGGGGCACATTAATTGCTTTCACTTGCTCCACATTTCCATGATATTAAATTTGGTGTACATTATGCCTTAACATGATTTACAAATTTTGTTATCCCTCCCATTATTTTATTTTTGAAGCCTTGATACTTGACCTTACTTGGTTATATCAATGTATGCAAAAAACAAAAAACAAAATTCAAAAAATAAAAAAATAAATTTTGTTTTACAGAAATACAAAATCAAGACGTTTTTTTTTTTTACATTAATCATTTATATTATTTATCACATGCCTATTGGATTGCATATCATTTTTCATACACACATGCATTTCATGGTTTACATGAGTGAGATGTAGGACATAAAGGGTATACATGATATATGGATGCATAGATGTAGGACACTGCTATATCAAGGGGCCATCCTAATGTTAGGGGTATCTCATTCCATAAGTTACATTGTTACAAGTTATATCTTTTTATTACCTCTCCATTTATCATGTTGAGCTACATTGATTGCTTACATATGTGTATTTCTCTTACATATATTTATCTATAGTGATATATTCCATGGATATCCTACTTCTCTATGTGGTGACATTGACATAAATTGATCGTGTAGACTAGTTTGAATAGTTGTATGCTTGATTATTGTTATTTCATTCTTTATAGGCCAATCATTGATTATTATGTCTTTAGTATATAAAATTGTTTGATTGAATGTATCATTGTGTCTCTCTTTATTTGGGATTTTGAATTTTATTATTGATTTTTTTTATTGAGTTTTCATTATATGACTCTTTATTTGGGACCTTGATTTTTCTAACTACTTTTTATTGATTGAATGTATCATTGTATTCCTCTTTCTTGAGGGCCCTTGGCCTTCTATGATATTTGATTACCCTTAGTGTGTGGCCCTTGGTCTTGTGTGAAATTTTATTATTCTTTGTGTGTAGTCCTTGGTCTTGTGTGACATTTTATTATCCTTTATGTGCAGCCCTTTGCCTTGTGTGACTTTTTATTGTCTTTTGTGTGTGTCTACTCGCCTTATGTGACTTTGAGTGCTATTACATGTGTTTTTATTGTGTACATCATGGACATAAAATTGTGTGCTTAAGATTAGATAAATATGAGATTTTATGTTGAGTTTAATGATTTTTATAAGTTTTTATTGTAGTGATCCATATCACACACCTTCTTATTTGTGTGCAGTGTCAAGATTCATATCATGCACCTTATTGCATAGTTATTATTTAGTGCTTATATCAAACATAACTACTAATATGTGTTTAATTTATATATTTATCTTTACATGACAATTTTATGCCTTACACTACATTTTTCATGTATGTTTTGACTATCTATTCATTACTATGATGCCATATTCTCCACATGTTAGTACATCCTTTTAATTGATTAGATGTTTCTATAAAACATGATATAGTTAACCCTTCTATTTTGAGATGAGTAATTCACATGATACATCCTCACCTAAAAATGGGGGAATATTAGTGGGATTTTCATAGATATTTAAGCCTCTATTTATAAAAACAAATAGATTTTGGGATAAATTACATGATTTATAGAGTTAAAATTAGTTCAAATTACCAGTTTGGTTCAAATTATGGGACAAATGTTTGTACATATAAAATATTTTTGGGGACATATGCAAAATATATGCACACATTTTATAGGAAAAAAAGTTACATGCTTTCATATTTTTAGATTCAAGACAAATAAGGTATGAATTTATAACATTTGATATCATGTTGGCATTGATTATATTATATTATGGGGCATGAACATTATTCATTCACACACATAATTATAATTTTATACTTAATACCATGGAAATTATGGTACAAAATATTACATGTTAAATCTATAATTCCATCTACAATAGTTGATTCATGAGCCTATAATAGGTTCCCCATTTCATCTTGACATTCAATATCAGTTAAATGAGAAGCACAGTTGAGATTATGCACCCTTAATGACTTAGTACTACTCCCTAAGGGATGAAAAATTTATTTTCCAAACCCATGGACATCTAATTATTTAATTTATCCATTGGGACATGATCATCCTAAAATTATCCAAATTCTTTAGCAAGAAGCCCACTTCTTTATATGCTTTAGCAAGAAGCATAGTTTTCCAATGCTTCAATAGGAAGTATCACATCCAATAACTTAAAAGTGTATTCATTACTTACTCTTTATTTTTTTTAAAAATAAATTTCATTTAAACTTTCATTTTTATGTATAAACATTGATTGTTGCATGTTCATTTAAAGTTTTATTATAAAAAGTCACACATCTAGATCCTCCTACCAAATATGAAGTCTGGTACACTAAGATACATCTCCTTATCCTTTTACTATAGAATTATATTTCATATCAATACTGTTGGTTGAATATTTTGTCGATTAGCGTGCTGATAAACAAAATAGGTTTGATCAACCAAAGTAGGAAGATTAGTTGTCCAAATGTGTAGGTTTACCACATCAAAAGGGGACTGATCTCTCCTCTCATCAAGGGGAGGTTCCCTGTAGGTAGGCTATATATATATATATATATATATATATATATATATATATATATATATATATATATATATAGAAAATAATACTCATAGGTAGGACAAACCATCCATCTCTCTTTTTCAGAGATGATGCATTTGGATCAAAGGAAAAACTCAAGGGAAATGACAGAAAATACTCCTCTTCTTTCAGAAGTACTATTCAGCAAACCACAAGATTACTAACAGCAAAATGTAACAAAGGATGTAATAACTAGCAAATTGAGATGCAGCACAAAGTCTCCACCTGAATTGCTCAAGAGTAAGATATGAAGGACAATGAGGGCACAAAGTCTTCCCAAAGTCCTTTACACAAAAATGAAAAGAAAACACACTAAAAGGCAATTATGGGGGCATAAAGTCTCTCCACAGTTGACTCTTCAGGACACCTTTTTGACTAATTTCACTAATCATGCTTGTTGAATTAAAGGAACAGAAAATAAATCAAGGAAAAAGACATAAGAACAGTTTCCTCAACAACAAAGATATCATAACAAAAAGTCTAAAATGTCACTTGCTTTCTTATTCCAATAACAAAATATGATCAACAAATTGAGCTCAAAGTCTTAGAAGTGCCTTTCAATTTGGGCAGAGTTTCGTTCTGATTGTCAAAAAAGAGATCCTTTTACAATAGAAGAGAGTCCCTTATATAGCCATTTCAAGAAGGATTTCGAGAACAGTAATACATCATGTTGCATTGGAATCTGTTAAGAAGGTAGGCTAGAACTTAGGGGCATTTTACCCATTTGATTTTATCAATGCAAGGAAATAAGTCACACTTATTGAAAGTTTGCAACTTTCAATGTCTAGCTGGTGATCTGATCTTACCTTCAACGCTCCTCCTTTTCTGGTTAATTGAATCGGGTCTTGGATTTAGTTTGCTGTTTTGTTCCTTCCTTGCTTTTTGTTGGTCTTGGCCTTGAAGTCTGTGAATGCATTCTGGTCTGTAGGTTCAAAGGATCAATAGTTATTTTGTTATTTTGAATTTGATGTTCACACACCCATCACTATGTTTTCAATGATTAGTTCACTGTGTTGAATTTGATGTTTTCAGGCGCATCACCCCTTGGTCCTCTTTCAGCTCTCTGTATGGCACTTTTCTGGATTGGACTTGCCCTTTACGTTGGTAGTCAAGAGTCCCCTGCAAGGGCACCTGCCCTTCAAGGTCCTTCAGCGACCCTTTTTCCTTAGAGTCTTCACGAGTTTCCCTCAAGTTTTTCCCTGGGCAAATTCTTGCAGATAAATTGTCTGCAAAAATTTCCTGCAGATAAAAAGTCTACAAAAATTATTTGCCCCTGTCAAGTATTTTGAATTTTCCTACGCCGGTGGCTGATTCTTGAATTCTTTCAGACTTTTTGTTTGAAGGAATTCCTTCAGACAAAAGTCTAAAAAAATTATAACTATTTGTCTTAAACAAATTTTTTGAAGGATTTTACGTTTGTGACATTCTTCAAAAATGACCCTTTCGAAGGGTGTTTCTGTCGATCAAGTGCCCTCCACAAGGGCACTTATCCTTTGGGAAGCTCTTTGAACTTTGGCAATGAACCAACTATTGAACTGTTTCATTGAACCATGGCTTTGAACCATTCTATTGAACCAAGGCTTTGAACCTCTTGTTGAATCACTTCATTGAACCAATCAGTTGAAACAAGATTTGAACCAAAATGGTTCAAGCCGATGGTTCAATTGAATAAACCAAGTCAATGAACTAAGCATTGAACCAAACGTTGAACCACTTGGTTGAACCAAAATGGTTTAAGCTGATGAACCCTTTGTTTGAACCAACCGTTGAACCAACCATTGAACCAAGTTTTGGTTCAACGATTCAAACAAAGCCTTGAACCGACTAACGGACCATTTGATTGAACCAAAGGATGAATGAAAGCGTTGAAATAAAGTGGATGAACCAAATGAGTGAAATAAAGCATTGAATTGCTTGATTAAACCCGCCTTTGAACCATTTGACGTTGAACCAAAAGATGAACCAAACATCGAACCTGCTACTGATGCTTGCCAATGGAGATTTTTGTTTGAACCAAGGCACTGAACTAATCTAAAAATGATCAAGTCTTAGGAACTGATTCTTTAGTTGAACTTACCTGTAGAAGTCTTTGAACCTATAGAAATGAACCTGCCTGTAGAGTCCGTAGAAACCAAGTCCGTAGTTTTCTCTAACCTTAAAAGAGTCCATAGATTTCAACCTATAAAGCCCATTGAACTTGACCTAAAAAGTCCATATATTTCTTCTTCCTGCTAGTCCGTAGATTTCCTCTTCCTGTAGAGTCTGTAGATTCAAGCCTACAGAGTTCATAGATTTCCTCTTCCTGTAGAGTCTGTAGATTTAAGCCTGCAAAGTCTGTAGATTTTTGAAAAGCTTGAAAAATGAGGAATTTGAATGCCCAAGACAAATTTTTAAAAGGGAAGAGATAATTTTGGTCTGTAGGACCAAAATAGTTCAAATATTGTCCCAAAAATGAGTGATATTTTTGGGGAACAACAATTGGCTCCAGTTGGGGAACTTTTGTCAATTTGCAAAAAGAATTGAAAGGAGTAGAATCCAAAATCTCCATTGTCTTCATGTGTACCATTGGGTTACAGAGTTAGGCTACCCAAAACTGAAAGACATCCAAAATGGAAACAAACAAAACAAAATAGAATTAAAAACTATATAAATATACATATGTACAGATGATATGATCTGATACTTCAAGAATTGAAGTATTTTAGATACTGTTTTATCCTGATAGACCATGGAAATAGTGTACCATCTTGGTAAACTAGCAGAAAAACATTTTTCCCCCAAAAACGGTGATGGGCAAATGGAGCTCTCCACCAGGAAACTAATTTTCTATGTCTTCTTCTTGGCCTTTTCTTCTTCTTGTTCCAAGGTAAGATGTGGTCTTCAAATCAAAAACCATAACTCCTTGCTCTCTTGGTGAAGGATTCCTTTGCTTGATTTTGATTTGCAGTAGCATGGTCCACCATCATAACTTATTGTTCTGCTGGTCCAGTCCAACACATGATTGGATTGTCCATATCAAACTCCTGAAAAACTATCAGATTAACATCTCCTTTGATGTGAAGGAGTTTGACTTCTTCATCTTCAACAATCTTCAATTTAAGCAATAGAGATTTACATCCAACTGTGTTATTGGTGTTGCTGACTTTCAAATTGCATGAAGGAAGAATATCTCCTTGAGGAGATATCAACATAGTTCCAACTTCATCATTGGTAGAATAATTACTGTCATCATCAAAAGCTGATCTCCTATCAGATTTCTCTTCATTAGAGATGGAAGATCCTTCCTTGTTTATATTGCATGTTACCAATTCTCTTGAAGTCTTGTTTGGATCAATTCTTGGATTGTCAGCTACAGGAATTTCATCTATAAAAACATGAACATCCTCTATGGTAAAGAAATAATTACCCCTGCCTGAGGACTCAAATAGAATTTGTGCTATCGGGGCTGATGTTTGGGTGACCATGTATTTTGCTTCCTTTTCAAGGAGCAATCTCTTCATCACGCCTTGGATAGGGATCCTAGCTTCAGACAGGTCCATGCTTAGTTCTCCACCCATGTCCTTGCAAAAATTTCATCCAAGCCAAATGCCATAGGATGCTGGGATGTCAGCCACCAAGATAGTCATCCTGATTCTCTTGTCTGGAAAGGCTGCCAATGCAAATTGGGCATCTTTAATTTGCCCCAGCAATGGTACTTGCTTGTTCTCCATGGAGAAACATCTCCCAAATGTCTTGGTCAGTGTGAGACTCAGAGACTCAGCTACTTTAGCAGACATGACATTGTCAGATGCCCTAGAATCAATGATGAAATTGTTGAGCTGATAACCATTTATCAATAAGGAAACATATAAAGGTTCTATTTTCCCAGGGGCAGCTGGAGGAGTAAAGACAAGATTATTTAGAATGGGCATGTTCTTTGGGGAATCAAGAATTATTTTCTTAACCTCTTGTTTTGTAGGGATGGTCTGGTTCTTGACACATTAGACCAACTTATCCAATTGATTAGGATTGGACTGCAAGTATTTAAATTCAGACATTTGTATTTTGGTCTTTTTGACATGATCAATTATGTCAAATGGCTGAATTAGACTAGGAACAGAGGAAAGCATTTCAACCTTTTGGGTTTTAGGAGGGATGGGAGGAGGGCTAGTTTGCAAAATGGGAGTGGAAGGTGAAGGTGAAATTGATGTACTTACATTTTGGGTGATCACCAAATCCTTTAATTGAAAAGGCAAAATGGTTCCATGCTTAGCAATCATGACTTTTGGCTATGGTTGCTCTTCTATCTTCCCTTTATCAGCTTGCTAGATTGATTGGTTCTTAGACCTAGTAAACACTGCATATGATCCATCAAAAGCTTCTCCTTTGCTTTTGAGTTCATCCTGGTAGCTCAAGAAACCAATGTGGGAGTCACCAGTTGATTCTTCTTGATTGTCTTCAAGGAGATCAACATCATTTTCTTGATTCAATTTAGGCTAGAAAGAGAACTCAGATTCTATTTCAAGATATTCCATTGCTGAATTGGTTGGAAGAGCTTCTAGGGCAAGTTTCCCTTGTGAAGGAGGAAGGTGATTCTGTTGTCCTTTATTCTTAGTAACATTGCCCTGATATGACTGATTTGGGAATGTCCTTCTATATGAAGGAGCAAAAGACATTCTCTGAGCCATTTGCTTTTTGAGAGCAAGCAACTCATTTGCTAATTTCTGCACCATTGGATCTATGATGCCTATAGATGCATATTTAGAAGATGATGAAGCTCTATTTCTATTTGGATCTCTTCTTATCTTCCTTGTTAAGATGAGATCATCTTTTACCTCAGTGGCCAAAAGTTGAGCTGTAGCAAGATCTATTTGACCAGCACATCTCAAGAGAAAACTTACTTTAGGTAATTGAGAATTAATGAAAAAGCATTTGAGATTCTTAGCTTTAGGTCAAGCAATTACAGGAATTTTGTTCCTTAATTTGTCAAATTTGGCTATGAAGTCCCTCATAGGCTCATGAGGCTCTTTATTCATCTGTGTAAGTTGAGCCAGAAGTGCATGTGCATCTTTTGCAGGTTTGAATTTGGCTTCAAACTTATCTTTGAGAGTATTCCAATCAATCACTGACTGAGCCTATAGATGATAAATCCAATCTGCAGTAGCACCTTGTAGTGTCTCCACAAAAATCTTGACTACTACATCTTCAAATTCTACTCCGATTACTCCACAGGCTATGTCGAAGGTTGCAATGTGTTCATTAGGATGAACTTTCCCATCACCATAGAATTTGGGAGAATTCTTCCTTGAACTATGTGGAAGCTCATGTAGTGGTGGAGTAAGATTGAGAGGACCAAAAGCATTACCCCAGGGGCCTTGAACTACCATTGTAGGATTATGAAAAGGAGGGATAACAAATCTGAGAGGGGTAATTATTGGCAAGCCTTTATCAATAGCAAAAGTAGATACTTCATCTGGCAATGGAGATTTGACTTTAGTAAGAGGAAAACTCTTAGTTCATTGGAGACAAGATGGTGAAGGAAATAGATTAAAATCACTTTGCTGTACCAACTTGAATACAGGGTCAACGATACATTTAGCCCTTTGGCTTCGTGTATACCTTGAATCTACTAGATTGTGAAACAAAAATGGAAAAGAATTAACCTTGCTTTAGTTAAAGTTTGAGGCTTTAAATTGTGCATTCTTTCCCAGTTAGTGTGGAGGTGAATGGATACATTATAAATGGATAATGGATTTTATATTCCCCAGCGGAGTCACCAAAAACTATTGCGCGAGGCTGGGAGGAAAATTTTAACAATGGAAAAACACTAGAGCAGTTCGCTCTTCCACAACAGAGTACAATGGATAGGTTATAACAATAATGGATAAGACAAGTAACGGAGTTGCTAGAATCTATAATGGATAAGGGTTATAATGATAGATTATAAATGGATAATGGATTTTATATTCCCCAGCAGAGTCACCAAAAATTGTTGGTTGAATATTTTGTCGATCAACGTACTGATAAACAAAATAGGTTTGATCAGCGAAAGTAAGAAGATTAGTCATCCAAATGTGTAGGTTTACCACATCGGAAGGGGACTAATCTCTCCTCTCATCAAGGGGAGGTTCCCTATATATATATATATATATATATATATATATATATATATATATAAACAAAAAATAATACTCATGGGTAGGACAAACCATCCATCTCTCTTTTTTCAGAGATGATGCATGTGGATCAAAATAAAAACTCAAGGGAAATGACAGATAGTACTCCTCTTCTTTCAGAAATACTATTCATCAAACTACAAGAATACTAACAGCAAAATGTAATAAAGGATGTAATAACTAGCAAATTGAGATGCAGCACAAAGTCTCCACCTGAATTGCTCAAGAGTAAGATACAAAGGACAATGAGGGAAAAAAGTCTTCCCAAAGTCCTTTACACAAAAATGAAAAGAAAACACACTGAAAGGCAATCATGGGGGCATAAATTCTCTCCATAGTTGACTCTTCAGGACACCTTTCTGTCTAATTTCACTAATCCTGCTTGTTGAATTAAAGGAACAAAAAATAAATCAAGGAAAAAGACATAAGAAAAATTTCCTCAACAACAAAGATATCACAACACAAAGTCTAAAAAGTTACTTGCTTTCTTATTCCAATAACAAAATATGATCAACAAATTGAGCTCAAAGTCTTAGAAGTGCCTTTCAATTTGGGCAGAGTTTCATTCTGATTGTCAAAAAAGAGATCCTTTTACAATAAAAGAGAGTCCCTTATATAGCCATTTCAAGAAAGATTTTGGGAATAGTAATACATCATGTTGCATTGGAATCTGTTAAGAAGGTAGGCTGGAACTTAGGGGCATTTTACGCATTTGATTTTATCAATGCAAGGAAACAAGTCATGCTTATTGAAAGTTTGCAACTTTCAATGTCCAGCTAGCGATCTGATCTTACCTTCATCGTTCCTCCTTTTCTAGTTAATTGAATCAAGTCTTGGATTTAGTTTTTTGTTCTATTCCCTCCTTGCTTTTTGTTGGTCTTGGCCTTGAAATCTGTGAATGCATTCTGGTCTGTAGGTTTAAAGGATCAATAGTTATTTTGTTGTCTTGAATTTAATGTTCATGCACCTATCACTATGTTTTCAACAGTTAGTTCATTGTGTTAAATTTGACATTTTTGGGCACATCACCCCTTGGTCCTCTTTTGAGTCTCTATTTGGCACTTTTTTGGATTAGACTTGCCCTTTACATTGGTAGTCGAGAGTCCCCTGTAATGGCACCTACCCTTCGGGGTCCTTCGGTGGCCCTTTTTCCTTAGAGTCTTTGCGGGTTTCCCTCAGGTTTTTCCCCAGGCAAATTCCCATGGACAATTCTCGCAGACAAATTCCTATGGACAAATTGTCTGCAAAAATTTCTTGCGGACAAAAAGTCCATGAAAATTGTTTGCCTCTATCAAGTCTTTTGAATTTTCCTGCGTCTGTGGCTAATTCTTGAATTCTTTCAGACTTTTTGTTTGAAGGAATTCCTTCAAACAAAAGTCTGAAAGAATTATAACTATTTGTCTTAAACAAAATTTCTAAAGGATTTTACCTTTGTGACGTTCTTCGAAAATGACCCTTTTGAAGGGTGTTTTTGTCGATCAAGTGCCCTCTACAAGGGCACTTGTCCTTCAGGAAGCTCTTTGAACTTTGGCGATGAACCAACTGTTGAACCGTTCCATTGAACCACTGCTTTGAACCATTCCATTGAACCAAGGCTTTGAACCTCTTATTGAACCACTTCGTTGAACCAAGCTTTGAACCAAAATGGTTCAAGCTGATGGTTTAAGTCGATGGTTTAATTGAATGAACCAAGTCGACGAACTAAGCATTGAACCAAATGTTGAACCACTTGGTTGAACCAAAATGGTTCAAGCTGATGAACCCTTTGTTTGAACCAACCATTGAACCATTACGTTGAACCAACCATTGAACCAAGTTTTGGTTCAATGGTTCAAACAAATCCTTGAACCGACTGACAAACCGTTTGATTGAACCAAAGGATGATTGAAAGTGTTGAAACAAAGTGGATGAACCAAATGAGTGAAACAAAGAATTGAACCACTTGATTGAACCCAGCTTTGAATTATTTAATGTTGAACCAAAGGATGAACCAAACGTTGAACTTGCTACTGATTCTTGCCAATGGAGATTTTTGTTTGAACCAAGGTACTGAACTAATCTGAAAATGATCAAGTGTTAGGAACTGATTCTTTTGGTTGAACCTGCCTGTAGAAGCCTTTGAACCTATATAAATGAGCCTAATTGCAGAGTCCATAGAAACTAAGTCCGTAGTTTTCTCTAACCTTGAAAGAGTTCATATATTTCAACCTATAAAGCCCATTGAACTTGATCTACAAAGTTCATAGATTTCTTCTTCCTGCTGAGTCCGTAGATTTCCTCTTCTTGTAGAGTCCGTAGATTTAAGCTTGTAGAGTCCGTAGATTTCCTCTTCCTGGAGAGTCTATAAATTTAAGCCTGTAGAGTCTGTAGATTTTTGAAAAGCTTGAAAAATGAGGAATTTGAATGCCTAAGACAAATTTTGAAAAGGGAAGAGATAATTTTGGTCTATAGGACCAAAATAGTTCAAATGTTGTCCCAAAAATGAGTGATATTTTTGGGGAACAACAAATACTAGAATAAATAGGAGAATTTTTAGACACTAAAATTTGGTATTAGACACTTGACAATTCCAATATTGACTTGTTTTCACCTTACATAACTTGTGCATACACATATGGCTCTTATTATATATGCATGTTATGGGTCTAGTATTTCTAATTTACTATAAATAACCTATAGGAATTCCATAATTTATGCCTAAATTATTCATTTTCATAGTCATAATGTCTATATATCATTATATTAGTATTCATATCTTTTACTCAAGTCTGATTGACTTAGATGCATGCAAAATTATGTAGGTTTACAAATATAGAAAATTTAACCATTTGACAAAATACTATCATTTTTCAAATTCAAATTGTCTTGAGGGTCAACCCATATGTTTTTAATTTCATTTAAGTGAGAAAGCACCCAAAAAATCCTATATAAATACATAATAGGTTTAAGTCTATTTGAATATCTAGCAATCCTCAAAGATACATCTATATTATTATACACATTCAAAGGGACCAGCCTAAAATTTCCAATTTAAAAAATATTCACAAGGATTAGGTCTTAAACAAAGTTTGAGGCCCTCAAGACAAGCCAAAATTTCCATTTTCAAAGTATCAAAAGCTAGATTATAGGTTATACTCATTAAAAGAGCACCATTTAACAATACACCTAACTGAGAGAACTCCATATAGTTTCAATTCTCTATTTTGAGTATTGGATATGTATAAAACACTCAACCATTCATTGGGGAGTGGTTGATATCAGATCAACCCACCTTTTCCCCCATTTTATAAGCCTAAACCTAGTCTTGAAAGTGGACCTAGGGTTTCAAAGAGAAGGATACATGTTTTTTGATTTACACACACATAAAGGACATAATATAAAATAAGTATAAATATTTAAACCAATTACAATTAATTATATGAAAAAAATGAGGCACAACCTCACAAGATAAAGTCATTAATCCTAGATGCCTATGCCAAACATTAGTGTCTAGAGACTAAAGATTTTATCTACGTGCATCCAAACACCTAATTTTTGATCCAAGTGACTCTTGATCTAATTTTTAGACATTTATTTACTTGCATTTAGTCTAAAAATTTCACATAATATAAACACACTAAGTATCTTATTCCATTAGGTCATTTATTTTTTATAGCAAGTATAATTGTTTAATCACATTTTGCCTTTGACATTTAGATTTGTGTATTGTTACTATATTTCATATAATTATAATTGCAAAAAAAAAATTAATTTTTTTAGGCTCAAATAATCACAATAAGGTAAAATATTACCTATAGTATCATATGGAATTAGGTATATAGTATAAAATTGTGATTCTGTATGTTATGAAACATACAAAGTTGTTTATAACAATAGATTAGGACATAATGGAATGGATGATTAAAATTATGAAACCTAAATAGACATCTGATGCAATGAGAATTGAATAATTGGTAATCTAGGAAATTAAATTACCTTCCTATGAAATTATTGTGTATAAGAAACTAGAATATGTTGTATAATTGACTATGGTGGTGGTGGGGGTGGAGGAAATTCTCTAGATGAATATGATACTCATATGGGATGCATGTAACTGCAACAACTTGTTTACCATGTATATAATTCACAAACATGTATTGAATATGGCATTACATGGATATTATGTATCCAAGGACATCATATCAACATGTCAAATGATTATTTTCTTGGTAAAAGTACTAACTACAATAAGACCCACCTTCAGTGGTAGAAAAATACTCCTAAAAGGGTTCTATCTCTTTACATCAAATACTTTAAATCTATTGGTTGTATCCATATAATTCCCCCATGTATATATATGAATATTAAGGAGTGTCATGGTGAAAACTTTTTAAATTGAACCATTATCTACCATGACACTAGATATATGTTTCGAATCAATGTAGGCGTGCATAAATAATGATGTATAATTAGAATCATAATCTAAAATATCACTATCATAAAATGTAATTATAGTTAATTATATAGATATGATTTTAAGTGTACCATTAATACCATCTAATGGATGTCTCTCTTTAGTCACAAAATAATATGTTGGAGGAGGATGTGCATTATAAGTAATGCACACCTTAGGATTAGTCTTAATTTTTGTTTTCACATGTTTTAGAAAGGGATTATAAAATATTTAAATTTTTAAATTCTGATTAGGTTGTGCCACTAAATAATTTTTAGGTGTATTGATATATTTAAGCTCAATAATTTAATCATCAATGAGATATTGAATCTTATGTTATAAAAAAAAAACCTCTATTTATAGAATGTTCATCACAATGATGATAATCATAATATGTATTGTTGTCATATCCCTTAAGTAAAGGCCTACTCATATCAACCTCTTTTTAGGAAGGAGAGATATATAGTTGTATTCAAGTAACTATTATAGTATCTTATGAGGAGGTTATGATAATCATGAAATTTTTATCCTTTGTGGGGATAAAAGGAAAAGGCAATTAGTAGGTTATGTCAATGCATTAATTATCACCTTTGCATCATTCTTAGTGTCATTTGTTTTCACCTTGTAATTTGTTTTTCTTTGAAACTTTACATTAAAATTAATTAGATTATTAACCACATACTTTATCTTATTCATAAATATGAGCTTAACTTCTCAATTCTTAATCATGTGACATAAGTCATCAAATGACTAGAATATCTTCAACATAATGGACTCATGTAGAGGAGAAATAAAAATTTGATTGAATATATATTGTAAATAATTATCATCCATAGGTATTTTAATATTATAAATCACTATATTTTATTAAAACATGTAGTCAATGATTATTTCATTGGGTCATTGCTTAAGCTTTGAAATTTGAGCATAGGACAATTTATCACCAATAATGTGCTGAAAAATAATTGGCCATAGGACTAAATTCATGAACCAATTGGAATGTGAGGTCATATAACCATCATAAATCATAGTCCTTAATATTTCATGAAAATAAATTAGTCAACAACTTGTCATTGGAGGTATAGTCCAAAAATGTTGTGTGAAATGCTCTTAGGTATTGCTCTAGATCACCTTTAGCATTATATATTTTAAGATTAGAAGCTATGAAACTTGAAGGTAAGGGATAAAATGAAATATTTGGGGAAAATTTATTATGAACAAATACTTGAGAATTAATTGAATGCATTGGTATAGAAGAACATTCTCTAACTGTAACACCTTAGCCTACATATCTATAATAGTTTGCATGAAGGATTTTGTTGTAAGAATGGATGATGGTGTTAAATGATTGGCAATCATAGGAGGCACATAAGTTTTTTGTGTAGGGATAGGTATTAAAGATTAGGGAAAAAATTATTTCTCTAACACCATTGGTAGGTATCACATGTGTAACCCTAAGTGTAGACATAGGAATAGTAACAATTTTAGTAGTGATTTGAACACCTATTATAGATTCAATATATATAAAAGGTTGATTAATATAATTTAAGGAATCATATTATTCCTCAAATGTGATAAGATTAGCAATTTATTTTATTGCATATTTTTTGACGTGTAATAATACATCAAGTGTGGATTCATTTTAATATATTGAGTTAATTACCTTCAATATATTTCATTGAATCTTTAATGAAAGTAAACATTAGCATATAAATTAATTATTTATTGTATTTTTATTATGTAAATAAATAATAATAAATAATCAAATTTGAAACCCTGAGATAAAAATTTAAAACTTTGAGGAAAAAGGAAGAAAGTCTAATGGAGAACCTAGGGTTTGATGTGAGCGGGATTACCTTATTTTGGATTAATGATCTAAATAAGTGTGAAACTATGAATATTCAAATTGTGTAATATATATATATACATATATACATATATATATATACATATATATATATATATAAATATATATATATGTATATATATATATATATATATACATATATACATATATATATATATACATATATATATACACATATATATATACATATATATATATACATATATATATATACATAAATATATATATATATACATATATATATATATATATACATACATATATATATACATATATATATATATATATATATATATATACATACATATATATAGATACACACACACACACACACACATATATATATACATATATATATATATACATATATATATATATATATATATATATATATATATATACATATATATATATATATACATACATATATATATATATATGTGTATATATATATATATATATATATATATATGTATATATATATATATATATATATATATATATATATATTACACATATTTAAATATAAAATTATATGTTTAATTTTACTTTAATATTTATAGAAATGACCAAGAAAATTATGGTAGTTAGCTTATTGTTATTTTATTTGGGTTTGAGACTATGTGCACGTGGCAAGAAGGATTAAAATTGAATCAAGAGTTCCTTAGTTTTGAAACTAGATTGTTTGGACCTACTTGGATGAATCTAATAGAGTATAGACACCTATGGTAATAAAAGGTGTATGATGTCTAATGAAAACATTCATTTGAGGTGTTCTAGACTCTTCTAACATACATAATTATGTCTGCTTCAAAACCATTGTTCAATACAACACAAAAAGCTTGTTGTTGTGTGCAAGTATATAATTTTGTCTCATTCACCTTGAAATGATATCTCCAATTTCAACACTAGGTTCACTTGTAAAAGAGAATGGGAATGATGGGTTAAGATGACAAAAAAAAAACCTTCACTGAGTGGTTGAACCATACCTACATTTCCAATACCCTGAAGAGGGATAAAACCACACAAAGTTCTCCCAGTTAGGTGTATGTGTGAAGTAGTGATCCAATAGTATGGGTACAATTTTTAACTTATATTTTGACACTTGAAAAAAATTAAACTTGACTTGGTTAGGTGCTTAAAAATTAGTTAGGGCCTAGTCCTTTGAGGGGTTCCTAATTTTGAAGCTTTAACATTGCTTCTCTTAAAGTGCATATGTATAAATGTCTTTAGTTAGGTGTTAGATAAATAATTTCCATATAGTAATTGGATAATGCATAGTGTGTCTAAATGGGTGACTCTTCAGGTAATTTGTTCTATCATCGGCATACAAAACCTATGGGATAACCCATAAGAAGGATTTGAATTTAGGAAAAATGATCATTGTAAGGCATGTAAAGGGATCCAATACAAATGAAATAATTGGATAGCCAGAGTCATCTAATTATAACTAGATGTGCTCAAGGAATAGGAAAAATTTATTTGATGATCATAAATAATTTGATTAATATAATAAACATATTAGAAAAAGAGTAGGGAATTCCTATAGGCAACTGATAGAAAATTAGGAAGACCATATCCATAGACAAATGAATAGCTAAGAAGAGCATGGAAAAGATTCATATAAGTATGTAAAACTCATGTATAATAAATAAATGTCAATAATTATGTTGTCAAGTGTCTAATACCAAATTTATGTGTCTACAACTATGTCATATTTTTTAGTGATGTTAATATTTTAAGTTTCATCATAAATTATTGATTTTTTTGGTTAGATGTATGTACATGATTCATATCCTCTTTTGCACATTTATTAATATTAAAATACTAGTTTATAGTTTTGTATTTATATTGAAAATTCACAATAATATGATCCATTTTCATAACCATTATGCATACCAAAATATCATAACGTGTTCTCCCATTCTAGGGGAACCCTTTTGGTTTCATAATCCCCTTACTTCATGTTCTTCCCAATCCATGTACTTGTTTGGGGATTACCCATACTTTTTCATATTCAAAATCATCTTAGAATTCAATATATTTATATGCCTAAATCTAAAAAATGCATACAAAATTTCAAAAAAAAACTATAAAAACATGTAGTTTTAAAATGCATTGATATCATTTATCAATTGAAAACCAAAAAAAAAAGGGGTTAACATTATATTTTATTTTTGGGACTAGTTTTAGTAGTATAAAATATATTTTGAGATGGTGGTATGGTTTTTAGGATCCATTACTTCCTCTACATATTTATTATTGTGGGTGTCTCAACACCTTTACACACAACAAAAAAATCACAAATTCTATTCACATCAGTCAATAAAAAATCATCAAGAGTTAAAACCACATTTTCCACTCTCCTCCTCTACTAGTCTGATGTAGGTGCATGTATATAAATAGATCGATTATTTTTATATTTTGTCTTATGAGGTATAAGAGATCATGTATGAGAAATAAGAAGCCCTGTATAGGCTTCACTTATCCTTTCTAGGTCATTTAGGAGCATTTCTAGGTTTCCCACTAAAAGAGAAATTCAAAAATATGAAATGTTGTTAAGGGTTTTTAAAGGGTTTTGGTATGTTGTAAGGATATGATACTTTTTTAAGGGGTCTTTATAATCTAAACCAATGTATTATATGTCCTTCCTATTAAATTTTTTTACCGTAGGCCAAAATGGGTCAACCCCCTATAGTTAGAATCTTGTGTAGGGGATTTTTATAATGTCATAGGGTATGTTGTAGTTCATTTGATGTCATTTCATATGCCATTTAACTTTGGTCATATTCTAGCTCAGTCATTGTGGAATTTGGTGTCTTAGGGGTCATTTTAGAGTCATTTATGCAAGTGGTAGGTTTTCATTATGTCCAAATAGTTAGGATCATGAAAAGAGTTTACACAGGCCTTGAGAAGTTCATTCAAGCCTTCAAAGATCAAGTAACAGCTCAAAACACAAGCCTAAGTAAATCAGGCTGTCACTAAGATGTTATCCAAAAATGAATGGACCAGCTCACTTGTGTATTTGATAAGTTCACTCAGAAAGCCTCACAAGCCAAAAGGTTGTAGTGCCATGGAGTTATTCATGCCAAAGACATGCTCTTCAAAATTCATGTCGACATGAAATTTCTAGCTTAAGTTATGGGCATTCAAAGATGGACCTATAACATAAGATGTCCATGCACGTATCAATTTTAAGCTCCATTAAGTAACTTTTTGGGTTCAAAATGTCCTTAGAAGGTTTAAAGTTGATCAAGATCTGATAGTCCACATGAGCTCGCATACTAACACAACATATCTAATGGTTCACAATGGGGTCAAATAAGTCAAAAGGTCCTTGGGTTAAAATCCCTTAAAAGGATGTAAGTTAGATAAGATCTAATGGTGCAGGTTGACCAAATAGAGATCTGATGGTGCATGTTCATGGATAAGAAGGTGGTTTCAATCTAGATCAATGATCAATGTTTAATAATACTGATGATCCAATGGCACAAGCTTAACTGATAAGAAGTGGGGCCAGGTAAATATAAGGCTTATGTTGCTTTGTACATTTTGATCTTACAACATGCACTCGAGTCAACATGTCTAAGTATATTCATGGTAGGATATTGAGGGCTTGTGTTGCATCATATAACATGATTTGATGATGTATAGGAGGTCAAAAATTCAAGATCTAATAATGAGGATCTGTGAGGCCAATGGGAATAAAGATAGATTGGAGTATTTTGATTGGTTTGAGCAATATTTGATGGACAAAGTCAAACCAAAGGAGAAGTTTTTAACCAAGGCAAACAAGGTCTTTCAGGGGTCATCTCATCACCATTGGAGCTTGATTAAATTCCATTAAAGGGACACATTAATGTAGTCAAGTTAAAGGACATAAAGGGACCACCATTAAAGTTTAATATGGACCTTTGGCTTGAGGGTTTGTGTCACGTAGGGTTCATTCTATGACTATGTTCACCATTTTTAAAATAAATGTCCATGCATATGGTTAACTCTCAGTTCCCACAAAGATATAATGGGTCTATTTTGGACCTAATATAATCAAGAAAGGGAGTTATATAGTCTATAGTTTGCATCAACATAATTAATATAGGAAAACCAATAGTCTGAGATTAGTTTAACATCTTTAGTGGAACTATGAACATGGGGATGAGTTTGAGGATGATCTAGTTTGAACAAGAGATAAAATTTTAAAGGATGCCATGAAGGCATACACATAGACCCCAAAAATTTCATCTCCAGGACGAACTACATGAAAAGGACCCTTCTCTCCACTTTTGCATGCCATGATAAACTAGTGAAGAGAAATTAGCACCAAGACAAATCTGTAGTAGATTGATCCAATGGTTGTAACTACAGTAATTCTAGGACCCAAATAAAAATAACTTTATCCCACCATTACAACCATCAGGGAACATCAATAGGGGAATAATGTAATTATGCAACCACTTGAAGTAACCCAAATCAATTAAGAAGCTTGAATGAGCATACATGTAGAGGCAAATGTAACTATAGTTTAGATGGAGTTAATCTCATTGATTCCTCTTTTAGCACTAAAATCTCTCTCTAGAGGCCCTTGATTCTATAAATATAGCCTTTGAGTTATTGTTAAGGATCCCTTAGGCTGGTATGACTAGACTCTACCAAAAATTATATTCTACACCTCTTGGAGTAATGAATAGAGCATTTTTGTAGTTGTTTATTAATTTTTGCTTAGTGTTTTGTATTTGTTTGATATGAAAAATTGGTTGTCATCTTCCCTTTGTAGGTCCAAGTTTAACCTAAGTGCTAATAAACTTTTCTTGCAGATCATCTAGCATGTCTTAAGGTTGATGTCTCAGGTATAGAGTGGATAGTGAACTGTAAGTGCTTTCAATCAAGCCTTACCCTCATTTCCCTCCAACCTAAATCCATAAAATTAACCTCCACGTGAAGCATTATTACTTGCAAACCATTGTAGACGCTATATTAGTTCTATTCATAGTCTATTAGTGTGCTAATGAGTTCAATATTCAGAGTGGATCTTTGAACATTCGGTGCATCACCTCCTTTATAGTAGGTACAATTATTTCAATAGCTAACTCTTTTCCTGATAATTAATCAATTGGCATAGATAAAATGATTTCAAGATACATTTAGGAAGCTAGACCTTAAATCTAGAGGCTTATTTCCAATATAGGTATACCCACATACTTGGAAATGTTCCCATGTTGCCCAAATCTAGAAGAAGCTTGAACAAATTCTTTTAGGGTGTAATATTTGGTGATAACAATTATGGAACACCCAATGGGATCCATTTATCTTCAAGACAACTTGTCAAGGTGAATGATGGTCTTAACAACATCAACTACAAACTAGTGTGTTACTTAGAATTTGGTGACTCCTTTAAGGTAAATGTAGTTCAAGGCCATTGTTTTGTTATAAAATTTCCTTTATAATTGATGGTTCTCACTAGGTCATCCTTTGGTAGAACATTTAGTCCCATTAACCTACTCATTCAACCTAAAATTCCTCTTGAAGTTTAGTATCCATAGCCTAATCTACCCTTTGAAGAACAAGTAAATTTTTCTAGAGAGGAAGAGGGTGAAGAGGGTGAAGAAATTGAAGATATTGAATAAGAAGACATGGCTAGACCTCATGCTTTCCCTACCTTCAATATTGAGAATCTAATTCAACTTCAAGTATATGATGCCATTCTTCCTAATGCCATAAAAGGTGTGCCCACATTCAATGGTGAGAGTCATGTCACACCTAGTGAGCACATTAGAGATGTTTCTAAATTTTGTAGTTTTCATTGTATTGTTCAAGATAACATTGCCATTAGACTCCTTGACATATTCCTTAAAGGGAAGGCTCTTGATTGGTATATGACTCTAGAAGGTGGATACATCACAATGTGGTATGAGTTTGGAGTGTTGTTGACTTCCATATTTGGAAATCAAAGTGACCATGCCTCTCTCATACATCATCTCAACATGATAAAAAAGGGATCCAAATAAATAATGCATGACTTCAACAAATGGTTTCTGAAGACTTAGCATAGATTGCCTCCTCCCATGAGACCACCTAATATCTTTGTTTTCCTTACTTGAAAGCTATTGGGATTGAAATTATTGTCATGATTCAATCTATGGGAGGTTCCACTCTTCCCAAAGCATATGATCTTGATATCAAAGATAAGAATAGTCTCATCAAAGATGGAATATTACCTCTTAAGGTGTTTATGCCTCCTTTGTCTCATAATTCTGCTAGTACTCTAGAAGTGACTCAAATTCTTAATGCCAATACCAAGTCCAAGGCTACTCCTAATAAGGCAAAAAATGTCATGGATCCATATGTAAAAAATAAAATGGTAAAATCTTAGCTTAAGTGATTCAATATGCAACTAGTTGCTCATCAAAATCCATACCCTTATCAACAATAATTTGGCCAATAATATGGAAGAGGAAGAGGCCAATGGTTTCTTAACCCCAATAGGCATGTCAATTTATATAATCCTAACTATACCACCAATACAAGGGAGATGGTACTAGTTCATATCAATTTGGTGTAAGGAGAAGATTGGAAGCAAGACCAATTCATGGATGCCAATGAGAATGGAGAGAAAGCTCTGGTGGCTCAAGGAGTTACTCCCCTCCTATCAATTTTCTGGTTAAAGGCACTTTTGTGCTAAATTAAGGAGCCTCTATCATAGACGATATAAGGGCCAAGAGGAAGGATCTAGGAGGTGGTAGTAGCATTCCCAAAGGCTCATCCAATCCTCTTACAAGGCAACAAGACATAGATGTAAGTGTGATAGTTCTAACAACTTCTACATCTCCATCAAGTCAAAATATGGTAAGGTATACTCCTATTCCTCAAGCTCCAAATAATTCTCTACCTAAAAATTCCCAAGAGAAAGTAAGTATGGCTTCTTTAAACATTTTATATTCTTTGAATAACACTAAAACATCCATTTCTCTTTGGGATGTTCTTCATATGCCTGGTCAAAAATAAATCCTACAAAAATAGTTATCTATTATCCCTACTAGTGTCTCACCCTCAAATCAAAGTCATGGCCATGTTTCTCTTGTAAAGGCTCCTAGTACCATCCACTAGGGCTGAGAAACCTTCACAATTTTACCTCAACCTCATTATAGGTGATAAGTTGGTACATAATTGCATAGTCAATAGTGGAGATTCTACTTCTGTCATGCCCAAAGTTATAGCTGAAAAGCTAGGCCTTAAATATGAGCCACAGAGAAAAGGGGTCCTTAAATTAGATGGTACACATACTAAAATAGTAGGACTGATAAAAGGCTTAAAGGTTTTCTTACATGATTGTCTTAGTTTTCCTATCTTGCAAGACATAGTTGTGGTTGATCTCCCAACCCACTTTGTAATTTTCCTATCAAGGGAATTCATAGCCAAGATAGGTGGCTATCTGTCAACTAATTGGTCTTTCTTGGAATTTAGAGTAAGGTACAGGGCAAATGTGACAATTAGGACACAACCCCTTGCAAGGTTTCATATTGATCCTTATATTGAGACAAGTTATAATCTGAAGTATGTGGCCCATAAAGAAAAAGACTCTATTGTAGATGATATCACTTATTCCAAGATTGAGGACATTTTAGATTTGTTTCTTGATGAATATGTCACTAATACTTATGAGCATGATCCCTATGATTTTTTTGAGGAAACTGATTTAGGAGTGTATTATATACATGGAGTACCAACACCTCTACTTGCCAAGGAAGAGAGTGAAGATGATGAGCTATGGAAGATGTTTTTGGAAGGTTCAAGAAGTAAAGTTGGTGTAGGAGTTGGTGTTATGTTGGTATCCACATCTAAAAAATAGTATTATGGTTCATACAGATTTCATTTTAGTTTTACTTGTAATGTGGTTGAGTAAGAAGGTTTAATTCATGGCCTTCAATGGGCAAGGAGAAAAAGAATCAAGAACTTGTAAGAATATGGAGACAATGAGTTGGTTGTGCATCAGGTGAGGAATGTGGTTAATACCAATAACCCTATGCTTAAGTCATACAAGCATAGGTTATGGGAATTGCTTGAAGACGTCAATGCATTCAATATTCAATCATTCCCAAGGGAGCAAAATAGTCATACTGATAGACTAGTTACCATAGGAGATCAATTTGATATCCCAACTTCCATAAAAGAAGAGGGAAAATAGTCTCATATTAAGAGTATTATCATACCTCTTGTACCTGATAATGAAGTGTCTTGGAAAGTGTTTGATAGTGACAAACACATTACATGCTTCTTGAAAAATGAGGTTGAGTTTTCTTCAAGGAATCAAAGGAGGTTCCAAAAACAATTAGGTGATCAAATTGTGTAACTAAGAACCAATAAGATACCCAAGGGTTTGGTGACCTTATAAATTACCTTAAATGAGAATGATCAAAAGAAGAAGGAGAAAGTGAGTATGCCTACAAAAGAGGAGAATTATGAAAGAGTCTTGATCTTCAAGGACAAACTCCTCAAACTAGGCAATGTATGTTATACATTAGATAAACAAGTATTCATTAAGCTATGTAGAGAGTTTCATGATATCTTTACTTGAGAATATCATGACCTCAAAAGATTTTATCCTAGCCTAGCACACCATACCATTAATTTAGAACCTAGAGTTAAACTGATTAGACAAAATCAAAGACCAATCAACCCCAAGGTTGAGCAACTCATCAGGTTAAAGCTCACCAAAATCCTTGAATCTGAGATAATCTTTCCCATCAAGAATTCAACATGGGTAGCTAACCTTATGCCTATTATAAAGAATAATGGGGAGATAAGACTTTGTGTAGACTTTAGAGATATTAATAGAGTGTCACTCAAAGATCACTATCATCTACCCTCACTGGAGTATATTTTGTAAATGGTTTCAGGTTCTCAATGTTTTTCTCTTCTAAATGGATATTAAAGATATAATCAGATTTTAGTCAGTGAGGATGATTAGTTTAAGATATAATTTGATACAAAAATGGGGACTTTTGATTATAGGAAGATGCCCTTTGGTTTATCCAATGTCGGTGCCACATTTTAAAGAGAAATGGACATGGCCTTAAAAGGTTTGATCAATGAGATGCTATTATTTTATCTAGATGATATAACAGTGTTTTCTAAAGATGATAATGAACACATGAAACTCTTGAGATAAGTGTTTGAAAGATGTAGGAAATATAAAATATCTCTTAATCCAAAGAAGTGAAACTTTGTTGTTCATGAAGGTAAGCTCTTAGGACATAAGGTTTCCAAACATGGTTTGACTATTGATCCTAAAAGAATAGAGGCTACCCTAGGATTATCATTTCCATTCATAAGAAAGGTCTTCAAATTTTATTAGGAAAGATAAATTTTGTAACGAGGTTCATACCTAGTTTTGCATCTTTAATGAAACCTATCACAGCTATTCTCAGGAAGAACCAAGTATTTTCCTAGACTAAAGAGGGTAATATCATTTTTGAAGCCATAAAGAAAGAAATTTTAGAATATCATACTCTTTTGAATCCTAATTTTACTAAATATTTCATGTTGTAATTATTTTCTAACCTTGATACTATCTCAATCATGCCAATGCAAAAAAATGATGAGGGTGTGGAACAACCAATCACATTCTTTATTCAAGGTTTAGAAGATTATGAATTCAAGTACACATTTGTGGAGAAACAAGTCCTTGATATTGTAAGGGGACTAAATAATTTCAGATATATAGTTTCAAATAATAAGATTCATGTTATGGTTTCTCATACTAGTATCAAAGAGTTTCTCTTGAGAAAAGATCTTAGTGAAAAGAGGGCAGGGTGGATCAGTAAAGTAATGGAATATGATGTTGATATCAAGGTGAAAAAATTGATAAGGGGTAAAGGCATTTATGAGGATATATATTTATATCTTCATGAGTCATTAAAGGAAGAGGCTCTAGTTAATCATGATTGTTCCCAATCAGCTGGTTCATTACATCCACAAAGTTGGACACATGATGTGATCATATTTCTTCAAACTAGTGAGTATCCTAATGGTATGAGTAGATAAAAAAGGAGATATTTTAGGTTATAATCTATTCCATTTTATCTTTTGAATGGTGTTCTCTTTAGAGGAGACATTAATGGTGTGCTATTGAGATGCATTGATAATGATCAGTTTGGAGTATTGCTTGAGAAGTTCCATGATGGGACAATAAGAGGATGTTTCTCTCCAAGAACCATATATACCAAGATCATGAGGACAAGTTATTATTGGTATGGCCTCTTCAAGGATTTCCATGATGGGGTGATAAGGTGTGGACAATGTGATTTCTTTTTAGGAAAGCAAAAGCTTGTAACTCTTCCTTTGAAGCCTATCTAAGTAGACCAACCTTTCATGAAATTGGATCTTGATTTTATTGGTATGATAAACCCCCCATCAAGCACTGGTCATACATGAATACTCACAACAACTAATTACTTTATGAGGTGGGTTGAGGTAGAAACATTGAAGGAATCCAATGAGAATATTATCGTGGAGATCTATGAGATCATCATCACAAGGTTTGGCACTCCTACTATTATTTCAAACAATGATCTTGCTTTCATGGGTGCTAAGACAACTGATTAGGCAAATAGTAATGGCATATTATTAATCACTTCATATAACTATTACCCTCAAGGTTATAGGTTGGTTGAATCTACAAACAAGATTCTGAATAGAATCATCAAGAGAACCTTGGAGCATAACCAAAGAGCTTGGCACATTAAATTGAAGATAAAATTATGGGATGATAGGATAACTCCAAAAAGGTCAACAAGGAATTATCCTTTTGTGCTTATTTATGGAACGGAAGCTAGGTTGTTTATCTCTCAAGAGTTGCATGCCTTAGATTTATCACATCAACTAGAGTTACTTGAGAATACCCCAAAGGAGGTGAGATTGATAGAATTAATGGAGTTGAAAGAGACTAGAGATAAATCTCATCAAGCTATGGAGCATCATAAATTCCTAATGAAGAGGTATTTTGAAAATAAGGCAACTCCAAGATCATTTCAAGAAGGTGACATAGTATTAAAATAAGATGAAGATATAACTAAAATAGAGAGACATACTAAATTTTATACCCAATAGAGTAGACCATATATCATCATCAAGTGAAAGCAAAACAAATCTTTTTAGTTAGCAAGGATGAATGGAGAAGATATGCATATCCTTATGAATGGGATACATTTGAAACCCTACTATTGAGAATTAAAGGTTGGTTTTGTAAATATTAGATTAGGGGTGTGTTTCCTTTCTTATTGTTTTGTGTTCCATAAGTGCTCATGAAGCACATGCCTTTCTTTATTGGTGTCTTATTCTTATTATTTTATATTATTTGGTGTATGTGAAACTTGTATACTTGTGACTCCATAACCCAATGGATAGGATTAGGCAACTAGTCATGGCATAGGAAGCATATCACTCTTGGGAAATCACCAAGAATGTTGACCATTTTTACCACTGGTCAAAATGGGTTAACCCCCTATAGTCAGGATCTTGTATAGAGGATTTTTATGATGTCATAGGGTACATTTTAGTTCATTTGATGTCATTTTGGTCATAGTCTAACTCAGTCCTTGTGTCATTTGGTGTCATAGGGTTCATTTTAGAGTCATATATGAAAGTGGTAGGTTTTCATGGTGTCCAAATAGTTAGGATCATGGAAAGATTTTTCATAGGCCTCGATAAGTTCATTTAAGTTTTCAAAGACCAACTAGTAGCCTAAAGTACAAGCATAAGTGAATCAAGCCATCACCAAGACATCATCTAGAAATGAATGGACCAACTCATTTGTACATTTAATAAGTTCAATCATAAATCCTTATGATACAAAAATTTATAGTGCTATAGATTTATTTATGCTAGGGACATGCTCTACAAAATTCATGTCCACATGAGCTTTCTAGCTTAAGTTATGAGTGTTTAAAGATGGACTTATAGCATAAGACATCTGTGTGAGTATCAATTTTGAGCTCTAGTAAGTAACCATTTGGATTTAAAATGTCCTTAAAAGGTTTAAATTTGATCAAGATCTGATAGTTCACATGAGCTCACATACTAACATAGTAGATCTAATAGTTTGCACTAGGGTCAAATAAGTCAAAAGGTCCCTAGGTTAAAAAACCTTAAAAGGCCAAAAATTGGATAAGATCTAATGATGTAGGTTGACCAAGCAAAGATATGATGGTGCATGTTCACTAAAAATAAGGTGGGTCCAATCTAGATAAATGTTCAATCATACCGATGATCCAATGACATGAGCTCAACTAACAGGAAGTGGGCCCAGGTAAATCAAAGGCTTATGTTACTTCATACATTTTGATCCTAAAATGCACACTCAAGTTAACATGTCAAATGATATTCATGTTAGGAGATCAAGGGATCATATTACATCATAAAAAATGATCTAATGGTGCAAAGGAGGTCAAAAATTCAAGATCTCATATTGGGGATCTGCAAGGCCAATGGGAATAAAGATAGGTTAGATCATTTTGATTGGCCTAAGAAATTTTGTATGGATAAAGTCAAACCAAAGGAGCATTTTTCAACCAAGGTAAACAAGGTCTTGTAGGGGTCATCCCATCTCCATTGGATCTCAATTGAATGCCATTAAAGGGACACATTGATGCATTTAGGTTAAAGGACATAAAGGGACTGCCATCAAAGCTTAATATGGACCTATAACTTAGGGATTTATGTCATGTAGGGTTCATTCTATGACTATGTTCACCATTTTAAAAAGAAATATCTATGCATATGGTGAACTATCATTTCTCATAAAGATAAAATGGGTCTATTTTAGACCTAATATAAGCAAGAAAGGGGGATATATATTCTATAGGTCTGCATCAACATAATGAATATAGGAAAACCAATAGTCTAAGATTGGTTTTTTGTCTATAGTGGACCTATGAACATGGGGATGAGTTTGAGTATGATCCAATTTGAACAAGATATAACATTTCAAAGGATTCCACAAAGGCATACACATAGACCCTAATGGTTTCATCTTCAAGACCAGCTGCATGAAAAGGACCCTTCTCTCCACTTTTGCATGCCATAATGAACTAGTGAAGAGTAGTTAACACCAAGATAAATCTCTAATAGATTGATCAGATGGTTGTAACTACATTAATGCTAGGACCTAGCTTAGAATAACTTGATCCTACCATTGCAACCATTAAAGAACATCAATAGGAGAATAATGTAACTATGCAACCACTTGAAGTAACCTAGATCAATTAGGAAGCTTGAATGAGAAAAAATGAAAAGGCAATTATAACTATGGTTCAAATGGAGTTGATCTCATTGATTCCTATTTTAGTTCTAAAATCTCTCTCTTCAGAGGCTTTTGCTTATATAAACATAGCCTTTGAGCTATTGTTAAGGATCCCTCAAGCTGGTATGACTAGACTCTACCATAAATTATATTTTACAACCCTTGGAGTAATGAATAGAGCATTTTTATAGTTTATTAATCTATGCTTAGTGTTTTGTATTTGTTTGATATGCAAAAGTGGTTGTCATCTTCCATTTTTAGGGCCAAGTTCAACCTAAGTGATAATAAACTTTTCTTACAATTCATCTAACATGTCTTAAGGTTGATGTCTTAGGTATAGAGTGGATAGTGGAATGTAAATTCCAATCAAGCCTTACCCTCATTAACCTCCAGTCTAAGTCCATCAAATTGACCTCTAGGTCAAGGATTATTGCTTGGAAACCATTGTATACATTTCATTAGTTCTATTCATAGTATATTAGTGTGTTAATGAGTTTACTATTGAGAGTGGATCTTTGAACATTTAGTGCATCACCTCCTTTAGAGTAGATACAATTCATGCAATATCTAACTCTTTTCCCCATAAGTAATCAATTTTCGTAGATAAGATAATTTCAAGATACATTCAGGGAGCTAGCCCTTAAATCTAGAGGCTCATTTCCAATATAGGTACACCCACATACCTGAAAATGTTCCCATGTTTCCCAAATCTAGAAGAATATTGAACAACTTCTTCTAGGGTGCAAGATTTGGTGGCAACACTTCCAACCATCAAATTAGCTTAAGCTTGTCTTAAACCCATATAATATGCATCCAACATAGGTTAATGAACAAATTAATCATGTTTTAGATAAGTCATATGCTGTTGGGAAACTTAAGGTGCATAAAATAAGAAGGATCCAAGATTAGGTACTCTATAAGAATAGAATAAACTTCAAACTGCCAGAAGAAGAATCTAAGAAATTAATTGAGACAAGGATAAAAACTCAGTCTACATGGTTTTTAGAGAGGTTGGTGATAGTCTACAAGGTTTTTGTACATTATTTTCAATGCATATGTGAATAACGTAAGGTTTATTATGAATTTTGGATATATTCTTAGACATCTTGAATGTGTAAGTATTTACTATTAATTGTTATATGAGATTACTTTACACTTTTGTGATAATTTCAAACTACAGAGATCTGAGACAATATTATGTAATCACAGTCAAGAGAAAATAGTATTTATTTATAGTTTGGATATTTTTCAAGTATTAAATACAATAGTAAGAGTTAAAGGAGGTTACATAAGTCTTAATAAAATCAAGAATATTCATTTCTAATTATTACCATCTAAATTAATACTTAGTTTAGGCTTTTGGGTCTGTGTAGTCATATAAAGTGCAAAAATTGGTAACTTGACCATGGCTAATGACACCCAACCCATAAGTCCCTCTTGCTTAATCTCATGACCCTCATAGGCTTGTTTTTACTGATTCCTAGTCATCTATAGTATTCTAAACCTGATCCTAATTGAACCAAGACCCTATTTTTATGACCAATCCATCCCCCTAGGTCCCATCTACCTAGGATAATAGTGCCACACTATCACAATAACACCAATTCCACTCCTATCTGCTTTTGACACTATTATCCAAGCTCATATTTGGCCCTAGCGGTCAATTCATTTTGGTTTCCCATCCTTATCCTTGTCATACTAATGTGATAAAATTAAATCCATGACCAATAGATCCATATAAAATCCCATTCAAAGATCATATGGAAGGGGTTGGAAAATATTATCAAGAAAGCAAAAATACAAGTAAAACCACTCAGACAATCTTCCCTATTCTCTGCATATAACCATACAGTACAGTTATAAGCATATATAAATATTTGCACCATTCCCTAGCCACCTCAAACACATTTAATTTAGCATTTTTTGCATTCTCATATCACAATTTCACCAAGAACTTTCAAAGGGAGAACTACATATGTCTTGATCCCTCTTCAGAGTATTGGTATGTAAGCAACATGCCCACACACAAGGTGTGAAGCATGTCCAGTGCATATTACACACACTAACCCCATTTTCCCTATTTGATAAAGTTCTGTTCAAGTGCACTAAAATCAAAGAAACAAATAAAATCATATCTATAGGGAACATTGCTAACAACAAGGCTCACAAATTCAGAGACAATGTCACACAAACCTGCCAAACAAAACCCAAAAGGCTTAGATCCTAAAGACAACAATGTCGAATAAGGACTATAGTGCTAATGCCACTCCTATCTACTTTCAACACTCTTATCTAATCAAAAAATGAAATCTAGAATCCTATTTGCAATAGTGTCCCAGGCCTGCATAATGAATATTAGACCTTGTCTTAGTTAGATCAACATAGTTTAAGCTAAGTCTTATTTTCTCTTTCTTATTTATATTTTTAGAAAAGATATAATTAAAAATAAATTTCATAAATCAATAGCTTATTTATTGCATATTATTTACTAATTTATCAATCTAGACCCTTTAACTAAATTAAGAATAAAACCCTAATATTCCCAAAATTGTTAAATCATTTGGTGAACCTGACTTACTTCTTTTGCACACAAAAACCCTATAAACCCTAGATTAAAATTCTTATTGATTTTTATAATAAATTTCTAAATTTTTACTTGAATATTTAAATCAAAAATCCATTTCAAAATTTAAAATTTAGTAGTAAATTTTAAAAATAATTTTCTTTCAAACCTTAGTTTCCCATAATAGGTCCCAGTATTTTTCAAGTGATTTTCCAAAAATTCTCTAATTTTTTACTAAAATATTTAAATCAAAAAATCCATTCAAAATTCAATAGTTATTTTTAAAAAAAATCTCAAAACCCTAGTTACACATACTAGGTCCTATTCAATCAAGCATTTTCCAATAATTTTCAAAAATTTTAGTTGCATATTTTACTCAAAAATTCAATTTCAATTTCAAAATTTCATAGTAATTGTTCAAATAATTACATGTTAAAACCCTAGTTGCCCATACTAGCTCCCATTGCTTCTTGAGATATCACCTTACATGTTTATGAGCTTCGTATCATTTTTATGCATATTCCAATTCCTTGTTTAGATTATATCTATTTAATCTTTTCTACTATTATCCAATTTATTTTCCTTATGCCACCCAAGTTATTTACATCTCTTTGTTTGAGATGAAGTGAAAGACTTAGTGGTAACCCTCCTAAATTCACCCAGATTCCTTTAACCTGACCATATACCATGGATAAATAACCAGCTCAAGTTTTTGTTATAGATTCTACACATCTAGATTACACTAATTCCCATGAGGATAATTTTAATGATGAGAAATATGAGAATAATAATGGTGATACAAATACCTATATTCATGATCCATCACATCAGATGCATGATAAACTTCCACGAATTATTAATAATGAAGTTATCCTGGACAAAGATCTTATCTTACAAAGTTTTTGAGAAAGACTCTGGGATCAGCCCTAAGATATTACTCTTATTTTACAATCTATCATGGAAATCAAAAAGGCTAAACAAGATGATTCTTCCATTCCTATAGAGCAACTAGTTGTAAATAATACTACAGGGGCAACTGTGTCTCAACAACCCCCTATAGTAGCCCAACCTGCCTATATGCCACCAACTATAACTAGTACACCCCTATCTCCTAATGTAGCAACCCTTGTGCAAGAGATAAGATATCTTCAATCCAAGGTGCTACATCTTGAGCAAGGTGCCACTTAACCTACAAAGGATTTGGATTATTTTTATCTTTTGCATACACCATTGGCATGCCAGATTTCTTCTACACCCTTTCCATAAGGTTTTATTCAACCCAAGCTAACTCTATATGATGGCAAGGGTGATTTAGAGACACATTTGAGAGATTTTCATGTAACATGCTTGGACTATGTACCCAATGACTGGTTAATTTCCAAGATATTTCTATGAAGCCTAAAGGATTATGCTTTATAATGTTTTTATAGTCTACTGAATCAGTCTGTTAATGCATTCAACCATTTAGCTAACATGTTCCTAGCTCACTTCAACATCAACATTGGTGATAAGGTTTCATATGCTCAAGTTGTACAATAGAAACAAAGGTCAAATTAACATCTCATAGATTATTTTGTTTGATATAAGACTATCTTGGCTAAGATGACTAGCCCCATGGCTGATCAAGAGATATAGGATCTCTTCAAATGGAGTCTTCTACCATATTTGCATGAATCAATTATGTTCAAAAGATTCTCTTCCTTCACTAAATTTTGTCACACACTAAAGGAAAGAGAATTCAAGTTAATTTCAATTGAAAAACTCAAGTACACAAGTATCTCAAACACAATGAACAAGAGTAACAACAATGTCCCATACAAAGTAAAGGTCAATGATAACAAGAGTCAGAATCAACCTACAATTGATGTAGCTTCAAAGACCCCTCAACATGTAGTTTTATCAACACCTCCTCAGTGAACCTTCACCAATCTACCATTTCTCCAGCCAGAGTTTTATAGCAACTATTGGAATGTAACATCATATCTCTCCCTCTTATTGAGGAAGTTGACCCAATAAAGCCTCTTTTACAAGGATATGATCAACATGCATTTTTCAAGTTTAATAGGGCACCAGGTCATACAAAAAATGAATGCATTAGTTTGAGACACAAGATACATAATCTAATAGATGGGAATCATATTGATCTTGGCACTTTAGTTAAGCATCCTTAGGCAAAGCAAACACAAGATAAAACATTGAAAATATTTTCATATCCTTCTCTATAGCATTCCAAACAAGAGATAGGAGATACATCTAGCGTTCACCATGCATATCATGCACATCCCCCACCAGATATATATAGGGCACCTTTAGACAAGACACATCCTTTGAGCAACATGATTGGTGTATATAATTCTAGAGTTATAGCTAGACCTTCCATCTCCTGCTTAGAGAAAGAGATCATTGAGGATGATTCAGATTATCATACACTCTTTATCAAGGCTTACATTCATAATCATCCTATTCATAGTGTTATCATAGATAATGGATCCAATTTGAACATGTGCATAATGACATTATTGTAGTATTTAAGATATTTAGAATAGGATATTACCCTGATGGACATAGTTATCAGTGGATTCAATGGGAACATATAGAGTTCATTAGGTGAGATTGTACTTCTTTTACAAGTTGGTTCAAGACACGTGGCCACAACATTTACTATTGTTCCTTGTGCAAGTTTTTGAAATGTTACTTGGTCAACCATGGATTCAAAAACTTTAAGTAGTACCTTCTACAATTCATAGATGCATAAAATTCATTTACACTAATTAGGTTATTATAGTTAGTGGAGTTCCATATGAGTTATCACTCCCCACTTTAGATCCATCTTCTAGAGTACAATCACTAGTTTTAGTTTCAATTTTAGTTCTAGTTTCTCCATCATTTATAGTTGCTCCTCTAATTTTTATTCAGACACAGTTGAGGCATCCATCACTAGCATAAATAATTCATACACCTCCATAGTTTTAGGATTCTATATAGTTTCTAGCTATAGTGTTCACACCCAGGGCAATATCATTGAGATCTCATGCATATACTCATAGAGCACATGTTTAGAGAGCTTCTCCTACTACCAGATGGGTCCCTAAGAGCCCTACAATTGCATCCACTTCTCAGAGTCAAAGGGGGACCCCACACTCAGTTTATACTTCAGATATTTTAGAGCATTTACAACATATATATCTCTCAAAACCATAGTCTCAACATTTTCATCATGTTTCATGATCATGCATGATTCCTCTCTTTGATATAGGACACCATGATGGGGAGTTTCCCATGAGACTCATCGATTAGTATCATCCTTTCTAAACTTACCTATACATAGTTTCTTATGCTTGATTTTACATAGCTTCAAATTTTCAAAAATTCAAAGATAATTGAACATTTCAAAACACACCAACATTTAAATATGTCAAAAACACCAAAAACATTTCAATTGTATGCATCATCCATGCTTTAAATTTGTACTATTATGTTAGACTTACATTTTCTTATTTTATGCTATTGTTTGTCAATTTATCTACATTATCATGCTTCACTTGATCATCTTTGAGTGTGTTCATTGACATCCATCTCTTTGATTGTTTCACTCTACACATTGATGGGTCATCCTACTTCTACATTGAGACACACATCGATATACATACCCACTAGGGGAATATTCTACATGACTACACCATCCAAGTTATGTCATTCCTACACCACACACTCTAGTTATCATGTTGATGTACATTAATTACTAGCTCACACATATTACTCTATCAACACTCACTAGTATATAGCACTTGTGTATTTATTAACATATACCTATATTATACTAACATTCCTTGCATACATTCACTTCTTGATTTGATTAGTTAGATGCATTTATAATTCTAGTTTCTTACATTCTTTCTTTTCTTTCTTAGCATTAGCTTGATGTGATTGCATTTCTCAATTTTTATTTTTGTCATGTATGTGCCTTAGGACATTTGCTAATGTCCTTTGCTTATATTCATGTGTGTGCCTTAGGACATTTTACAATGTCCTTTTCCTATACTCATTTATATTATTGTGGATTCCATGCCAATTTTTCTTGTTTTAATTATTTTTGTATGTGGCATTTGAACATGCCTTTTATGTTTGATTTCTATTTTAAGTGACATATGCCCATGTCACCTATTTGCTTGGCCCCTTGGCCACTCTTGTATGTTTTTTTCTTCTTGCCTTGTGTGCTTATTTCTCATTTGCCTCTCATTATTTGTAATGCCATGATCCATATCATGCATTATTCATGTTTTCTTGGATGCCATGATGGACATCATGATCCATATCTCCAACTAACAACTAACAACTAACAACTAACAACTAACAACTAACAACTAAAAACTAACAACTAACCAAACTCTAAATTCTAATTCAATACATTGCACATGTTATTACATTTTTACATCTATCTAGGCATATCCCTATTGATCTAATAATCTCTCAATACAAATCGTGTTATATCTTGAGATATCTTGTTGATTATCATTGTTTATCATGTATCTTTGTAACATAACACACTTGTAGGGCTCTTTCTTCTAAGGTAGTGATTTCAAGGTCTTCATTCCTATAATCAAAAGAGGGGGAAATAAATAGGGTTTTTTTCATATATATTAGAGCTCCTAATGGTCAAAACAACATTTAGAACACCCAAAATACTAACTAGACATCAAACCAATCAGAACAGAACATGTAGACAATCAAGAATCTAGAAAAATCATCAGATTCGGCCCAAGACAATAATTTTGAGACTAGACTATATCACTAGTGGTGATACTATCCATTTCTAATGCTCCTGTCTAAATAGCAAAAAAACTAGTTTTTCTAGAAACAGATAGAAAGGTAAGTTCAGTTACAATTTTTTTAGCTACAATTCATATCAGAATTGGCAGTTTTAGTATAGTTTTCTTAAAGAATCCAAATATTAGGGGCATCATGCATGGAATGATGGATCTTGATTCTAGTTTTAGATAGGGTATTTGGTATAAATTATAGATCAAAATCCATGTTCTAGACACTAGTGATTGGGGGCAATGTGCACAACACATTTATTTTATTTCTTTTTGAATTCAACACTACCCAGGCATTCTCAGTAGTTGCATGCCTTAATCCACCTATAGGTGGTTGGCATCATTTTGGTTTGGTTTTCATAAAATCCTAACTTATAAGTTCTTGAGTTCTTGAGTGGCTTCCACATAAGCTAGATTATTAGTTTTGGAGTGGATTTCATATAAGCCTAATCTTCATCTTTTGAAGTGGCTAAGAATGGCCTAGTTTCTAGCATACATTTAGCTATCCATGCCAACATTGTCATATCATAGTATATTTATGGGATTCAAGAGCCATCTCATATGACACATATTTCATATTGGTATCAGTTTACAACTTCACTTTATGAGGCAACATTGGAGCCAAAGGACTAGCTAGCCTTTGTATTCTTGAGCCACTAATTTAGAGGGATTGGACACACAATTGAAACATCGATCAACACAAGTTGACCACTATCTTCACTTAGTGGGTGATGATGGAGACAAAGGGATAACATTTGCATTCTTTAACCACTTTTGGATAATTAAACACTCATCTTCATTCATGATATTACTCTTAGTACAATATACATCTGGCATTACTCAACATCACTCAACATCACAACAAATTTACACTTCACACTGTGCTCTCTATATGCACACATAGTTTTATGGGCTTTACCCTTGAAAGTAAGTTTAGGTACTCTTTCTATTTTTACTTTATCCTAGAATTTCACTTTGTTGCATCATTAGAATAAAAGGGGGCAAATGTAGTCATATAAAATGCAAAAATTGGTAACTTTAACATGGCTAATGACACCCAACCCATAGGTCCCTCTTGCTTACTATTATGACCCTCATAGGCTTATTTTCACTAATTCCCAGTCATTAATAGTCTTTTAGACCTGATCCTAGTTGAGCTAGGACCCTTTTTTCATGACCAATCCATCCCCCTAGGTCTTGTCTACCCAAGATAATAGTGTCATTCTAGGATAATAGTACCAATGCCACTCTTGTCTACTTTCAACATTGTTATCTAAGCTCATTTTTTGCCTTAACAGTCAAGTCATTTTAGTTTCCCAGCCTTATCCTTGTTAGCTTAAAGTGATAAAATTCAATCCATGACCAATATATCCCTATAAAATCCCATTAAAATATCATTTAGAAGGGGTTGGTAAATATTATCAAGAAAGAAAGAATACAAGTGAAACCACTCAAGAATCTTCCCTATTATCTACATATAGCCATCTAGTACAATCCTAAGCACATATAAATATCCTTACCCATCCCTATCCACCTCAATCACATCTATTTTATCATTTTTTGCATTCTCATATCAAAATTACACCAATCACTTTCAAAGGGAGAACTACATATGGCTTGATCCCTCTTTGGAGTATTGGTATGTAGGCAATGTGCCCACATATGGGGTGTGAAGCACGTCTAGTGTATATTACACACACTAACCCCTTTTTACCTATTTTCCAAAGTTATATTTAAGTACACTAAAGGAATAAAAATTAATAAAATTAGTTCTATAGGGAGCACTATTGACAGTGAGGCTTCACAAATTTAGAGATAATGTCACACAAACATGTTGAATAAAACCTAAAAAGATTAGATCCTCAAGACAATAGTGCCAGACAAGGAATACAACACTGATACCACTCCTATCCACTTTTAGTGCTCTTTTTCAATAAAAAAATGAAATCTAGAATCCTATTTATGATAGTGTCCTAGGTTTGCATAGTGTATATCAGACCCTATATCAATCGGATCAACATAGTTCAAGCTAAGTCTTATTTTCTCCAACTTATTACTATTTTTAAAAAATATCTAATAAAAAATAAATTTCACAAATCAGTATCTTATTTATTAAATATTATTTACTTATTTATCAATCCATATCCTTTAACTAAATTAAAAATAAAACCCCAATATTCCCAAAATTGTTAAATTAGTCTACATAGATTATTAAACCTTTAAGTCAAGTTTTAGAAGATAAAAACCCTTATATTTTGAGGATGAATAAGATAATTATGTTGGATATTTGTAGAGTGATCTAGTGGGGTGGTAGTAAAGAGATGAAGTTGGGTTCATGATTCATGAGAAATTATAGTGTCAAACATTGAGGAAACACAGGTCTAAGACTTAATATGAATCTCTATAACAATAAAAGAAAGTGATATTTTCTTATCTCTCAAACTTGGTCAAGTCTAAAGATTGATTATGGGGTCAAGAAATAGGTGTTTAGACCTTACTCAAATCAAAAATAACTTGAAAGACGTGATAGATTTTGGATTTTTGGTGAAAGAAAGCTCTTAGTCTCCCAATTATCTACAAACCCTAGTTTAAGGGTTAAGTTTACAAAAGCCTCCATAATTTGAGATTTAGCAGCATAAATGGGCTAATTATTTTTATAATAATGATATGTTAGGTTGATAAAGATATTTATGTGGTTTCATAAGGTTTTCATCCTTGTAGTACCAAAAAATCTAATTTTATCAATTCTAGGCCTGTAAGTTGTAGTTTTAACCATTGTTTATTATGTTTCATGAATAAACACATCATTTTGAAAGACAAAATTATTTATTGAATTATATATGGAGATAAAAGCCTTTGATTTGAATGAAAGTATCCATTTTGAATTCATAAAGTTTATTGGTTGAGATAACTACATAAATAAGTAAGGTGATATACCTAGAAATAAGGTCTAAAAACATAGAATTTTATCTTTTACAAAATAATCAAGTTCAAGAGGGAGTGGAATTTTGATTTAGGGATTGGATAAAATTAATGAGATTGTAAAGAATCCTTTTAAAGAACCTTTTGAAGAATAAGAGTTTTAGTTGAGTTTTGAACCATTGAGAATGTTACTAACTAATATTGGGAACAAATTTGGTGAAGACCATTTAAGTATTCTAGTTGCATCAGGTTGGTATCAAAGCTCAGAAGGTACTTGAGAAAAAGGTTAAAGGATTAGTTTTCATATACCTAAATAAGATAATACTTAGTGAAGATAGTGAGGATAATCTAAAAAACATAAGTTTGTGAGAATGACACTTAGAGGAAGAGGTGATAGAGGAGGTTAGATAGGAAAACCAACAACAACAACATTATTTATAAAGATAAGGAATACATAGGAATGTTTATAATTAATTGAATTAGCCTAAAGAATATGGGTTAAAGTAGGTTACATGAGTGATAGAGAATAATAACCACAAGGAGACATGGTAGAATAAGAAGAACAATAAAGTACAAAAAAAAATCCTAAAGACACTCATGAAATTCAGTTCAAGAGCTCAATTAGAAGTTCCCATGTATGAAGGGAGTCTTAATGTTGAGGAGTTAGTTTACTAGATATCAAAAATGGATAAACACTTTGAGTATGAGGAAGTAGAAGATAAAAAGGTCAAGTTTGTCTACACCAGATTGAAAGGACATGCTTCATCATGGTGGGATGGTATCACACCCTAATTTGGTCACATAACCACAAGTATTATGTCTTTTATTCTTATTTCAAGGAAGGTTAGTGATGAATGTGAGTCTTGTTCATGTGGTCATTTTGTGTCATTTGATATTTTTTATAACTTATTTTCCCTATTTGTTTCACTCCCAGCGGTCTTTTATGATCCCATCCTAGTCATAGGACCCCCATGGTTTATTTTGCATAGTCTTCACTCAATTTTGTGTTCCCAAGACACTAGTGCAATCTTGGAAATTAACACGGTGTAATAGTGTCAAATTTTAGCACTAGTGTCCAATAGTCACTTTTTCAACATGTTTTGGGTCTAACCCTTCCTTGAGCCTTTTCTTATGATTTTATCTTTATTTTATGTCTTATTAGACAACAAACAAGGGTCTTACATTCAAATAAAATTTACTTATATATAAGGAGCCTCACAAAGCTTTTTAAATCTATTAATTACTCTTTTATCACATAATTACATAAAATTAGTTAACAATATAGCTTAACACAATACAAATTACTCAAAAATCACACCTAGATTTGCATGCTTGATCAAACAAGGGCCTAAGTGAAATTCATTCTAGCATACCATGCATGTTTATTATGCATGTTCCCTAAGGGATAACTACATGTGATATGAGACACCTATCATTGGGGTTAATGTAGGTAATAGTTAAGATAGTATGGGTTCTATATCACGTGATCGTAACATCCCACAACCTAGTTTTTATCTTCCCTTTGCATTTGATATTATTTTTGTTTTGTGTGTGTGGGTGTTCCTTAAGTTTTGGAAAAAATTCAAAAAAATAGTGACACAAACATATGATAAGAAGCTAAAAACTCACCTATAAGTCCTTGAAACCCTCTTCAACATCCCTAGAAATCTTAGGTATATTTTCCATAGAAGGACACTAGCTTTGTAACTTGGACGCTCCAGTGATATAATATTATCCTCCTTAACATGATACTATATAAAGGTATTTTTCAATCATCATTTTGGAATGAAGGATTCCTAATTGATTTTCAAGCCTATTCTATCTTTCTTGACATCTGACAATGCTTGTTTCCCTCCAAATAAGTCAATTTTATCATTGTGCTTAAATTTTGGGTAGATTATTCTAAATTTACCCTTTATACCTAACCCCTTTAAAAACCTATGATTTACATGATTAAGTCTTAAATATTTTTAAAAATTGGTTAACCTAACTTACTTTGAATATTAGTTAAAACCCTAGTTCTATCTTAGGGCTTACCTTCTACTTTTTTGTGTAATAAATTAGGGTTTATAAAATTATATTTTTTATTGATTTTTACACAACCTAACTAGTTCAAATAAATGCTCTAATAGGGTTTAATTAATTTAATACACTTTAAATTTTGTCTACAAAACCCTAAAAAACCTTTATTCGCATACTAAGTCCCTATACATTCTAATATTAGTCCTTAAGGTTTCAAATAAAATTAAAAATTTCCATACATTGGGATGAATATGTAGCATATTTGCAAATATATCTATGTTATATTACATTCTACATATTATGTGCTTGTTTTTCATTGTTGACATTCTTTTTTTTGGCAAGTTTAAAATGACATCCAAGAAGCCTCTAGCCCCTCACCTAGTATATGAATTTATAACCTTTTCTAATATTTATAAGCATGAATGGAAATTTTTTCAAGATTGCACATTATCACATGATAATGATTTCATTTATCATGATGATGATAATGATTATTGTAATGATAGATATGATGATTACTATGAGCATGGAAATGAAAGTGTTGATTAGGATAGATTATATGCATCTTATTCTCTTTCTTCTATCTCTTCTACTTCTCAAAATAAAAATAACAATATAATTCTAAAATAAATTTTTATTGGTAGTGCTTTGTTCCAATGTGATCCTATATTTTCAACCACTTTTGCTACCTCCTTATCCAAATTAAAATAATATAAGTGCAATAAAAAAAATCTACTTTTACATGATTAAATAAATTTATAAAATATTAATGTGTACACACATAATATTTTAAAACTTTATCAATTATTAATACTTTCTCTCTTATAGGAACTCGTCGAGTCTTAATCTCTCTAAGTATACCCCTTAAAAGGTGCACCTAGGAAGGGGTGGGTAGACCATTGGTGCTTCTTAAGATTTTTTGTCTCTTATAACACCACTTGAAACTAACACAAACCTCTCCTATACATTTCCCTAAGATTTGACACCTCCCTTACACACTCCAAGAATTCATCACATTAAACAAATCCTACCTAAGAAAAACCTCTTTTTGACATTTACTAAACATAATAAGCTTGGGCCTATCATGTACTTAAAATATAAATCACATTATGGGATTAGATTGGCCTCAACCAACCTAGTCCAAGACCTAATTGCCTTATTAATTAAAGAATAGGGTCGATTAGGCTTACTCTATTAGCTAAAACTTTAGAAGAGTTTAGGGTTAGATACAGCTATATAAACACATCCTTTTCACCATTGTGTGTGTGTGTGTGTGTGTGTGTGTGTGTGTGTGTGTGTGTGTGTGTGTGTGTGTGTGTGTAATTTACATCCATCATTCTACTTGAGGATCCATTTATTAGGATTTCATACTTCCTTTGGAGAGAATAATATTGTCTTGTGAAAACTTGGGATTCACTAGGAGGTCCTTGGCTAAACTATAGTCCATTTTCCATCCTTAGTTTCCTTAATATATACAACAAACTCTTTCAAAGAACCATTGGCCAAGGGAGAGATTAAGGCTTAATGGGTGTTGTAAACCTAGATTTCACCCTAGTTGAGCAAAGGATTGTTCGGGTCCTCTACCCAGATCTAGTCCAACATGGGAACGATCCTAGGCTATGGGTTACCTAATCTTGGGTCAGACCTCTAGGATTTTTAATGAGGCTAGCTTCTCTGATGTATCACTTAGTTCATTCCACTAAAACCTACTAATTATTGGGGTGAAAAGGGAGATTAAGATAAATGAAAGGGAAATCTAAGATAATGTTCATGGTGCACCTAAATTTTTTGCTCATTCACTCTATTTGAACTTATAAAAACACTAATAAGATAAGCAAAAGACTGAACCCACAACTCCAAATGTTTGTTATGCATCAATATTTCATGTAGAGGTTCACCAAGTGATCAAAACCTAAGGGAAGTGATTGAAAGCCCTGATTCAAGGCACTAATCAAGAATGGATACATGGAATCCTTCTTGAGCTCCTCAATGTGTTAACATTACTAAATATCTCTCAATGGTGATGTTTGATCCCTAAAAATCCACTCTAGTTAAACTTTAAATTGTATTTTACCTCCATTCAAAGTCTCATATCTTTGACCTTTAATATCGACCGTTGATCTTGATCTGGGTCTTCAAGATATGACACCTTCGACCTTCATAATTAGCCATCAATTTATGATCTACATTTGAGATTAGGACACTTGGTAATTATGTGTTTATCTTTAGGATACACTATTAGTTTCATCTACTCCTATGCTTGTGCCATGTGTTTACTCACATTTAATCTGAGCTCATTGACCCTTTGACCCCATATGTACCATCAATTATTATATATATAAATATATGTGAACCATAAATATTAATCTATTTTAGTGGGGTTAAGACACTTATCACCCATGTATTTTATCTTAGGATCCATTGACATTTGACCCATCACTCACTGTTAGATCTGCTTGTATGATTACACATACTTTGTTGATCTTCTCTAGACCCACTGACTCTATCAGTAAACATGTACCATTAGATCTTGACTTAAACTCCCATGATCTTGAAACTTGTCATCCATGCATTCATCCTTAAAATATTTAAATTTAAATGTCTATTTGACATAAATTTAACTTGACATCTCCGTGCACATCTCAGACTGCTCATTTAACTTTGAAGCTTTATATCTTGAGATATAAAAGACATCAAGATATGAAATTTATAGAGGATGATCTAGGCATGAAATAAATCATTTCCATGCAATTTTTTTTTGCCTAAATAATTTATAATCACACATATAAAATATATAAGCAAACCAATCTATTTATTCCTAAATTATGTGTGATGATGGATTGTCTCTTTTAGACTTGTGTTAGAAACCATTGTGGCAACTTTCAAGGCTTGAATAAACTTTTGAGACATGTGAAACCTAATCTATGCCCCAAGAATGCTTTGACCACCATGGATACTTATTGGAATCCTTTTGATTTATAATTATAGACCTACTTCCAAGTCTATTCCTCAAAGATCAACAAATTACAATTTAAGATTGCTTAAAGTGTTTCAAAATCTTTGTAAGATATATGTGATCTTCCTCTTCTATTTTTGGACCATTCATTCCATCTAGAATTCTATTCATCTGTTCAAACCATTTCTAGGCAAAAGATTCATATGTGGGCCAAAATGGCCAATAGTGGGTTCATCTTTAAAGGTAAGTATTACTAACTCTTGATCCTCTTTATTAAAGTAGATAGATTTGCATGTGTTAAATTATGAATATGTTTCTCTTTCCAAGCATTAGGATTACCTCTACATTGACTTGAGTGTAGTTCTTCTTTACATGTTTACTTTTTATGTTTGTTACCCCCATTTTCTACCACAATCTTTGGTGAGTACTATATTAGTTTTACTTTAATTGTGATAAGAAAACACAGGACCTAGTTAGGGTTATCATATGGTCTTGCTTTACTAGAGGATTTGGAAAACTTTCTAGTGATATTATGTGGTAAAGGACCCCTTAGGTAGGTCTAGTGGATCCATATTGGTCATGACATTGATTGTCTAAATGTACCAAAAAATGGAAGGAATAGTTTGATTTATCTTCTCTGAGCTAGAATTGGTTTATATATCAACCTCACTTTCCCTTGTATAAATTATGGTGAACCTGACGTGAACTAACCCTTGAAGGTTTTTCTTCATGCCTTAATTTATTATCATTTATTATATATTTTTATTTTTATAGTACTAGATCAAATCTATCAGTACAATCTAGCATTATTTGCATAGGTTTAACACACAATCAATGTGATCAACTCTATATTTCTCTATACAAATCATCTTCAACCACAAGTAACTAGATCGATCAACTTGACTTAGTTTGCTTCTTTACATATAGGTTTTTAGATTTAGTTGACCCAGTCAACTTTGTTATCAAGATAAAAATCATCATCTAAATAACATAGTATAAAAACAACTTAAAAAATTATTAGGTTCATTCTTACCTTCTCTATCATTTATGTTCTTCATTTATAGTCCTATTTTTCATGGTTTTCATTCTATAAAACTGTAACCCTATAATGAACTAGGGTAAATTTAAGATCCCATATCCAAAACCCCCTTAGGTTTGTTTAGGTGAATCTAATTTAAAGCCTTGGTGAATCTATAAGTTTTGAAGTTTTTTTTGTTTCCAATTTTTCCATATAACTACCCATTTACATAGTGTAGCTAGGTGACTCAGCCTACCACTTAGTTTCAAAATGATACCAGATAACACATGCCACCTCCCAATTTTAGAATTTTTTTGAGTGGCACATATTGTTGCCTAGTCATACCATATAGCTAGGAATAATTTAATGTCATCTGATCATAGCATGATACTAGGTGGTGTCTATTGCCACCTAATTATGCCATGCGGTTGGGTAACACATTTTGTTTCTTAGTCACATGGTAACACTAGGTGGCAATAGGTGTCACCTAGGTATATGGTGCATTTAGATGGTAGAAGGTACTACTTGGCTGAACAATAGAGTCAGATGATAATAATTCATTACTAGTTATCATTGATCACATATATTATCTACCTCTAACCTAGAAATACCTCCTTGGCCCTCATTTTAACACTTATTTAGTGGTTTTTTCTCATGTTCTATCTACTTATGTTTTCAATGAAAAAAAAAGCTACACCATCCAAACGGCTTCAACAGCTATATCATCCATAGACATAGGTATCATTTGTAAGTATATTTTCAAAAATTTATTGTGTCTAGACTTTCTCAAAATGGTGGAATAGCCTGACACATATGTTGATTAGATTGATACATGTCATTTTTAGGCCTCATTGACATGCCTTAGTATGATATCAATACACACCTATTATGATATATAATGGCTTACTATGAATGTAGTGAGACTAGATTACATGTGTGTGTCAACACCAAATTGATTTCCTTTGGCACTTCTCCTTTGGATATCCATAATTTAACAAGCCTCCCACACTATAATGCAAACCTTGTTAATAACAAAACCCTCTTATTTGATGAAGATAAAAAGTATTTGGAGTCTATGTATAACTTGGCCATCAACCTAGCTAGTAATTGCTACTATTGACTTTATTATTGATATTTATATTTGTTTTTATAATTCATGAATCGTTATTTTTGTTACTAAAGTCTAATGTCCTAATAGCATGTTTTTCACTTTCATTATAGATAGTCAATTTAAAAGGGAAATCCAATATAATTCTGTAGTTAACAAATTATCCAATATAATATAATCTTCTCAATAATACTTTCATAGTTTATTATATTGGATAATTTGTTAACTACAGAATTACCTCTTTTTTAGTTGAACCCACTACTCTCACTCCAAATCAAAAACATAGAGTGGAGGAAGTCTCCCCAACTACACATAATAACTATTACATTCTGAATTAACATTAATTTATGTGTTAAATTTTACCATTTTCAATAATTTTTTGTTTTGAAGGTCACCCTACATATGTGAGGAGAAATATGCCCCTAACCCTACCACCCATCTAGATTAAAATAATAGGGAAGAATATCTCCCTTCCTGCACAAAGTAGAGGAACCATACAATTTTTAGGGTATGATTTCCCCAATTTATCTATTGGTGGTGTTTCTAGTGCATATGGACTTACATGTTTTCAGCATATTGATCTTTATGAAGAGTATATTGGGATCAAAAGTGGGGCCCTGGATGGTGGTGATTTCAATCAAATTATATTATTCAAGTTTCTAATGTGCCTACAACAAAAGTACCTTCTTTTTCTTCCCTCATTACCCCACCTACCACTGATAATTTGAACGTGTCTGATGATGCTATCACTTATTTTTCATTGAATAATTTAGTGTCAGAAAATCTAATTTCCAATCTTAAGGCGGGTGTTATTGATAATTTCATTCTTTAAAACAATGGGAAATAAGGGCAAAAACATTTATAAAGGAAATTAATGCCCATTTTCACAATCACTCCCAAAGAGTGAATTTATTTTTCACTACTTCAAAATGAACCCTCAAAGATTGATGTTTTATTTAATCAAGCTCAATCTGGGTTAATTTTTTTAATAATGTTTACAATGACAATGTTTTAGAAATTATGATAAACAGGTTGGAAAATTTGAATGCAAAAGCCCTGACTTATTTCAACAAATGGGCAATAGATAAAGACCTTGTTCTCATTGCCCAAGTGGTGAAGGAAAAATCTTTGGTAAGTTTTCATCATTTATAACATATATATTCTTGTTATTATAATTTTTATCTACTGATATTTCATTTTTTAATGGTAGGAAAAATATGAAAATTTGAATAAAGAGGCACAACTTCTTAATGTGCATTTCAAAAATACCTAAAAAAGTATAACTTCAGCTATTGCATTCAAATAAAAATTTAGTCTATTAAATAAATATAACACCTTAAATAAAATTATTAAAGAGCATGGGATGGACCCATGAATTTTATTGAAGCAGAAAAAAAATGTGTTGATGTGGGTTTTATGCACACCATATAAGAATGAATGAGGTTTCCTCTAACATTTCATGATCTCTATGGAAATAAAGTTCCACTCTAAGGCATAAGTTGCTTGTATGTGATTAAAATAACCATTTGGTGGAATATTAGGTTGAGATTACAAGTTGTTTAACCAAGTTTATGGATGGATGTATGAAATCTAAAATAAAGCAAACACTACATGAGTTGGATGGGTGGAGAATTTCTCTATGGTGGGTAGATCTCAAAGAAACTCAAAAAAGGAGGGGAAGGTAAGGAAGAAAAAAAGGCTCTATAGTCCTAAAAAATCCCTTCTAAGGCCATTTATTTAATGGATAAGTATCTCTAAGATCAATGTTTATCACTAGTTAGGAGTCTAGGAAAATAAGTATAGGAAGTTTAGTGATCTCAATTGAAGGTTGTTATCCTTAGATTTTTTGTTGCACACCCTTATATAAGAGGTTATAGCTCAGAACAGAAAGTTATCTAGAGTAGCTATAACACACTCCTATAAAATTATACTAAAAGGAAATACTCCTACACACCTTAGATTATCAACTCAATCTATACTAATTTCTTAAACTAATTAAATCTACCAATATTTAATAATTTTTGCACATCGAAGGTCAACATTCATTAATTAAAACAACTATATTTATCTAAAGCATTAACACACTTCAAAATTATCAAGTTGATATAGACAAAGAAGATAAAATTTTAATAACATAAAAAAGGAAGAAGAGAAAACAAACATTGTTGCATGACAATCAATGAATTTTTCTTCTTGTATATTGATAAAAAAAACTCCAGCCATTTAAAAAAGGGGTTTACATGTATTTAAAAGACTTAGGGAAGGGGTTTCCTCATCCTCTAAGTGTAGTGAAACTTTAGTTTACATTAAAATGAACTGAACCTGCGTTTTAGTTCAATACAAACTGTATGTTATAACTCATAGATTATAATAGACATGCAATGTTTGCATGCTAGCAAGCAACTCAGTTAATTATAACATAAATATAAAAAGGCTTAAATAGCCTTGGTTAGCTAAAAAAGCATTACATGCAAAATTATATACAAAATTACACTTTGATTAAGGTTGGCTTGGTTGTTGCATGGGAATACTCATTATTATGGTGGGAACTGAAGTAGTAATTGGAGTTGAACTGGTAGCTTGAACTGAAGTGGTAGTTATAATGGAGGTTATAGCTAGAGCTAAAGTGGTGGGTGGAGTTGAAGTTGTAGTTGGGGCTGAACTAGAAGTTGTAGCTGATGCACTTACTGAATTAGTTAGAACTAAAGTTGTAGGCAATGTTAAGATTAGGACATTAGGTGGAATCTTAGCTACTAAACTAGTATATGGTGTAAAAGTAAACTTCTTATTAGCCTCCAATTCCCCATATTATAGTGTTTGAATCCACTAGCATGTTGTACCCATACTATGCTCATGTCTTAAAGAGATATTCTATTCACCCTATCTGCTTGTGTTATCATCCTTGTATGTACATTTTTGGTATCTTAGAATATTACCAAAAAGACTTATACTTCAGTGGCTTTCTTCTTCTCTGAACTCAACTTTGCCTTAATATCCTCTAAAGTTAATCCTTTAAACTCTACTTGAAATTATTTGGATCTTGTTACAACATCTGGTCAATAAAATACATGGCTACTAACCTCCCAGTGTTATCCCATGCACATATCAATTCTAGTTCATTAAAAATTTGCATTATGTGTTTTTATTGTTTGGTGATCATTATAACTAAATCATTAGCAACATTTACCCATTCCCAAGCTTCTTGGGTCCTAATGACCAATAGATTTAGTGCATTTACTACCTCTAAGGGGTCATCAAATTTAAATGGATAAATGCATTATTAGTAGTATATAAGACCAAAAAATTGAGCATCTTCTCATCTTCCTTGATAACCTTAAACAATTTAGTTATTGTGGTTGTATGGGGAGCTAATAATGCTCTCAAAGAATGAATAGTATTTAGTATTTTGTATAGCCTTAAGGCTGCATTTTGAACATCTTGTTCTATCTTTGAAGGAACATGGATCACTTATTGTTGTTCCTTGAGGGTATCCAAATATTTTTCCAACTCTTTTCTTTCCTAATCTATACCCTCATGGATGGTTATTAGTGCTCCAGAGTGGGTCTGTAAGTAGGACTTAAAGTCCTCAATAAAAGGGGACTGGCTTTTTTTATTATCTTGTCTCTTTGAAAGAGACTAGATCTCCTCTCTTTCTTCCAAAATTAGACCTCAACCAATGTTGTCTTTTATCTTCCTCTTCCTCACCCTTTGCATGGACTAGTTTATTTATCACAAATTGATCTCATAGTGGGAATCTCGGTGATCTTCAAGTCTAGCCATTTACAAGCTGATGTTCCTAATTCCTTGACCCAATTTGGAAGAGTTAACTTTGATGGATCTAATGGTTGTGCTTCTATTTGGGTGTCTTCTACAAGCTTAGTCTTAGGGGTTATCTTGGGAATTAAAGGCCATATTACTTTGGACCATTTTATATTCCATAGATGTGGCATCGGATAAACAATATAGACTAGTTTATTCTTTAGAACTCTCTTGGTGGCCAATACTATTGTGGTTTACACCACTCCTAAGGAGGGAATTGGCAAGCTCACTTGATTATAAGAAGTCAACACTTGGGTGATGGGTTGACTAGTGGTAGTGGAAGTAGAGGTGGAGACTAGAGGAGTAGTTGTATAGCTATTATAGAAATAGTCCTACAAGGAGGTGATGATATGGTAGGAAATAAAGAAACAAGTAATAAGGAAAAAAAAGAGATAAGTGATAATTAAATGATATGAGGATGGCCTAAGGGAGAAATAATTGAAGCACCCTTACCTAATTGGTCACACTCAAGGAGTGCCTTCCCTTTAGTCTTTACAAGCTTATAACTTTAGCCTACTATAATGCTTTTTCATTCACCTCATGGCTTGGCTCACCTTTAGTTAAATGTTGTGTTTACTCACTTGTTCCTTCTATGGATTGGCCCTAAGGCCTTCCTACCCTAGTTTTTATCTTATAAAAAATTGTTATCTTCTTAGCCTGAGGAGAAGTCATGTGTTGGGTAGGAAGAGGGAGTGTCATGTTGGACATTGTGGTTATAGAAGCTACCATAGTAGGTGCAATGTATTCCTCATTAGAGGACTCTAGATAAATGATCTTCTCTTCTCTCCCAATAGTGTTGTTCTTTGCCTGTATTAGATCTTATACCTATTTTTGTTTTAACTTCCTTAGCTCAATAGTGGACATTTTAACTTGAGGAGTATATTCTTTCACTTTCCACTATAATAGTTATTGTATCCCTACACCTTACTCTTGATCTTGCTCTGGAGATGTCTTCAATGTGGGTGAATTTTGGGGGTCCTGGATTTGATCTTTTGACTACTAAAAGGGTTTGTTGTTCTATAAATCTAAATATGTCAATCCCCCTAGTGGTAGGATCCTAAATTTTACTTGTCTTAGTGTGAGGAAGGGATCTACTTGGATTACCTTCAACAAGTCTTCACTCACACTAGCAGTCTTATCCATTTCCTTGACTTATAAATCATTTTTTACATTGATAAATAAGAAGTCATGATAAAAAAGATCATGCTTATAGGGGATATCCATGTCATGAACTCATTATTACACACTCCCATTGGGGTCCCAATCTTTGTGGGGTAGAGTAGCTAAGGCATAGGGCTTCTTAGTAGCACTAGCCTCTCTGAAGTGTCTGTAATATGTATAGCATATTATCCCTATTATGAGATGGGAACCATGGAAGGTGTTCTTTTTTCTCTTATTCAGGGCCTCATCTATCCCATTCCATAGTTGATATGCAATCTCCTATTCAAAAACTTTTCCTAGGACATATCTGGGGAGATGAAGAGGGTCAACCTTATGTCTAATGACCATTATAACACTATAGTTTAGATACATCCTAAAATCACCCAAAGACATGAGCATATTGACAATGTTCTTAGATATCCTAGCCAAAGGTTCACCATGAATTTACATCTAGACTTGGGGATATAAGTCTTCTATAATTCTTGATATGTTCCTCACATATGCATAAATATGAATAAAGGAATAGATGTTGTAAATTATATTTTTGATATATTCAGGGTTTGGATCCCATAGAGCCCTATTGTGTCTGTAGACAGTCCCCATAAAAACATCTAAAAGATATAACATCATATAAAAGTTGCCACTTTGGGGCCTCCTATCCTTGTACAACATCAACTCTTGAAAATAGGTGCTGATAATCTCCCCTAGTGTATAGGTATGCTCTAAGGTGATCAATAGATCAAGTAGTGGTACCTACTCCAAATGAAGGAAGTAAATGCTTAGGTGGTAAAACAAACTATTTAGAAATGCCATGCCAATGGAGATTCCCATCCAAAACCTGGTAATGGGTATAAGGTTCTTGGTGGTTTCTTTGAGTTTGAAGGTCTCTCTTGGGAGAAGCCATTTTTTCAATACTTATTCTACATTATTGTTATTCCTCTAACTAACTATACTATGCAAATCAAAGGTAGTGTCTAGAATGGGTAAACACAAATACCTCTATAATGCATCACCTAATATATATGATGATGGTGTTGTTTTAGACATAGTGTAGTAAAATACCATTTTCAATCCTCCCTTCAAAGAATAGGTCTCATAATAAGTCAATGCATGGCATGAATTCAATCTTAGAAGTTGTATAATGGAGTGCTTGGAATTTAAAGGGTAGTAAGTTAGTTGCAATTTGTTGGTCTTCTACAAAGATGTCTTTCTTGCAAGTGAACATGTTGATGCTATCTATGAATTACCATAAAGCTAAGTAATTGGTGTAAATACCCCCAAACACTATTGCATAAAAAACTATATCCATATATTATGTTGAATCCTTAATGGAGAATATGGATAGTGATTGGGCTCCCTTATATGCTTTAGATGAAGATGTCATTGGTGGTTCTTAATGATGGTAGGATTCAAGCTCTTGATGATGGATTGATACTTTATTATGTAAATTATAACTTTTTTGAACACAACTAGGGATTTAAAAGCACAAAAGGCAATATATGCTCAAGTTTGATGATAATAAATGGATATGAGTCTGGTTAGTGGATCGATGTTATGGATTTTTTGAATTCATGTTCAGTTTATGCATCATTAATCACCAATGTCTACAATCTCACCACCTTCATTTAATTCAAACTTGACCAACTAGGTCTAATGGGCATTCCACATAGGATGTTTACTCATTCGTGAATTCCTTGGTGTTATTCCTTTTAACACTTTTCAATGTATGGTTTAGTTGAGAGTCAAAAAATTGTGTTCAAGCTGAATCATCTAATTTTATGAGCCCAAAGTCCCAAATGAAATACTTTGAAGACTAAAATGTTGTTTGGAGAGATTCTTAAAACTTCACCTGAAAGCCAAGGTGCTGAACACTTTTCCCCAATAACCAAATTGTTGTTTGGGAGGATATGTCAGATAAATTTGCCAAATGTTAGAGTTCCAACTAAAAAGATCTTAAATGAAATTTTACAATTGAAATTTCTCGAAGACCAAAGTTTTTGGAATAAATATGCCATATAAGAGGTGCTAAACAAAATGATTTGAAGTAAATTTTTGATTGAAAGTTCTCAAAGACCAAAATATTTGGAAGACTAAAGTGCCAAACAAAATTTACTAAATAAAAGCTTCCAAAAACTAGAGTACTAAAGACCAAAATGTTTATAACACTGAATAAGTGAGCGTAAATGATAAACCTAAATAATTAAATTCAAATATATGTCAGACATAATAAACTTTCAAAATTTCCATTAATAGATTAGTTTCAATAAGTCCTTCCAATGGAAATGGGTTATAGGAGAAAATAGGTGGACCCAAAGTGATTTAATATTAAAAACATCCAATTTACATAGATAATAAAACCAACCAAACACACATGCATATCCAAAATGATGAACAAGCCTTTTAATTTATGAAATGGGTCCCCTCTTACAAGGTGGGGTGTGTTGAATAAAACAAATAGCAACTCATGGGGGTTAATACTCTTGAGTTTTCAAGAACCTAGAATCTATGGTTTCACAATACCTATATCAACCATGAACCATGCTAAAAAGAAATTATTAAATAAAAAACATGAAAGGGACTCTTAATAATTCCATGCAACATACTTACTTACTCGTACCTTAGACCAGTGTGTGTCAAATTAATATTCTTTATTCTTTATCAAAGGGTTTTAACAAAGACATGGGATGAGTTTTAGATTTCATTGTAATTGGGAATTAAGTGCATATAAATTTGGGGAACTCAAGGATTGCTCTACTACTAGCCAATAATCCATAGCCTTGACAAAGATACCTTTGATCACCTTTCCTCCCTTCTGTCATATTTTTCCATGATACATGATACATTGATCTTATTTCATTATGTAGGCTTTTAATCTACTTTGATTTTATTTTATACTTTTGGATTATGCCTTTTTCTTTTATTTTTTTGTGTTTTTTTATGTTTTTTATTTTTTTTAATGAAAGAGAGAAGATGGTGACCACCATAAGTTGGTTTTAGTAAAATTTGGTTAATCAAAATGTCCCTGCCAACTTTAACCATATCAATGGTTATTACCTCAAACAAGTATTATCATTTAATATGCATTCAACCCAAGAAGATAAGAAAAGATTTATAAATTTGCATAGAACTGTGGGAGTAGACTTTACATACCTAATAGAATCATTAGATTTATAACATAATCATGGATAAATATGTCATTACTTACATGGATTAAGAATTGTGGACTATAAGATATAACACCCACTGATTCAAGTTGGATTAAAAACACATAGGTTATTGATTAATTATACCAAGAGTGATCAGTCAAATTACCATGAAACCAATGGAAAACTAATTCTAGAAAGAAGGAAACTACACTACATGAAGAAAAACTTAGGAAGCAAGATGGCTAGTCTAGAAAGCTTGAACTATTATAATCAAATCAAATGATTGAAAGTAGGAAAATAAATAATAAATAAAATTTAATCTACCCCTACCTCTACTAAAACATTTTTTATTACTCTAAGACCTCTCTGAATGGAGTAGCCATGAAGTAATGCTTCAAAAATTATTCATTGATCGGATATGTCAATTCATTACCTTGTAGGTCTTTTAGGTAGAAAGCATTGTTACCCAAGATCTTAGAGATCTGATAAGGTCCTATCCATAGTGGGGTGAACTTTCCATGTTATCCTTTATTTTCATGGGTTTTGTCTCATAAAATTACAAAGTCAGATATCATGAATGCTTTGGTTTTTGATCTTTTATTGAACCACCTTTTTATAATATCTTAATGTTTGCTGAAATTTTACAGAGCTTCAATCTTGTAATCTTCCATTTCTATGACGTCTAGCAATATAGACTCTACCCTTTTGTTGGGTTCCATATACTCATACAAGAATTGATATGTTGGAAAATTTAGCATGATTGGGAACATTGGTTGTCTCCCATAGACCAAAAATATGGTAAAACTTTAAGGGCCTACTTGTACTAAGTTTGATCTCCTAGAGTGTGTATTTCAGCAAGAGATGCCACTCTCTAAGTTTATCCACAACATATTTCTTAATAGAATTGATAAGGTTCTTATTGGTTGATTCATCCAACCCATTCCCTTGTAGATAGTGATTGGAGAATTATCTAATGGTGATCTAACTATCATGGGACCATTCTATAGATGTAATTGATTAAATTGTTAGTCCATTGTCACAAACCAATGAACTAGGTGTGCCAAACTTGGTTTTGATATGTTCCTCAAATAAATTGATCACATCTTATGATTTTGAATTTTTGGTGACTTTTGTCTCAGTCCATATCATGAAATAATTTATAGTGGTGAGCACAAATTTGTGCCTAGCTAAAGAGTTTAGGTTGATAACACTAATCAAATCTAATCCCCATTGGGTGATTGACCTACCTTCGATCATGGGTTGTAGCAACATAGTTATGTGCACTTATATTTTTGATAGGACTTGGCATTCATGGCACATCCTTACATTGGAGTGAACATCCTTGAAGACTATTGGCCATTAATAACCCATTTTAAGTATTCTATGGGTTGTGGTATTGCCAGATGGATGTCCATTGTAAATATTTTGATGCAAATTTTCTAGAATCTCTTGGGCTTCCTTACATGACACACATATTAAATAGATGTCTTAATAGTTATTACTATAGATAATTCCCTTCATGATCATATAATGAATATATTTAAGCCTCAAGGCTCTCTTTTTCTCTCTCTTGAGTTCTTGGGGACATGTTCCAATGAGTAAGAACTTAATAATACATGAACATCATTCCTCTTAGGAAACCTACATTTGGTAAACTTATTTGATAATGATGCATGGGTCTAGTTCATTCATAAAATAAATAATATATTATCATCTGATGGTCTTGGTAGGTTTAACCTCAATATCAAACTCTTGAAATTTTTCCATTTATTTCCCCTTATACTCTTCCAACTTGTTATGTCCTAGTGTAAGCTTAACAATAGGATCTGGTACAATAGTGATGGTCTTGTTCTAGAGGATGTAGTGTTTGAACTTATTAACTACTTTAAGAAGGGAGAAGATCTATTTTTCAATTAAGGAGTATTTGAGCTATGTATCTTTTAAGTTAATGATCATAAAAGTGATAGGATGTTCGCTATCCTCCTTCTTTAATGTGAGAACAACAATGATTATATGTTCTAAAGTGAATGAGTACATGAGGAAGTCCTTAATGAAATCTAAGCTTACTAATACTAGGGCCTATGATATGGCCATTTTATGTCTTGGAAATACTTCTTTGCTTCAAGTGTCCATTTCACTTGGTGTCCTACTTAAGCATTGCATTTAGAGGTTTGACAATTTTAGCAAATCCCGATATGAATTTTCTTACAAAATTAATTTTCTTACATTATTTCAGAAATTCCATAAATTTTTTCTGGGTCAATGGTGATCCCATCTTGGGTGATAATGTGTCCTAGAAACTTTCCTTCATTAACACCAAATATACTCTTCTTGGGGTTTAGTGAGATACCAAACTTCCTACATCTTTCAAAAATGGACTGGAGATGATCAATATGATCAACCCTATTCTTAAAGAAGATGGTAAGATTATCCATGTATATAATTATGTATTTCCCTATCAGTCACTAAAGTGTGTGATCCATCACTCTTTAAAAATTATCTCCAACATTGATCATCCCAAATGGCATTCACTTATATGCATAAGCTCCCCATTTTATAGTAAATTCAGTTTTCATTCTATCCTCGGATTCCACCAATACTTGATTATATCCTAAAAATACATCTAAGAAAGACATCATTCTAAAACCACACATAGTTTGTATCACCTCATCTAATGAGGGTAGAGGATAGTTTTATTTCTCAAAAGTTTTATTAAGGTTCTTAAAGTTGACACATAGTCTGATTTCATCACTCTTTTTCATGAATATAACTAGATTATCCACCTAAGTTGAATGCCTGATAGGAAAAACTATTTGAGCACTTAGCAACTCATCTACTTCCTTTTAAATCAATGGTTCTAGAATAGGATTTATAGATTAGGATTAGGAGTTAAGGTTAGATCATGCATTTGTTAAAAATCTCTAAAATAAGCATAAAGACCTAACTTATCAAGCCCACTCCCTCAAGGGTTATTGATAATGAGTTCTAAGAGCTAATTAAGAAAGGAATACATTCAAACCTTCCAAATATCTTCCCTCCTCCAAGAGCGGTCAAGAAGCATGTTTTCCCCAGATTTGGTGATCTAAGTCTACATCAATGAGGTGTAACATGTGACTCCATCATCTCCTAGTTTACCAATGGCTTAAGCTCACAAGATTTTGTTAATTGATGTGATTAAGTGAAGCTTGTATATAGTAATTTATGCATAGTAAGTTTGTATAAATGAATCTTTATGAAGATAATTCTGCATAATAAGTTTACACAAAAAGAGCTTAAAGGAATGAGTGAGGATCCTTGTATTTATAGTTTTTAGAAATGAGGAAATTGATTTGTGATTGTCCATCTTGAGATAAATATTTGTGGCCATAAATCCATTCAATTCTGGAGGCCCAAGGCATTAAATACTATAATTAATAAGAATGGCTTGTAAATCTAGATATTTGTTTGATATTTTATGAGTGATTGAAAACTTTTAGGGTGATGTCATGCACGATGCCATCATTTCAAATATTTGTTATGATGTCATCAATCTAGATTTATAAAATTCAAAAAATAAAAATTCACCAATTAATTATCCATGGACATTTTGACTATGCATTTAAAATGTTTTAACTAATTAAACACTTCTAATCAGGATAAATGCCATTTCTAAATTTTGACAGGGTTTTCTTATACAAGTGGTTGAAAAATGTCAGTTGCCAAGTCATAAAATAATTGAATAAGAATTAAAAGAAGATGATTATTGCATGCAGGATAATTCCCTATTCAGTAACATATTGATGTGAATCAGAAATTGCACATGATGTGTGTAGATGAATCAGAGTGTTTTAATGGTTTCTAGGCTTAACTTGCATTATTTGTAAGAATTCATTCTAACAACCATTTAGACACAAAAGTGGTACAAATGGGGTATTTAAAAATTTCCCATGTTTGAGAAGGTGTTGTGAGACACTAAATGAAGTAATAACTTTTTAAAGAATGAAAAAGTTGTTAAGAAGAAGTTGAAAGATAATAATCGAAAAAATAAATAGTGACCCATGATGCCCCCTTATAGGGCATACGGGATGAAAGAGAGGGATGGACTCTCATAAAAGAGAGAAAGAGTGTTACACCCTTAATGATTGATGTGTCTAGGGATATGTGTGTCCAACTTGTGGCTTACATACCTCTTTTATTTACTTGTTACATTTCTCTATGTTCTTAGTTAGATTGGCCTATGGAATAACCTTGGATAAATAGACTATATATAGGAGGTAGTGGTTAGTCTTTATGGATTATGTTAATTATTTTTATATTAGTGCATTATTGTGGTGGTTTCCCCCTTAAAGTGGCTTTACTATATTATCTAATATTCTATTATGCTATCAATTATCTTGTGTGATCTCTCATATTTACTTATTCTACACAATATAAAATCATTATGTGTGAATATCTAAGTAATATCATTATAAGTGGTATCAGAGCTTCGATTTGGGAAAGTTTCATGTGACATTTTTTTTTGATCTAGCAAGGTGTGGCTTTTGGGAGTGGTGAGAGTGAAAAAGCATAACTTGCAATCTAGGAAGAATTAAATTTTTTCATCAGTGTAGTATTGCTCGAAACACTTTTTTTAAAAAAATAATTTAAAAAAAAAGACAAATTTTTTTCCCTCTTTTACAAGTGCCATCATTAGATTCATCTTAGTGAGATGATCACAATGGTATATTCTATTGGTACACTTTTTTTATACCAAATTTTTTTATCATAGTACACAAAGGTAGTCATTAGATTCATCTTAACAAGGTGATCGCAATGGTACCATTTCTTGGTACAATTTTTTTGAGGTCAAAACCCTCCTAGGGTTAGTATATGGTAGGTATGGGTACTCAAGGATGAAAAGGAGGGCAAGAAACTCCTAAAACTCCTTCTGCCAATGACATAGATTCTAGAACTTTAGATCTAGTGATTTCTCAGCTTCAAGCAGACATAAAGAACTTGGTGAAGCATGATGACTTTATTACAGTCTAAGCTAATGTTTTAGGGATGTACAAAGAGATTAATGGGGTTCACAATGAATTGCAACATATCACTACATAATTGGCTGCCCTTAAATCTTAGTTTCAACCTAACAACCCTCCACTTCAACATTCAAATCCTCCTTTCAACAACTCCCATGCTATTATCTAACTGATGTTGCCAAAAGTGGACATGTGTAAGTTCAATGGTAAGGATCCTCTCACTTGGATTACCCAAATTGAGAATTTATTTGAGCTACATCAAACCCCTAGTTATCAAAGGGTGATAGTGATGTCCCTATATCTAGAACCTGAGTAATTCATGTGGTATCACTAGTTATGTGCTCAAAATAAAAAGAACGGTGCTCTTATTACCTGGTGTAGACACTAGAAAATTTTACACTTACAGTTTTAGGTGTCTGAATGCCTTAGGACCACCTTAAATCCTAAAACCTTCTTAACCCCTTCTTCCACCCTCTTAACTTAACTAAAGACCCTATTCTACCTATTTCTATTAAAAGAGTATTATTTGAAAACACCATTCAAAAATAGTTTTTAAAATCACTATTCACCATCACTATTCATTGTGGGACCACTTTCACTATTCATGATGACATGGCATATAACATGGAAAGTCATTTAACCCCTTTTTCCAAGATGCTTAATGACCTCATTTAAGCATCACAAGGGTCCCCACTTGAAATGGGTCGAATTTATCCTCAAGGGTAATCCATTTAACTTGGTTTTGCATTTTCACATGAAAATAGCCTTCAAAATTGACTTACCTGCCCCTTTCACACCTTGGGGGAGACAAAGAGCCCCCATTTTGGACTTCTTAGCCCCAATAAGAGAATTATCAGCCCAAATTTTAATCTTCACCCACCTCACCTTGACTCACTCATGCATCCTTGAAAAATGGTATCATATTTAGTGGGAGAACTCTTAAAAGTCATAAATGAGGACAAATAAGGGTGTAACAAAGTCTTTGGTCCCATTTTCAAGCCATGTGCACAATTCCTTTTAAACTTGGAATTGTATGCAAGGTAGGGAGATTTGACAACCCCCATAGGAATATTACACCAAACCCATACTTGACTTTGGGGAAAAATGCAGCATATTTCCAAGATTCCCTCTTTTGGCATGTTTCCTCACAAAAAAATTACAAATACCCCCCTCCCCTTCACCCAAAGAGGAGGTTGAAATGTTAAAGTATTGCTGCCCAAATCTTATTGTAGGTATTCCTTCGAAGACAAAAATGAGTTCTCCCTTTGTCTGGTCAATAACGAGTGCACATTTACCAGGTACACACCCTTCATCTTGTGTTTCTATCTTTTCTCATAAAAAATTAAGAAAAAATAAAATATTTACAGAAACATTTTGGCACGCCCAGTGGGACCTAGCATCATCTAGGTGCCCTTTATTCTAATTCTCATAGTTTGCATTTGCATGCTCTCCTCCTTTATTTAATGCTCATGAAATCTAGAATCTAAAATTTCCTTTGGCATAAAGCAAATCTTTACGTTATTTTATGTTCATCAAATGAAATTTGGAATCTTAAATTTATTTTAGCATAAAGTAAATATTTGCATTATTTTATGTTTATCAAATGAAATTTGAAATCCCAAATTTATTTTGGCATAAAATAAATCCTTGCATTCTTCTATTCTCATCAATTTAGAATCTAAAATTTCCTTTGGCAAAAAATAAACCTTTGCATTATTCTATGCTCATTCAAAGACATCAAAATTTTCCTTTGGTTTAAAATCAAGTGCATTCATGGTTTGCTTGCTTAATTAGCTCACATAGTTTTAATTAAATAGGTAAATTAATCATATATTCACTTTTCTTCTTCACACACAAAATAAACCACTTTCACAATCAACACAACAAAACAATACTTGAGACAAAGTTTGACTTGGATTTCATCACCAAGTGACAACCTTACCCCTACCCAATTTTCATACTCAAATTTAATCATCGAGGAGTTAACCAACTCCATTTTTTGGTGGAGTATAAACTTTGAACAAATGGTATATTTTGGCTAAGCAGCTCAGTTTAGCATCAAGTTCATGAAGTGTAGGGAGTAAGCCCCAAATACTAGTCCATGTACTCGATTCAGTGTAGAATTGACTCTTGAGTGCCTAAAAATCCTAAAACTAAACTTAGATGGATTTGTTTAGGAAATTTTTAAGCCAATTCCCTTCATAATCATTTAAGTCTTAATCCAAGAAGAGATAATTAAAACTCTAGGGCTTAACATTCTCTATAACGTGTTGATTTCTTTCAATTTTTTAAATTTTTTCAACTACTTTTTATTTTAGGTGCAAGGTTCAACTTCCTCTCTTTGGTTTCTCACATGGTCTTAACCCAACTAAAACTGAGAAACCAAACCAACCTACCTCCACCTCCTTCCTCATCTTTACCCATGGAGTACATCTCAGATGTCAAGGTGACACCCCGTGATTCTCCTCATATGCCTCATTCACCTAATAAATCATTGGTGGTCCCCAAAGAGCATGCTGACTTCACCACCTATCTAGATAATAACCTGGTGGCCTTGTAGTATTACCTTGCTACCTTGGCCCTTCATACCCCAAATTCTTCCATCCCTCTCCTAAATCCACCTTACGGTATGCTATACCACCTCATGGTGGGTGTCACCTCTACTCAACCTTCCATTTCTCATGTTTCTTCCTCAACTCATGGCCCTCCAGCAAATCAAACCCAATTGAATTTCCTAACCACCACTCAAGTTCCCTCAACCCCAACTAACTCATCTCACATAGAGGTGTGTGTGCCCCTTCTCATCAATATCCTACCAACTGCGGGTCAAACTTTCACTGCTGATTCCTCTTCCCCTCTTATCGCTATTCAACCAACCAACACCCCTCTTCAAAACCTAGTGCTTTTGATACCCCAAACACTTCTTCCCATCCAAACTTGGGTAACCTCTCAAACCCAACCCTCTCATATATCCACTCCCCCAACCACAACTGTTCCCCAGTAAACAACTTTCACCTCTTATCAATATGTGGCGAACTGACAAGCTATATATCTCCCCCAACCTCTTCATTGTTACCCACAAGTTCTTATGGGGTACCCCCTCAATAAGAATCAACTTCTTACCACCATATTCCCTCTTCCCAACCATCTTATTAGTTTATCAATTATACCATTCCCTCAACCCAACCCCAAACTAAGTTGGTCAAGATGTTAATTAACAAAGTTAAGAATATTGAATCTTCATTTTCAGGATCTAACAACATTATTTCCTATGACCAAATATGTAACAAACCCATCCATCCATCCATCTGTCATAAACCATGTCTACCCTCCCTAATGGGAACTCCCAAAATTTACTAAGTTCCAAATAAAGGAGGACCCCCAACAACATCTTAGGGAATTCTAACACTCGTGCTACCTAATTACCCATGATAACTCCTTGCTTTTCCACACATTCCCCATGTCTCTAGCAAGATTGGCCTTAAATTGGTATAGTGCCTTGCCTAATCATTCTATCATATCCTTTGCTCAATTGGCCCAAACTTTCTTGGAACACTTTTCAATCAATATATCCAAGAAATTCTCCATTACCGACCTCTACTCTATCTAGCAATATGAAGATGAGTCCATTTATAAATTTGTCACTCATTAGAGAAGCTTAATAAACCAACTTTCCTTCCCCTTACCTCAATTAGAACTCATAGATCATTTTTCTTGAGAATGTGAAAAACACATTTCCTCCACATTATGTGTCCAAAGTTTTCATACTTTTGATGAAGCCTTTACCATGGCTCATAAAATAGAAAATAGAGCCATTGAAGAAGGGAAGTTAAAGTTGAAAAAAAAAACTTAACTTAAAAACCCAATGAGCCCTCTTTGTCTAAAACCTATGACCTAACCAATAACAATACCAAGATCAAAGTGATCACTAATGCTATTGTCTTCAAATCCGCACCTCTACCATCTACCAACCAACTAAACTCAAGGAACCAAACCTATAACTCTTCAAATCCTTCAAACCAAAGAAACAAAACATGGAATAATCATAAGCAATTAACTCCACTTGGAGAACCATATGCTTCTATTTTGGAAAAATTATTAAAAGCCAACATCATTTAACTTCCACCAATTAAACCACCTCAATAGTTTGATCCTTCTCACCCCATGCCAAGATGGTATAATAAGAATGACCACTGTGTCTTTCATCAAGTTGTAGAGCATGATATTAATAGATGTAACACCTTTAATAATCTTGTCCAATCCTTCATTGATAAGGGGGAGATTAGATTAGATAACCCCAATGCTCCACCAAATTACGATCTCTACATATTCAGACAACCTTTTCCAAACCATTCTCCCACAAAATATTAGCACAATAACATCAAATGCTCTCCTAACACCCATACCATCAACATGGTTCATGACATGCTTGATGACAAAGAACCTACTCATTGACCCACCAATTCCCCTCCACCTATGAAAGAAGTAGAGTTACCTTCTACCCCTTTGAAAACCCAAACAAAAGAAGTAACCATACCCAAACCTTCAATAGAAGCTTCCACACCTATCTCCCCTATTATAGAACCATCTATTCCCTCTTTGAAGGCTATCTCAAAAGAAAAGATATCCTCATCCACTAAACCTCTAATTATGGAACCTTCTACCACAAGCCAAGACAAGGGTAAGAAAACCAAACCAGAATCTTCTACCTTGACACCTAAACCAAAAACCACCAAACCCCTACCACCTTTAGTGGATTCATACTCATCTATTCTTTGAAGGTTATTAAAAACCTCTTCTATAACCTTACCACATATAAAACCTTTCTAACCTATCAAATATTTTAACCCTTCACATCCTCAACAAAAATGGTTCAATGATAACCTGATATGTGCATACCATAGGGCATCAGGACATGACATCGAGAACTATAACACTCTCCAAGTGTTGGTTCATAGCTTATATGAAAATGATGACTTGTTATTAGAAAAACCTCCTTCATCCTCATTGCCAACCCAACCACCAACTCAACCTATCCAACCTTTAATCTTACCTAAGAATGAAGAGGAGGAATCAAAGCAACCACCCAATCCAGACAACCCCCTTATCCACACTATTCACATGGTTACCCAATCTCGAGCCCAATAGAAGGATAAAGAGAAGGCTATGGCATGTATTCCTTAGACTTACCCCTCCTAAAATTCCCAAACAAATAATACCCAACCCTTTCCATCTTTAAACAATCCCAAAGTATCTATCTTAGGAGCCTTTCCATCTAACCCTCCATATCCTAATCCATATGCAATATCCATCAAGAAAGCTATCCTCAAACAACTCCACCAAACTCTACTAAAGATAAGCTTGTATGAGTTAATGTCGACTTCTCCCCATCACCGCCAAGCACTCATAGAAACCTTATAATCCATAGAGGTCCAACCTAATGACCATGAACCTCTTGCTACCTTTTTTGGTGCCCTTCAAACTTCTAACCTTATCACCTTCAAAAATACCAAAATACCTTATGTCCATTCAGAGGATCCTGATCCCCCACTCTTCATTACCATATATATAAATCAAACCCATGTCAACAGAGGGATTATTGATAGAGGATATATCATCAATATTATCTCCTCCCATGATAATGACCAACTACATTTACCTATGAACATCGTGTCTGAAAGCTCAGCAGTCCTCCATTCCTTCAATGATACCATGGCTAATACCTTGGGTATAGTTTTCCTCCATATCTGTGTAGGACCCCAAACTATTCCTGAGCTCTTCTATGTTGTAGGAGAATTCCAATAAAACATGTTACTACGACATCTTTGGATTCATGCCATGGGTTTTTTTCCTTCCACCTTACATCATTATGTCAAGTTTGAATACAAAGGACAGGTTGTGACAATCCAAGCCAACCCTAATATTTTCATATCTTGCAACATGACATATCGACCTAATGATGTATTTCTTCCTCCATCCACCTCACAAAGCTCTATTAATAACACAACCTCACCAACCAAAACTAATAACATCCCTACACCTAACGTTGATGAGGCTTCCACTAGCTCATTTATCCCCTCTTCCTAGATTCTCATAGAAGACCCTGTGATAACCACATTCCAATACCTTTCCTTTAGGGAATATAGAATCTTGGCCCTAGATACCTTCCCTACTCCCCAATAATATTGGAACCTTAGATATGACCCTTCCTATTAGCCCAACATTAGAACCATTTTCCCTTTTGGGCTCCCAAACCATCAAATGAATTTTGTTTATGGGGGACTTAATCAGCCACTTCTAGATCCTACCACTACCTCATCCACCTGACCATTCACCCCAAACTTTTCCTACCTTAGAAAAATTGAATTTGCTAAATTATATCTCCATAGGTGTTCCTGGAAAGGATTTGGCTTTGGTCACTATGAATAAGGACCTCATGAGTTACCCTATGTCAAAACTATGAAACCTCATGAGTCATTCAGCTTGGGGTATAAACAACCTGAAGAATCTACCAAATCAACCAAACCCATTACCACCATAGAGGAATATATCTCATCCTCACAAACCCAACTGCTTTCCCCATTTAAAGAGCCTGAAATCATCCCCCCTAAAAAATTTTAATCAATACTATTAGCCTCAACCCATTGATTTATCACAAAGGTGGCCAAACTAAAACCATTCCCCTCATCCATCCTAAAATGGTTAAAAAGGATTATCCTACCATTAATACCATTCATCATTAGCATGATGACTCTATTATCACCTTCCTTGGTTTGGGGTATTCTTCCATCCATAAATTTCTTCCTCTAGAAAACCAAACCATTTTGAATGAATCTACCACTGATATCAACTTGGGCACCCCAAAGGACCCCCACATCATCAAGTTGGGCCAATCACTAAATATTGAAGAACTTTAGGACTTCTCTTCTTTCCTTTGAGACCACAACATAGAATTTACTTGGTCTTATAGTGATATGCCTGGGATTGATGCCACCATTACTACCCATAACATAGTCATTCATCATGATGCCAAACCTGTCAAGCAAAATCTTTGATACATGCATCTTCACGTAACCCTTCTTATCAAAGAAGAGCTTCAACGTCTTCTATCAGTATACTTCATTCAACCCATCGACTATCCCCAATGGGTTTCTAATATAGTTCCCATCACCAAATCCATAGGGGGAATTTGCCTTTACATTAAATTCCATGACCTTAACCTTGCTTATCCAAAAGATGACTTCCCTTTGCCTAGCATCAATTAACTTGTTGATCTTACAACTAGCCATGAGATGTTATCTCTCATGGATGGGTTTTTGGGTTATAATCAAATCTTGATTACTCTAAAATATTAGCACAAAACTACCTTCACCACCCTATGGGGAACCTTTTGCTATAGGGTCATGCCTATCGGGCTTAAAAATGCTGGCACCACCTACCAATGAGCCATGACCTACATCTTTCATGACCTCATCCACACCATTGTATAAGATTATGTTGATGATCTCTTGGGAAAATCTAAATCTCATAAAAAACATTTTAAATTTCTCAACATCATCTTTGAACACCTAATCTATTTCCAAGTCAAACTCAATCCCAAGAAATGTGTTTTTAGAGTTCTCTTAGGAAAGCTTCTTGGCTTTATCATCTCTCTTTGAGGAATCAAAGTGGACCCTGCCAAGGTCAAAATAATATTGGAGATTCCTCCTCCTACCAACCTTAAGCAACTTTGTAGCCTATAAGGAAAACTCCAATCCATTCGATGATTCATTTCATAATTTTCAGATAGATGTCACCTTTTTCACCATCTCCTTAAGAAGGATACCTCCTTTAAGTGGACCAATGACTACCAACAATCCTTTGATTCCCTTAAGGAATACCTTCTCCCTCCACCAATGCTTATGCCCCCCAAGGATGACCACCCCTTTTACTTATATATTTCTACCACTGATCATTCCCTAGGGGTAATGTTGGCTCACTGAGATGAACAACATAAAGAGCAAGCTATATACTACATTAGGTGCACACTTATAGAATAGAGACTGGATATACCCATATTGAGAATCTCTACATAGATTTAACCCTTGTAGCCACCAAACTCCACCATTAGCTTCTTAACCACAAAACCTTTATCATAACTAATACTGACCCACTCAAATACATGCACTCCAAACCATACCAAAACCAATGTATGGATAAATGGCTCATGCTCCTAGCTGAACTCAACCTTGAATTCCTCCATCAAAAGTCAATTAAGGGGCAGGTCATTGATGACCAATTAGATGAAGCCCCTTTATCTAATGACCAAACACCTCCTCTTGCCTTTTTAGATGAGTCCATCATGACCCTATTTCAGGATGGCATAACCTATCAAATGACCATGTTTTTAGATGGCTCGAAGTGTCATTGAGGAGGTGGTGTTGGAGTTATTCTCATCTCTATCGATGGTGAACCCTTCCACTTTCCTTCAAACTTGACTTTGAATGCACCAATAATATGGATGAGTATGAAGCCCTAGTGATAGGTCTCCAAATTGATCTAACCTTAAGAATTAAGACAATCCATATCTTTGGTGATTCCCAACTCATGGTCAACAAGGTCAATGGATCTTATCAATGTAAGAATGATGTTTTGAAAAAATATAAACTTTTAGCTAACAAACTCTTAGCATCATTTGAACATTACCTAATCCAATACATTCCTTGATTTAATAATAAATTTATCAATACAATAGCTTACCTTGCTTCCCAAATGCCTTCTTAGCCTTCTAATTCCAAAATATTTGTCACCATTCACCATTTACCACACCTTCTTATAACCATTCTGACCCCCTTACCATTTATAATATGGAGAAATCCCTATCTAACATTTGGTATGACCAAACTTTTAACTACCTCCACCTCAGCATTATTCCTCCTGACCTCTCTCAAAATACTTGAAGAAACTTTATTTAGATTACCTCTTGTTACACCATACTAGGGGGAATCCTTTACAAACATGGTTTTGATGGACTCCTCCTTTATTGCTTATGTAGTCATGAAGCTTCCCATGCCATCAAGGAAACACATGATGGGATCTATGGGGGATACTTTAGTGACCTAACAATCACTAAATGTATCCTTTGTCTTGGCTATTACTAGCCCACCCTCAAACAAGACTATTGAGATTATGTAAAAAAGTGCATTAAATGCCAACAACATGTTAATTGTTAGGTTATGGAGCTAAAAGCTTCAACTGTTGCAAACATGGAGGAGGTTGCTGAGTTCTAGGGAGACCAACATCGGTAGAGTATAGTGTAAAAGGCAACCGACATCGACAGGTGTGAACTAAAGACAACCGGCATCGGCAGGAACTCGGCCGACATCGGTCACCTCCAGGCAGACAGGGACCAACGTCGGTCACCTGTGGTGGTTCCAAAATTGTTCGTTGCATGAATAGTTAGTTCGTTGAACTGAGTGTTTGCATGTAAAGGATATTTCAAGTCTTGATCTGCATGTCTAAATTAAGAGTCTAAGTTATTGTTAAGTGTGGGATCTAATTATAAACCCATTAGCATGTATTGTAATGTGTGTGCTAATGAAGAGAACAAAGTGTGTGTTCCTCCTAGTTCCACAGAGAGCAATAGAGGAAGGCAAAGAAGTTCTTTCCATTGTAAGATCATTGATTTGTAGGTTGTGCAAGATTAGGGGCAGATCTAAATTGTAAGTAAGATCAGGGAGATCTACTTGAAGTACGTGGAGTGCTTGTGTACTAGCAGGGTTATTACTGACTAGTTGGAGGTGAACACCAATTCTATGTTTGAGTTGTGTGTTGGGACCATTTTTGATAGGAGAGTGAACTCTTGAGTAGAATTACTATACACTTGGTGTGGAAAGCCTAGAAGGTGTGGAAGAGTGTGGTGTCTCTTTATTGTATTCTTTTCTGGATGAGTATTAATACAGATTGTGTTGTCTCTCATATTCTATGTCATTTGTGAATTCTAGTTACTTATTGCTTATGGTTAATTCCGCATATTTAGTTGCTTATACAAGGTAATCATATTGTGCTCTTTTTTTAGGAGCAAGATCCTAACAAGTAGGATCAGAGCTATTTGTTGTTCTTGATTCTCCATCAACTGGTATCAAAGCTTTTCGTTGGAATACTAACAGGTTGGATTAGATCTGGTTAGTGTGTGTTGATTATAGGTTACTCACAGGGGTTTCTATTTGAGTGGGAGTATAGCAATGGCAGAAGAAAGTAAGCTATGAATGGAGAAGTTTAATGATAAGAACTATCAATTATGGAGGATGCAGATTGAAGATTATCTGTATCAGAAAGATTTGTACTTACCGTTGGGTGGGGTTGCATGTAAACCCCTGGATATGAAGGATGAAGAATGGGAGGTTCTTGATCAGAAGGCTCTGGGATCTATAAGGTTGAGCCTTGCATCATCTATGATTTCTAACTTATCTCAAGCTAAGACAATGGTGGAGTTGATGGAATCTTTAACAAATTTATATGAAAAACCCTCAGCTTTGAATAAGGTATTTCTTATGAAGCAATTATTTAATTTGCAAATGTTGGAAGGTGGATCTGTTCATAGTCATCTTAGTGATTTCCATGGTTTGGTAAACCAGTTAAGTTCAGTCAATATTGTTTTTGATGATGAAATTAAGGCTCTCTTAATCTTATGCTCATTACCTGAAAGTTGGGAGAGTTTGGTAATGGCAGTTAGCAATACTGCGTCTGCTTCAAAAATCTTAAAAGTGGATGATGTTGTGAGTGTAATCTTGAATGAAGAAATTCACAGGAAAAGCACAGGTGAATCATCAAGAAATGCTTTGAGTGTGGAAAGTAGGGGAAGGCAAAGAGAGAAGATCGAGCATGGGGATTAAGGTCAAAGATAGGCAGGAGATCCAAGTCCAGGTATGTCAGAATAACCTACTCGAAATGTGGAAAGTAAGGGCACTTAAAGAGAGATTGTTGGTTGAATGAAGATCAGCATGAAGGACATGAAGAAGCAAGTGATGTAGGTATTGTTGCATAGGATGCTCTGGTATGTTCCTTAGATAAAGTAGAATCTTGGGTTTTAGATTCTGGTGCCTCTTTTCATGCATCCCCAAATAGGGAATTTTTTCATGAGTATGTCCAGGGAGACTTTGGAGAAATTTGTTTAGGGGATGGTAAGCCTTGTCAAATGGTTGGCAAAGGGAAAGTGAAGCTGAAATTGCAGATGGGAAACACATGGGTGTTGAAGGAGGTCATGCATATCCCAGTACTGGAGTGGAATTTGATTTTTGTAGGAAGTTTGGGTGATGAGGGATGCACAATATCTCTCATAGCAGACTCTTGGAAGGTTACCAAGGGTGTACTTATTGTAGCAAGAGGTAAGAAAGTAGGTACATTTTATCTATCTACTTGTATTACTGATTCTCTTTCTGGTTTATCTACTTCAGCTGTAGATTCGAAGATGTGGCTTAATAGGCTTGGTCACATGAATATGAAGGGGATGGATGTTCTTGAGTCAAAGGGTATGCTTTCAGATTTGAAAAGCATGGATCAAAATTTTTGTATGCAGAAGAAGAAAGTGACGTTTCTTGAGGAATCCGATGTTTGTGACAAGAACAGGAAAGTCTTGGTTTTCAAGGAGAAGGTGACGGACAGAGATCAGCGTAAGGGGCTAAAGAATTTTGAGCAGAGCAGGGTTTATTTGGACAAGGGTTTGATCTAAAAGGAGCTCACAGGTAAAGGTCATCGCTCACAAGTAAAACATAGAGACTGACATCAATTAGAAAATTGGTGTCGACATCCAGACAGGGACCGATGTTGGCTATGTGTAGCTCGACATCGGTGACTCAGGGATAGATAAACACTAGTGTCAGCTAGGGAAATTGATGTCGACGATGAGGTAGTTGCATGGAACTAATGTTAGTTGGATGCAGACTGAGATGTGACTGGCATCGGTCACTAAGACGGATTTTGGGTGGATAGCAAGCTATCAAGGAGTCTTAAGTGCCCACATGAAGGACTTAAAGGGTAAGTAAGCCTCAAATTCATCATTTCCCTTCTTTACACTACTTGTTGCTCACTGATGGTCAAGAACCAGGAAGTTGTTAAAGAAGCAGAGCAGGTAGATCTAGGAAATAGTGGGAGCTTGGCATGGATGAAGGATGTGATTCCTTGGAGGAGAACCAAATAAGGGTTTTTTGGTGGAGTTGCCAGCTGGAAGAAAGCACTAAGAGATGAATGGATGTTCAGGATAAAGAAGAGTGGGAATGGACATGTGAGATGGAAGGCCAGGGTATATGGTCTTGAGTAAGCTGTAGGACAATGGAGGTTTGACCATTGTATTTCTCTTTACCAGGTTGGATAATATTAGCTACATTATCCTATTACTGTATTGTGTGCTTGTTGCAGGGTTACACATACAGGGAGTTGCTGAACTAAAGGTAAAGCTAGTTCAGAGGTGTGTCATGAGGAATCTGGGAGCAGCAAGATTCTTTGGCATGAGTGTGTTCGAGGGACATGGAAGGTCACAAGTTGATTTTATCTCTGGATGATTGTGTGAAACCGGTTAGCATGCCGATGGTTGGACAGTTCTATGAACAGTGTCTTGATTCACATAATGAGGTTAAGTGCATGGTATGTACTAGACCTGAGTTTTCCCAAGCAGTGGGAGCTATCACAAGTTTGGATCCAATCTAAGAAATAAGCACTGGAGGGTAGTTCAGTGGATTCTGAGAGGGACCAGTAGTAAGTGCACATGCTATGCAGGGTTAAGTTATTTTCTACATGGTTTGTAGATGCGGATGTGGCAAGTGATTTGGATGACAGGAGGTGCACCACAAGATTTTTGGTGGTTGGTCTTCAAGAGTGATTTTGAAGAGGGATACAAAGCCAAGGGAAAAAACTAGATGATGTACAAGTACAGGTACATTTGCAGCTATTTATCTCCAAGTGGGAGATTGTTAGGTTATGGAGCTAAAAGCTTCAACTATTGAAAACATGGAGGAGGTTGCTGAGTTCCAAGGAGACCAGCACTGGCAGAGTATAGTGTAAAAGGCAATCGACATCGGCAAGTGTGAACTGAAGACAATCAGCATCGGTAGGAGGTCAGCCAATGTTGATCACTTTCAGGCAGACAGGGACCGACGTCAGTCACCTGTGGCAGTTCCAAAACTATTTGTTGCATGAACAGTTAGTTCATTGAATCGAGTGTTTGCATGTAAAGGCTATTTCGAGTCTTGAGCTACGTGTCTAAATTAAGAGTCTAAGTTATTGTTAAGTGTGGGATCTATTTATAGACCCATTGGCATGTATTGTAATGTGTGTGCTAGTGAAGAGAACAAAGTGTGTGTTCCTCCTAGTTCCATAGAGAGAAATAGAGGAAGGCAAGGAAGTTCCTTCCATTGTAAGATCATTGATTTGTAGGTTGTGCAAGATCAGGGGCAGATCTACATGTGTAAGATCAGGGAGATCTACTTGAAGTATGTGGAGTGCTTGTGTACTGGCAGGGTTATTACTGACTAGTTGGAGGTGAACACCAATTCTATGTTTGAGTTATGTGTTGGGACTATTTTTAATAGGAGAGTGAACTCTTGAGGAGAATTACTGTACACTTGGTGTGGGAAGCCTGGAAGGTGTGGAAGAGTGTGACGTCTCTTTATTGTATTCTTTTCTAGATGAGTATTAATATAGATTGTGTTGTCTCTCATATTCTATGTCATTTGTGAATTCTAGTTACTTATTGCTTCTGGTTAATTTTGCATATTTAGTTGCTTATACAAGGTAATCATATTGTGCTCTTTTCTTAGGAGCAAGATCCTAACAAGTGGGATCAGAGATGTTTGTTGTTCTTGATTCCCCATCATTAATTTACATCACGTATTAGCTAATAGTCTTTAGGTATCTCAAGACTTTTGGCCTTTCTCCCAATGGGGGCTTGATCTCATTAGGGAAGTTAACCCCCATTCTTCATAGTGAAATAGCTTCATCATCACAACCATTGAGTACTTCACCAAGTGGGTGGAAGCTATCCTTCTCATCTCAATCAAAGCAGAAAGGATCATGGATTTCATCAATCATCATATCATTTGTCACTTCGGTGTTCCTCATAAAATCATCACTTATAATGGCAAATCCTTTAATAATAAGTAATTTTAAAGCCTGTGTGATGCATTTGGGATCGAGTTGAGTTTTTATTTTCCATACCACCCTCAAGGCAATGGCTAGGTGAAAGCTTCCAACAAAATCCTTAATAAAATGCTCACTAATACAGTCAATGCTTTAGGCTGGGATTAGCACTTGCACATCTCGTTCATTTTATGGGCCTATCACACTAGCATCTAAACCTCTATGGGTTCTACCCCTTTCTCTCTTGTATTTGGAGCAGAGGTAGTCTTACCCCTCAAAGTCCAAATCCCCTCAATTTTCATCTCTTTGAAAGATATCATTTTTGAAGAGGACTTTCATAAGCATCATTTAGTTTAGCTTGAGTGTTGGGAGGATGTAAACCGGAAGCACACAATTTGATTACCAAACCAAGCAACTTAATATGCGGAAATTAACCAGATTCACCAAGTAACTAGAATTCAGAATAACACATGATATGAGAGACAATACACAACTTGTATTAACACTTTATACATAAAAGAATACAATAAAGAAGATGCCACTTCTTCTCCACCACCTTACAGAGGTTTCCCACACCTCAAGTGAACAGTAATTCTTCTCCCCAAAGCTCTCCCTCTCACAGGTCCCAACACCCAACTCAAATACAGAGTTGGTGTTCACCTCCCGTGCTCCACGCACACCACAAGTGCTCCACGCACTCCACAAGCACTCAAGGTACTTCAAGTAGATCTCCCATGAATCTGCAACAACCTACAATTCAACAGACCATACTTATGGAAGGAACTCCCTTGCCTTCCTCTTGCTCTATCCGAGTACACACCTGTACTCCAAGTAGATCCTGCCTGATACTGCTCCCTGTTGTGTTGCTGTCTATATGACCTTGCACACCTGCAAATCAAACAATGGTTCTATTCACCTGTGAACCTCGACCTTGCACACACATACACCTGCAGATCAACGATCTTACTTACCATGTAGATCTCCTATATAGGCCATGCAACTGTGACCAAGATCCTACACTCTTGAAGAACCCAGCTGGCTCTCCAATCCAGCACCAACACACCTGGTACTGAGGCACTAGGAGGAACGCACCATAGCTCTACCTCACACACAGAAGGAGCTTATAATTATGCTCTTTTACTCCCTAGCACACTTTTCCAATACAACCATGAGTCTATTATATAGATCTCATCCAAACAATGATTAGACATCTAATTACCATAATTAGATCCGCAGCTATGAGTCTAAAATTAGCACTCATCATGCAAACACTTGGTTCGTCAACCCACTACCCGTAATTAACTCGCAGTCGAACTACACAGGCGACCGACGTCGGTCCCTGTCTGCCTGGGGTCGCCGACGCCGGCCGAAATATGACCGACGTCGGTTGCCTTCCTGTCTTACCCTGCCGACGCCGGTTGGCCAGACCAACGCCAAACACTTCTGACACTCAGCAACTCCCCTGCAACCTCCTCCATGTCTGCATTAGTGAAGCTTTTAGCTCCACAATCCTAACAATCTCCCACTTGGAGATAAATAGCTGCACTGTACCTGTACCTGTACTCTGTCTAATCTGTTTCCTGGTTTGTATCCCTCTTCAAGCTCCCACCTGAAGACAACCCACCACACATCCCGTGGTGTACCACCTGTCATCCGAGTACCCTGCCACATCCGAACCTACAAATACACGTAGTGAAGTCCTGACCCTGCATAGCAACACCTGCTGCCGGTCCCTCTCAGAAAACCTAAGAACCCACTTCCCCAAATTGGCTCCTAACTCTCTGACAGCTCCCACTGCATGGGAATACTCAGGTCTATACCAGACCTCATGTGATTTTGGACACTGTACCTGTCCAGCCCTTAGTGTGCTCCGGTTCTGCATCTTGAACCTCGCCAACACCTGATTCACATCAGCTCCCACTCGAGACAAAATCAACCTGTGATCTCCATGTCTCCCATGTCAAAGAATTCTGCTACTCCAAACTCCTCCTGACATGCCACTGAACTAATCTTACCCTTAGCTCAGCAAAACCCTGTATGTACACCCCTGCTAGCTAGCATACTATCCACATACAACAACAGAATGATGTCATGACTCATCATCCCCCTGGTAAGACAAACCACAGTAGTTCCCTGACACTGACTGAAGCCATGCTCCGTCCTCCACCTGTCAAAACCTGTACCACTGTCCTGCAGCTCCACAAGACCATATACCTGGTCTTCCGTCTCACGTATCCGTTATCTCTATTCTTCTACTAAGGTATCCATTCGTCTCTGTGCTTTCATACCTGCTGGCATCTCTACCAAAACACACATGTCTGGTTCTCCTCCAAGGAATCACATCCTCATCCATGCCAAGCTCACACATGTTTCCTGGATCCTTCCTGCTCTAAAATCAGCAACATGTATAAAGAAGAGGAACAACGAATTTGAGGGCCTACTTACGCCTTCAGTCCTCCGTATGGGTGTTTGAGACTCCTTGACAGCGTGCTGTCCACCCAAAATTCGTTACAGTGACCGACCTCGGTCACTCCACAGTCTGCATCTGACCGACGTCGGTTCCATGCGTCTGTACCTGACTACCAACCTGCCAGCGCTGGTGTCCCTGCTGCCGATGTCGATCCTCTGACCGACATCGGTCTTACATACTGCCGACGTCGGTCCCATGACCGACATCGGTCTTACCCTGCCCGACATCGCTGGCTTCGGTCTGCACATGACCGACATCGGCACCTGTCTGTTCGACGCTGGTTCCTCCTGACTGACATCGGTACCTGTGTTCGCCTGTGAGTGATGACTTTTTACCCACGAGCTTCTTTGAATCAAAACCCATGTCCAAACTGCCCTGCTCAGAAGTATCCAGCCACATCCACTGGGTTCTGTCTGCCATCTCCTCCATAAACACCAAGGCTTTCCAGTTCTTAAGCCTGTCAAATATATCTGTCTTCCACTTAAGAACATGTATCTCCTTCCTGCTCATGTGACCAAGCCTACGAAGCCACGTCTCCGCAACAAAAGAAGAATCAGTAATATAAACAAGTAGATAAAGGATACCTATTTTCTTACCACCAGCTAATTCAAGTGCATCCACTGTGAGAGTTCTTGTGCATCTCTCATCACCCAATCTTTCTGAAGAAATTAGCCATATCTCCAAACCTGGGACCTGCATGACCTTCATCAACACCTGTGTGTTGGCCGCCTGCAATTTCAGCTTCACTTCCCCTTTGCCAATTCTTTGGCAAGGCTCACCAGCTCCTCTACCTAGGGCTGCATGGAAAGAGGCAACCGAATCTTTTATCCAAGATTCAACTTTATCCAAGAAACCTCCAAGAACATCCTGTGCAATAACACCTGCAACATCTGCTTCTTCAGTTTCTTCATGCTGATCTGCTACCAACCAACAATAATCTTTTACCTACTCTTTCTTTCCATAGGACCGTGAGTGACCATCTGTGCTTTTCAACTCCTCCATTCTTAGCTTACTTTGATCTGCTGTTGCTCTACTCCCACTCGATCAGAAACCCCTGAGAGTGCCCTGTAACCAAAGACAAAACCTGCTTCCTCCAACCTTAGCTCTGATACCACTTGTTGGTATCAAGCTATGAGCCAACAACCTTGCTCTGATACCACTTGTTGGGAGGATGTAAACCGGAAGCACACAATTTGATTACCAAACCAAGCAACTTAATATGCGGAAATTAACCAGATTCACCAAGTAACTAGAATTCAGAATAACACATGATATGAGAGACAATACACAACTTGCATTAACACTTTATACAGAAAAGAATACAATAAAGAAGATGCCACTTCTTCTCCACCACCTTACAGAGGTTTCCCACACCTCAAGTGAACAGTAATTCTTCTCCCCAAAGCTCTCCCTCTCACAGGTCCCAACACCCAACTCAAATACAGAGTTGGTGTTCACCTCCCGTGCTCCACGCACACCACAAGTGCTCCACGCACTCCACAAGCACTCAAGGTACTTCAAGTAGATCTCCCATGAATCTGCAACAACCTGCAATTCAACAGACCATACTTATGGAAGGAACTCCCTTGCCTTCCTCTTGCTCTATCCGAGTACACACCTGTACTCCAAGTAGATCCTGCCTGATACTGCTCCCTGTTGTGTTGCTGTCTATATGACCTTGCACACCTACAAATCAAACAATGGTTCTATTCACCTGTGAACCTCGACCTTGCACACACATACACCTGCAGATCAACGATCTTACTTACCATGTAGATCTCCTATATAGGCCATGCAACTGTGACCAAGATCCTACACTCTTGAAGAACCCAGCTGGCTCTCCAATCCAGCACCAACACACCTGGTACTGAGGCACTAGGAGGAACGCACCATAGCTCTACCTCACACACAGAAGGAGCTTATAATTATGCTCTTTTACTCCCTAGCACACTTTTCCAATACAACCATGAGTCTATTATATAGATCTCATCCAAACAATGATTAGACATCTAATTACCATAATTAGATCCGCAGCTATGAGTCTAAAATTAGCACTCATCATGCAAACACTTGGTTCGTCAACCCACTGCCCGTAATTAACTCGCAGTCGAACTACACAGGCGACCGACGTCGGTCCCTGTCTGCCTGGGGTCGCCGATGCCGGCCGAAATATGACCGACGTCGGTTGCCTTCCTGTCTTACCCTGCCGACGCCGGTTGGCCAGACCAACGCCAAACACTTCTGACACTCAGCAACTCCCCTGCAACCTCCTCCATGTCTGCATCAGTGAAGCTTTTAGCTCCACAATCCTAACATTGAGTTCCTTGATGAGCATCACTTGGAAGCCCTCACCTACCTCTAAATCTAGCAAGATTGTATCACCCATGCTTATAACATGCACCTCAAACCTCAAAACTTCAATATTGGAGACTTTTCCTAAAGGAAAACCAATATGTAACTAACATGGAGAAAAGCAAATAAGGCAAGTTTGCTTTCAATTGGCTCAAACCATACATCATCACCCACAAGTACAAATTAGGTGCTTATTGTTTATCCTCCCTTGAAGGAAAACCAAAACCTAAGCCTCTCAGTGCTTGACATTTGCATCATTTCTTTTGATAAAACATGAATCTAACCCATTTGCATGTCTAACTTATGCTCATCCATTGATTATGAAATATTTACCTTTCACATTCCTCTTCTCCTTTCTAAGAACAACATAATACAACATAGAACCATGTGATTAATCATCATAGTCATGATTCAATCCTAAGTATGGGTACCCTAGATCTACCCATTACATGGTTCTCATGGATACTTTTCATCTTTAACATGATGGGATCCCATGGTCGATGTTCCTTAGTTCCCTCCTTTCACAAACCTTCTTGTGTTCAAGTTTTTTCCTTATAAAGTGGAAACCCCTAAACCTAATTAGACTGGTCCATGTCTACAAATATCAAAATTAATCTACAAATATAAAATATTATTTGGGTCACACTCTTTGGCATCACAAACTACTCCCTTGAAGGACAGTTGCCCCAAAATCAAAATTAAAAAATTGCTTCAAAATTAAAAGGAGACTGCTCCCTCAAAGGATAGCTACCCAAAAGAAATTCAAATTTGTTTACAACAAAAAAAATAGAGTGATCCCTTGAAGGATAGCTATTACAAGAATTAACAACAAAACCCATAAACTTAAACCACTCCCTTGCAGAATGGCTAAGTCAACTTTCATAAAAATAGAAATCAATTCATTAGAAGCTTCCTACATCGATCAACTTCCCAAATAATAAAACTCAAAAAGACCCATTGTTAGCCTCAATCAGCCCGCAAGCAACATAATTAGATGGAAGCCATAATCGGCTTCTACATGTAGACTTCCCACATTGATCAGTCTACACTTATCATAAAACATGGACTAGTCTATTACAGTTCGATGGTCACCTACAAAAGGGGAAAATTGACCCACATAAGGTTACCATTCACATTTTCCTTCTTCCTCACTCTACCTATCACTTGTATTTCCCTTCTTTCTCTTGATCACAGGATTGTGAGCTTACTTGATGCTAGGTGATCAAGAAACTTGTTTTATCCACAAACACACAATAATGCTAAGCATTTTTAAGGCTTATGTTCATTAAGTCTATCTCACTTTTGGGTTTTGTTTTCAATCATCACCAATGATGAAGAATCAAGCCTCATTCTTTATCTCTCAAATGAGTGGTTAAATGTTTTTTTAATCAATTATAACCATTTCCCATCATTTTCATCATTATGTTCATCCAACCTCAAAATGAATAAACCACATTAAGCCTTTTGTACATGTTTACAAACAAATTGTGCAATATCTTTTATTTATTTATTTAAGGTATGAGAATTCACATGGATTTTACAAATCTATCTAAATATCTTCACCTCATCCTCCTTTGTCCACATTTGGATGATTATTTAGTGATTTTGAGATTATAGTCATCCCTCCTTCCACTTGATTACTCCCAGAGCTACCCTCAATAATATTTTCTATCTCTACAACCACTAAAGGGAATCCTCTATTATCCTATCTTGCATCCATAATTTTAGGGTGACAATCACACTCCGATTTGCATCTTTCATTTTTCTCACCCAATACCCTCACTACATATCCCTCCTCTAGTTGTTCAGTCCACAAAGGTGCCATCTATTATTGCCTCTATGCACATCCCCTTAGGTAGTGTAGATTCCCTCCATGAATGCACCACATAAAATGGCTTCTAACCTCACATTGAGCATAATAAACTTCTTTCCTACTCCACTAATAAAGAGGTAGTAGTTCTAATTTTAGCTTAGGTCATGGATGTCTCACCTCTTTTTGATGGTTTAGCAATACTTTTATTATCACCATCATGTGTTGAAGCATCTGATAGATCCAAAAATTCACCATGTTAATTATTTTAGGACATGGAGGTTCCCCTTCCTCTCCACTATTCCTCCTATTGTTCACCATTTATAGCTCCCTTCATTCTTAGCATTTTGAATGACTTGTATAGCTAAGTGATTAGTGACGCATCCTCATCCCCAAAGCCTCACTTTAACTCAACCATTTTATCATCCTTTCTCTTTGGCATGATTATCCACTCCACTGATGTGAGCATCTTATGACATCATTCATTCATTTTAATAGTATCTTTTATTGTGATGTAAGCATGTCCACCAACCTTTCACATGGCCATGTAATCATCGATCCAATTAGTCATCTTGTGGCACTGCCATGGGCCTATATTTTGATTACCTTTTTTTCATGATTGTTATCATTGGCATGGAAATATTTTCTTTTGTACTAACTAATAGATTCTCCTCAACAAATGCATATCCATCTTGTCCAATTACATGCTCCATATCCCTCAACACATTGCTACCTGATCAAAGGGCCTCTAAAAATTATCCTTTTAGGAATAGAGGATGCATACAAGGACACCTTCTACCTAGCCCATCAATGCAGCTCCTAAGTAGGACATAGACTCTCCTCTGCCACTCACCATGCTACTAGGTTTCTAACTCATAGAATCCACCTATCTGTCAAAGAAATTATTTGCATGCCATTTCTCCTTTATAGCTAATAAAACTCAATTTATAGCAGTGATGACCATTTACTATTGTGACTATGCAAATCTTGATAGAAAACCATCTCCTAAAACTTAGCTCATAGTGATAGCTACTACCACTTTACTTGTAACCCCACATAACTTCAACCAATGTAACCTCTTCTTTGGATTAGTTCTATTGAAGGTCATTTGTGTTACTAAGCCTAGTATTCCCTTCTTATTTACCCTACCTTACCCATCTATGCCTCTCATCCTACTAAATGTGGGATCATTGTGGTAACTATTTACCAACCTACCCCATTCACTTTCACCATTACCTTCACCATAACCCAACACCTCTATTATTTCACTAAAACCCTCTGCCATTAGCCCAAACTAACCCATGTGGTTCATCCAATTGGGGAAACCCACTTAGACACCACTAACTAAATCCCTATTTAGAACTACATTGGCCTAATGTCCATGGACTATGTAGGAACCACTTATAAACAACTCAACCACTAACATTTCCCTTTCCTTCCCTTCACCATCATCCACAAGCAAACCAAAACTAACATTAACTAGTTTTGACCTCTTACCAATTTTACATCTAACCAACCTGACCTAAACTTTATGGTCTTTCAAATTGGGTCATCCCATTTACAAACCACTAGCCATCCTTTTAATCAAACCACATTGGCCTGATGTCCATTTCAATTATGTAGGCACCGCTTATGGGTAGCTTGACCACTGAAAATTAACTCCTCATTTTCTAACTAAGTTTCACTGCTAACTGCACCACTCACCTGGGGCATCCTAAACCAATACTACCTTAAACATTCTTTCTTGGTGCCCTTAGGTTCTAACACCACTCACCTTATCTACCATTTTTTTCTAGCTTGTCAATCTCTTTTAATCACTTTTCTAGATTATCAATCCCTTTTAACATAAGGATTGATAGATTTCCTAATTCCCCACTCTTCTCTCCTATTTAACCACCATCTCCTCTATTTTGTTGGCCTTCCTGTCACCTTCCTATGCTTTTTCTCCTCTACTTACACCTCACACTGCATTGCATCCTCTTTGTCTCCTTGCCTGCTCTTCACCACATTAGATAGGCATGTCTATCATTCCCCTTTCTGTCTAATTTGTGTCTTGACACTCTCAGCATTCATCTACTTCCTTTTATTCCCTTTCATTTCCTCACCAATTTTTCCTTATCCTAGATGTCTTCCTTACTGACCATTTACCCTATTTCATCACATCCTCCACTTCATTCCTCCTTATCTCACCATTTTATCTTTATGTCAACCTTTTTATTTCATCCTCTTATAGCCCCACTATGGGTATTTATCCTAGAGAAGCCTTCCATAATTTCCCTTTTCTTGTTATCTCTAATTCTGCTTTACTCTCCATCATGGTACTTACTTATCTTTTGCATCTATAGGAGTATCCATGCTTTGTATCCCCATTTCAATTCTTCCTTCTTGTCACCCCTAATTTTCATCCCTTGTTTTCATCTCATTCTTTCACCCCTTACATTTCCATTTTCTTTCTCTCTCATGTTCATCACCAAATCCTTCTTCCCAGTCTTTTTAGACTTGTTTTCAAGCCTTTAGTGGCCACCCGACTGTCAAGTTTGACATCCTCCATTCTCCATCCTTTTCATTTCTTCACTTCTACCTTTTATTTTCCTTTTCTCTTCATCATTACTTGAAACTCCTTACTTTTCATCCATATGACCATGCTTGGCTCCTTTCACCCCCCTTGTTCACCTCGATGCTTCTCTTTTCGTCCATCTCCTATTCAACCCTTAAGCGCTTTTCACTTGACACTTTTCAGTGCTTTCTCTTTTTGTCTCATTCACAAGTCATGTGACCAATAAACATCTGCAAAAACCACTCGCTATTTAGAATAAGTTTCCTTCCCCATCCCCCTGGTCTTTCTCATTTTATATCCCTTTTAATCTACTCTTTCACTATTGTTAGAATCAAGCTAAAAACCATCTTCAAATGGGAGATTTGGGATATCTGTGTGGGAACACAACCTACTCCCTCAATTAATTAATATTTTTATATATTTCAAAGCCCCTCAACATCTTTCTTAGAATTCCCTCAAAACTCAATGCTTGTTTATTTCAGTGCCCCACTGGCTCAAACGTCAAGGGTTTGAATCTTCACCATTACCCATTTACCCAATCTACTATTTTACTTCCTGAATCATTGAACCATACCCCTTCCATAGCCTATTCATGACATTATTATGGAGTATGCACAATGTCAGCTTATTTGGATGGTGATGAAAGACCCCATTGGATCACCATGACAATTTGAGTAGTACCAAATTTCTTATAGCCTGGTACAACCTATTTCTCCCATTTTTTTGGTGGCAAAAAATTTAGAATTATTACCCCTTTATTTGATTATGACCTTCTTTTTGTCCTACCCATGTTTAAACTCTCCCATCCTTTTCCACCTTCATTTTTATCTATGAACTTGTCACCTTTTAATATTGGGGCAACTAGTTACCCAACACTCCCAACCTTAAAAGAACTACATTAGGCCTAAAGTTCATTTTGGACATTATGTCCATGGATCTATGTAGGCAGCATCCACTTGCCTAGTGCATATGGCATTTGCTTGGCCAACCCATTCCAACCACCTAACCACCTTACCCATGTCTACCTTGATGTTGGCTATTTTTGACCTAACCTATTTGCATATTTTACGATGCCCTCATCATAATCTTTTTTACCATGCCAACTCATTTTTCCAAGTTGAACATTTGAACATTTAATATTTTATACCACCTAGTACATGACCCAACCATTGGTGATTAACACAAGATCACTTCCAATTTTAGTTACCCACACATGGGATCACTCCTAAATTTAGATACCCACTGTTATGTTGTGGAGCTAAAAGCTTCACCAGGATGCAAATAGGAGAAGTTAAGGAGGATCCAGAGTTGCGGGTGTTGTTGATTCAGTTGCAGGAAAAATGGCGTCAGTCTAATCAGCCGACGTCAGTCAGATAGCAAGAGGAAGCAACCGGCGTCGGTTACCAGTTGGCCGACATCGGTCATGGAGGCGCCGAGGTTGATAGCCTGTGTGAGAACAGGTAGTTCACATGATGAATCCGAGAGAGTCTATTTTTGGACTGCTAGTTTGCATGTTGAAGGCTAGTCGTAGTCTTGAGTTGCAAGTCTAATTATTGTAATTAGGTTAGTCTAATTATTGTAAGCATGAGATCTATATATGGACTCATGGGCTGTATTGTAAGTGTGTGCTAGAAAGCCATAGAGCTTTTAGAGAGAGCTAGTGTAGCTCCTCCTAGTTCTAAAGGGGTGCTGAGAGTGTTTGATCAGGGAGAGTTGCAAGGTCTGCAAGGTCAAGGAGCTGATCCACCAGGGTACTGGTTGAAGAAGGGTTCTTTAGGGGTGTAGAGAGATCTACAATTGTGAGTATGGTCTATTGAATTGTAGGTTGAAGGTTCATGGGAGATCTACTTGGAGTACGGTTGTGTGCTTGGTGAACTGGTAGCATTGTTACTGACTGGTTGGAGAGGTGAACATCAATTCTATATTGGAGTTGATTGTTGGGACCGAGAGAGAGAGGGAAGAAGGTCTTGAGGTGTGGCGAGCCTTTGAGGTGGAGGAAGAAGTGGCATCTTCCTTATTGTATTTTCTTTTATGTATATAATACAATTGTGTATTGTCTCTTATTTCCTATGTTGTTTCATATTTCTAGTTACTTTATATTTTTGGTTAAATTTTGTGATTAGTTGCTAATACGAGAAGTAATCATATGTGCTCTAATTGTGGTGGAGCAAGATCATGACAAGTGGTATCAGAGCCTTGGTCGTAGGTTCAAGAGCTGATACCATCAAGTGGTATCAAAGCTTTTGGTTGGGTTGACTAATAGGTGGTTTCAGATCTGGTAGTGTTTGTTGATTACAGGTCACTCACAGGGGTTTCAAATTGAGTGGGAGTATAGCAATGGCAGAAGAAAGTAAGCTATGAATGGAGAAACTGAATAACACGAATGGTCTGATTGATGGAAAGAAAGAGCAGGTTAAAAGAGATCATTGGTTGGTAGCAAATCAGCTTATGGAAGCACATGTTGCAGGTAATATTGTATAGGGTGTTCTGGATAAAGTGGAATCTTTATTTACATATTCTTTTGCCTCTTTCCATGCAGCCCAAAATAGAGCATCTTTTCATGGGTATGTCTTTGGAGACTTTGGAGAGATTTATTTAGGGGTTGGAGAGCCTTGTCAGATTATAGACGAAGGGGAAGTGAAGCTGAAATTGTAGGCAGATGACTCACAGTGGTTGAAGGAAGTCATGCAGGTACCAGTCTTGGAGATTGGTCTAATTTCTTCAAGAAATTTGGGTGATGAGAGATGCACTGTAACTCTCACAGTGGATATACTTGAATTAGATGGTGGTAAGAAAGTAGGTATCCTTTATCTATCTACTTATATTGTTGATTCACCTTCTGTTGCAGAGATGTGGCTTCATAGGCTTAGTCACATATGTAGGAGGAGAATGCAGGTTTTGAAGCAGAGGTCAGATGTTTTTGACAAGCTAAAGAACTGGAAAGCCTTGGTGTTCATGGAAGAGATGACAGATAGAGATCAGGTGAGGAAGCTAAATTATTTTGAGTAGAGCAGGGTTGATTTGATTAGGATTTTGATCCATGGAGAGCTCGTGGGTAAAAAGTTGTCACTCACAGACAAACACAGGTACCGACGTCGGTTATACAGTAACTGACATCGGCAACAGGAAGACTGACATCGGTCATAAAGGAACCGATGTCGGTAGCATGCATGCTAGCGTCGGCCAGGGAAATGATGTCAGCAGTCAGGTTCAGTACAGAGAGCTGACATTGGTCGGAAACAAACTGGGAGATGGCCGAGATCGGTCACTGGTATGGATAGTGGGCGGACAACAAGTCTCAAACGCTCATGTTGAGGTCAAAAATGGTAAGTGAACCTCATATTCATTGTTCACCTTCTTTATATTACTTTCTTTATAGTCAAGAACCAGGAAGATGGAAGAAGCAATGCAGGTAGAGTCTAGATACAGTGGGAGCTTGGCATGGATGAGGAGTGTGAGTCCTTGGAGAAGAACCCAACAGGATTTGTTGGTAAAGTTGTCAGCTGGAACTAGGCACTGAGAGATGGAATGGATTCCCATTTTAAAGAAGAGAGTGGACGGATAAAAGAGACGGAAGGCCAAGGCATATGGTCTTGAAGAAGCTGCAGGACAGTGGTACAAGTATTGACAGGTGGATGACTAAGTATGGCTTCAGTCAATGTCAGTGTAACTATTGTGGTTTTGTCTTACTAGGTAGATGATGGTCGCAACATCATCTTGTTACTGTATGTGGGTGATTTACTAGTAGGTTTGTACATACAGGTATTTGCTGAGCTAAGGGTAAGGTTAGTTCAGAGGCGTGTCAGGAAGAATTTGGAGCAGCGAAATTCTTTGGCATAAGAGACATGGAGATTTGATCTCCAGTGGGAGCTGATGTGAAGACGGTGTTGGCAGGGTTCATGATGCAGGATGCAGAATTTGAAAGCACACCAAGGGCTGGATAGTTCAAGCTTAGCTTGAAATAGGGTTTGAAATCACATGAGGTCTAATGTAGACCTGAGTTTTCCCAAGCAGTGGGAGTTGTCAGAAAGTATGGAGCCAATTCAAGGAAGAGGTACTAAAGGGCAGTTCAGTGGATTCTTACAGGGATCAGCGGCAAGTCGACATACTATGCAGGGTCAAGCTATTTTCTACATAGGTTTGTAGATGCGGATTCGGTAGGTTACTTGGATGACAAAGGCATAAAGGTCAGAGCATCACAGGGTGTGGTGGTTAGTCTTCAGGGTTGATCTTGGAGAGGAATACAAGCCAGGGAATAATTTAGATAGTGTACAGGTATAGGTATAGGTGTAGCTATTTATCTCCAAGTGGGAGATTGTTATGTTGTGGAGCTAAAAGCTTCACCAGGATGCAAACAGGAGAAGTTAAGGAGGATCCAGAGTTGCGGGGTGTTGCTGATTCAGTTGTAGGAAAAATGGCATCAATCTAATCAGCCGACGTCAGTCAGATAGCAAGAAGAAGCAACCGGCGTCGGTTACCAGTCAGCCGACATCAGTCATGGAGGCGCCGACGTCGGCAGCCTGTGTGAGAACAGGCAATTTGCATGACGAATCCGGGAGAGTCTATTTTTGGACTGCTAGTTTGCATGTTGAAGGCTAGTCGTAGTCTTGAGTTGCGAGTCTAATTATTGTAATTAGGTTAGTCTAATTATTGTAAGCATGAGATCTATATATGGACTCATGGGCTGTATTGTAAGTGTGTGCTAGAAAGCCATAGAGCTTTTAGAGAGAGCTAGTGTAGCTCCTCCTAGTTCTAAAGGGGTGCTGAGAGTGTTTGATCAGGGAGAGTTGCAAGGTCTGCAAGGTCAAGGAGCTGATCCACCGGGGTACTAGTTGAAGAAGGGTTCTTCAGGGGTGTAGAGAGATCTACAATTGTGAGTATGGTCTATTGAATTACAGGTTGAAGGTTCATGGGAGATCTACTTGGAGTACGGTTGTGTGCTTGGTGAACTGGCAGCATTGTTACTGACTGGTTGGAGAGGTGAACATTAATTCTATATTGGAGTTGATTGTTGGGACCGAGAGAGAGAGAGGGAAGAAGGTCTTGAGGTGTGGCGAGCCTTTGAGGTGGAGGAAGAAGTGGCATATTCCTTATTGTATTTTCTTCTGTGTATATAATACAATTGTGTATTGTCTCTTATTTCCTGTGTTGTTTCATATTTTTAGTTACTTTATATTTCTAGTTAAATTTCGTGATTAGTTGCTAATACGAGAAGTAATCATATGTGCTCTAATTGTGGTGGAGCAAGATCCTGACACCCACATAGACACTACCCCTTTTGTTATGAAGGCCAACAAGTGTACTTAGTCATCACAATAATGGTCACGTGGTCTATTGGTTACCTATCTTTTTAGAACTAAACTTATTTTACTAACATTAGCATCTTTCATCTTTGCACAATCTTGACTGCCATGTTTAGTCACATTTTATGCACTTATTGGCATCTCACATGCCCCACTACATTGTGACACCACCTAGTGATTCCCCACCAACTACTTATCAAACCTACACTTGATTTGGCCTTTCCTCATCAACTCTCAATTTTGAGGGGGAACACCTCCTCCCATAATCAAGACACCCTGACCTTCAACCAAAAAATCTATCTTTGTTTTGCAACTTGTTCATTCAAAGCTTCATAAAAAAAAGTGGCAAAATGTAGACACTAAAAAACTACACACTTATAGTTCTAGGTGTCTTAATGCCTCTAGAGCACCTTAAATACTCCTAAAAAATTCTTAACCCCCTTTTCACCCTCCTAACTTAGCCAAAGTCCCTATTCTACCCATTTCTATTCAAAACTTATTATCTGAAAACATCATTCAAAAATGGTTTTTGAAATCACTATTCACCATCATTATTCACTATGGGACCCACTTTCACTATTCATGATGGCATGGCATATGACATGGAAAGTGACATGGAAAATGACATGGCATGTGACACAGCATGTGACATGGCATATGACAGGGCAAAGTGACATGGCTTGGTACCCCACATTTAGTCCCTTTTTCCAAGATGCTTAATGGGCTCATTTAAGCATCATAAGGGTCACAACTTGAAATGGGTACAAATTCTCCTCAATATTAATTAATTTAACTTTGTTTTGCATTTTCACATGAAAATAGTCTTCAAAATTGACTTACCTACCCCTTTAACACCTTAGAAGATACAAAGAGCCCCCATTTTGGACTTTTTAGCCCCAATACAAGACTTATCAACCCAAATTAGAATCTTCACCCACCTCACCTTGACTCAACCATGCCCCCTTGAAAAATGGAACCATATTTGGTGGGAAAACTCTTAAAAGTCATAAATGATGACAAATAAGGGTATAACAAAGTCTTTGATCCCATTTTCAAACCATGTGCATAATTCCTTTTAAACTTGGACTTGTATGAAAGGTAGGGAGACTTAACAACCCCCATAAGAATATTACACCAACCCAATCCTTTACCTTAGGTAAAAATTCACCATACTTCCAAGATGCCCTATTTTGGCATGTTTCCTCACCAAAAAACTACAAATACCCCCCTCTCCTTCACCCAAGGAGGAGGTTATAAAGTTAGAGTATTGCTGCCCAAATCTTATTGTAGGTATTCCATCTAAGACAAAAAGATGTTCTCTCTTCATCTGGTCATAAATGAGTGCATGTTTACTAGGTACACCTTTTATCTGGTGTTTCTATCTTTTCTCATAAAAAACTAAGAAAAAGCAAAAATTTAAAAAAACACCTAGACTATTTTCACTGAGGAGTTGTCAGCTCATTATTAGAATAATGTTTCTAAGAACTATTTTAGCTAATTAGCCAAGCTATGGCAAATAAGAAATATGAAGGATTATATTCATCAGTTTTAAAATATCTTTTTATGGGTGGAAAATATCACTGAGGAAAATTTGAATGATCTATTTTTAGGTGGCCTCAAAGATAACATCTAATTCAAGGTTTAAATGTTTAACCCAACATCTGTAGCTAAAGCTATCCCTAAGGCATGTATGATAGAAGAAAAAGAGATGGTCAAAAGGAAACCTTTCACTACTAGTCATGATCAAAACTTTCCCACACCATCATTTCCATAGCCCACCAAATTAACATAATGACAAATTCATGAGAAACGAGCCAAAAGGTTGTGACAGAAAATGGAGCAAAGACCATCATTTTGCTAAAAAGAAGTTGTTTTACATTAAAGGTGTCAATGACAATGAAGATGATGCAAAAGTACATGATGAGGATGTAAAAGTTCTTGAGGAGGAATCTAAAGACTTTTAGCCTACTATTTCTTGTTATGCCCTTTTAGGTATTAGTACTCCCCAAACTCTTAAGGTGATGGGTTTCCTTAAGAAATAGAAGGTCACTATATTGATTGATTCTAGGAGCACACAAAACTTCATCCATAGTAAGTTGGCTACTCATTTGAACTATTTTATTTATCTAGCTCCGAAATTTTAGGTTATGATTGCAGATGGTGATACTATCAACTATTCAAGAAAATGTCATAGTATTAAGTTGGCCATGGGAGACTACTTATTAGATTCTCCTTTGTTTGTTATTCCCATGGGTGGAGCTGATATTGTTCTAGGAGTCCAATGGCTCACCACTTTGGGTGCTATTGAGAAGAAATTTTTAGAATTATTCATTCATTTTCATTTTAAATAAATAAAATTTGAGCTAAGGGTATTAAATGATAAATCTCCACAACTTGTTAGCTCCCATCAAATGACAAAGATTCTCCATAAGGGTGCTAAGAGTTTTGTAGCTCACTTGTTTTCTATGAAAGTACAACTAACTCAGCCATTTACACCTCTTGATCTATAATAAATAATTAATTATCATTCTATTGTTTTTGGAAACCTATCAAAAGGAATTTCACCTAGCTACATGCATGATCATGCTATCACACTTATTCTTGGTAGTACACCACCCAACATCAGGCCATACAAGTATCCCTATGCCTAGAAAAGTGAAATTGAAAATATGGTACAAGAGATGTTAGATGAAAAAATCATTCACCATAGCCAAAATGAATACTCTTCACTAGTTTTCATGGTGAGAAAGAAAGATGACACCTAGAGGATGTGCCTTGACTACAGAGAACTCAACAAGTACACTATCAAAGATAAGTTTTTGTTCCTATCATTTATGATTTGCTAGATGAGTTGAATGGTGCTCTTTATTTTACCAAGTTAGATTTGTGTTTTGGGTATCATCAAATTTGGATCCATGATGAAAACATACCCAAAACCACTTTTAGGACTCATGAAGGCCATTATGTGTTTTTGGTTATGCCTTTTCGTCTAAAAAATGCACCATCTGCTTTTTAGAGTTTGATCAATAATATTTTTAAGCCATTTTTTAGGAAATTTGTTCTAGTATTCTTTGATTATATCTTCATTTATATTAAAAACTAGGAAGACCATTTGTAACATGTAAAATAGGTACTCTGCATTTTGGAGCAAAATCAATTGTATGCCAAACCTTCCAAATATAATTTTGGGGCTAGCAAGGTTGAATATTTGGGTCATCTAGTGTCTTATGAAGGAGTGAAAGTGGATCCTAAAAAAATTCAAGCAATGGTGGACTCGCCAATTCCTAAGACACTCAAGTAACTTTGGGGATTTTTGGGGCTTACTAGTTACTATCACAGGTTTTTCAAAAATTATGGTAGTATTACAACGCCACTTACCTCTTTGTTAAAGAAAGACTCCTTTTAGTAGACTGAAGTAGCTAATTAGATATTTAAACAATTGAAATTGGCTATGTGCACTGCTTCAATATTGGCCACTCTTAATTTTTCTAAAACTTTTGTGGTTGAATGTGATGCATCTAGGTATGGTATGGGTGTTGTACTCATGCAAGAAGGTAGACCACTTGCATTTTAAATTCATCAACTAAAGGGTAAAAATAATCATAAGCCCATCTATGAGAAGGAAATGATGTCCATTTTGCATGTAGTCACATAATGGAGACCTTATTTGATGGGTCATCACTTTCAGGTAAAGACTAATCATGATAGTCTCCAATATTTTTTAAAACAAAGGTTGTCATATGAAAACTAATATAAATGGGTAACTAAGATGTTAGGCTATGATTTTGAAATAGTCTATAAAAAAATTAAGGATAATGTGGTGGTAGATGCACTATCCAAAAAAGATGAATCAATTGAGGCATTACTATGTGTCATAACCATTTTTTAGGTAGATTGGCTAGAGGAAGCATGATTAGAATGGGAACATGATTGTACTAACCATCATTTGATTCAAAATCTTCAGCAAGGTTTAGGTGGATTTCAAAAATTCACATGGAAAGGTAATGCATTATGGTATAAAGATAGATTTTACCTATGTAAAAATTGTCTTCTTAAACAAAAAATCCTTCAATAACTTCATGTAACTCTAATTGGGGTCATTCAAGATTTTTGAAAACCTATCACAAAATCAAGCAATATTTTTTTTGGAAAGGTCTCAAGGGGGATGTCTAGAAATATGTGGCTAAATGTATGATTTGTCAACAAAACAAAGGTGAAACCATCAAAACCTTAGGTATTTTACAACCTTTACCCATCCCTATCCAGCATTGGGAAGAGGTATTTATGGATTTCATTACAGGGTTACCAAGATCTAAAGGTCAAAATGTTATCATAGTTTTTGTAGATCATCTTAGTAAGTATGCTCATTTTTTTCATTACCCTAGCCATTTGTTACTAGTACAATAGTTATTGATTTTCTCAATATAGTTCAAAAACTATATAGGACCCCTAAGATCATTGTCAGTGATAGAGATCCCATTTTTATTAATAATTTCTAGACTAAGTTATTTACATGTTTGGGCACCCAATTGGCTCATGGTTCATCTTATCATCCTCAATCTGATGGACAAACTGAGTTAGTCAATAAATGTCTAGAAGGATATCTCCATTATTTTATTTTTGATAAATAGGATAAATGGGTTCATTGGCTGCCACTTGCTGAATGGTGGTATAATACATTTATTCATAATTATTCTATAATGTCTCCTTTTGTGGAACTATATGGACACCACCTTCCATCCATGACTTCAACCTTGAAGGTTCATCCTAAGGTTTGTGTAGTTGAAGAACATATTCACCATCAATAAGAAGTCCTTGCAAGTTTGTGTGAAAATTTAGCTATGGCCCATAATCACATAAAGCAACAGGTAGATCAACATAGAAGTGAGAGGAATTTTAACATTGGTGATTGGGTCTTTATTCACTTACAACCATATAAATAGATGTCATTGAAGTATTAAAAAAAGGATAAAAAGATGCCCCCTAAGTATTATGAGCCTTATCAAATCTTGTATAAAATTAGCAATGTGGCCTACAAGTTAGAGTTTCCTTCATCTACTCGCATACATCCAATATTTCATGTATCACGCCTAACATAGACTTACCATTCGAATAGAATTACCAGAATTGGATAAGAAGGTAGAGTTTTTCTTGATCATGAGGTGATCTTTCAAAGGTACACCAAGCAGCTACATTCTAAAGCAATTACAAAGTACCTAATCAAATGGAAGAATCTTCCATATGAAGATGCCACTTGAGAGGATGGATCATTTATGTAGTAGCATCTAGAGTTTTCACAATGTTGTTTTGAAGGGGAGGGACTTGTTATGCCCTTAACCATTGGTGTGTCTAGGGATATGTGTGGCCGACTTGTGGCTTACATACCTCTTTTATTTACTTGTTACATTTCTCTATGTTCTTAGTTAGGTCAGCCTATGGAATAACCTTGTCTAAGTAGACTATATATATGAGGTATTGGTTAGTCTTTATGGATTATGTTAAGTATTCTGCTATTAGTGCATTATTGTGGAGGTTTCCCCCTTAAAGTGGATTTTCTATATTATCTAGTATTCTATTCTACTATCAATTATCTTATGTGATCTCTCATATTTTCTTATTATACATAATATAAAATCATTATGTGTGAATATCTAAGTAATTTCATTACAAAGAGTGAAATTAACCTATGTAAGAGATTAAATCCATAAGAGCTAATGCTTACACATGTTGATTCTCAATGTTGAAATACAATAGAAGATAATGGGCCCCAAGGTGGGGGGGAAGTGGGAAGAATAAAATTCCAAAATAGAAGTGACACACTTTGACATACCCAAAATAGGGTGAAAGTTATGGGCTTAGGGAATGATCAATCCCAAGACAAGTTTCACACTTTGAAGTACCGAAATGAGGGCAAAAGTTTCAAAGCTTAGAATTAGAAGAATGAAAGCATTAATCTAGATAAATGAGGTCAATGAATTAATAATGTTACCCATTAGAGTAGATTTGATTAGTTGATAAATTAATTTTACCCTAAGAGGGCCTATTTGACCACTGATAATTGATTTTGACCCAGTAAGGCTGATTAGATTGGTGATTAGTGTAAATGTTATTCCCTAGTAGGTCAAATTAGTAATTATAGCTCAAAGATATAACCTATTACATAGATTAAAGATGACCAAGAAAAAACGTAGATGTGAGGGTCTAATGACTAAGGAATCCATAAACAACCAGGCACATGAAGATGCACAAAGTGAAGAAAGAGATGATTGGAAGAATAAAATGTGGGGTTAGAAGAATAAGAATGAAATAGGATGATAAGGATGAATAATGGTGGCTGAGCTGACCTGAGATATGTTATGTATCCAAACACTACCTATATAGTCTAGATGGACCTCAGGATAATGTAGTTCTCCTAGGATATGAGATAAAATGGAAAGATAAATTAAGAATGTAAGAAAGATGGACCAATGTTCAATTGTTCTTATGATGTCCTATTTAGGTAGTAGATATATGAGATAATGCTTTTAGAGATGTTGTTCAGTGCTACATTGACTATTGGACTTTAGAGCACTTGGTGTTTACTATAACAAAATGAAATTATACATCATAAGTATGAAAAAATCGTAATAACATCATATTTTATTTTAAATTGACTTGTTTAAATGTGAATATTTATAATTGAGGATAATTATAAAAACTACCAAACCAACATTATAACTATTTACGTTTAAATAGAAAACAAGATGAAGATAAAGATAAAAAAAAAGTTAAGACACAAAAATTTAACTAACTCAAAATCAAGATATGATTTATCAATATTTAAGTAGAAACAAGAATGTACCTAAAAATAAGCAAATAATAAAACAAATATAATTTGTTGAAAAACTAGAATCAAGATATAAATAATCAAGACCCATGTTTTAACAATGTGTACTTAAAACATAATAAATAATAAAATACTTTAAATATAAATGTAAATAATTCAAGACCAAGGTAAGGCCAAACTCAAAATGTTTATGAAATGTATTCAAACACAACACTAAAAAAAATAACAAAATAATAATATAAATAAATACACAAAAAAGATAAAATAGTAATAAAAATACAATAAAACACCAATAAATTAAAGGCATAACATGACACCAAGAAACAAATAATAAAATAACACTAACTGAATAAAATAATAAAATAACAATAAAAATGCAACAAAATAACAATAAAAACAAATGGTGAGATGTCAAAGCACAATGAAACACCAATAAAAACAAATGGTGAGATGTCAAAGCACAATGAAACACCAATAAAAACAAATGGTGAAACATCAAAGCACAATGAAACACCAATAAAAACAAATGGTGAAACATCAAAGCACAATAAAACACCAATAAAAACAAATGGTGAAACATCAAAGCACAATAAAACACCAATAAAAATGTAGTAAAAAAACTATACTAATCACACAAAATCAAACAAACACAAGTAATGATTAATCATAATGTTAGTGTAAATAGAAAAAAAAATGTTCGTGTATATGTAAGAGACGTACTACATTGTGATAGGGTGATTTCTAAGGTAAGTGACAATGACACTAGTTCAACAATAGATGAACAATGGGTACACAATGTTAGATTTAAAATCCACTAAAATAGGGGGGTGAATCATTGGTGGCAATCAATCCAATTCAATTTCCAAACCCTTGCAAATACTTAAGCATTCAATACAATCACTCATGAAGCATACATATCATTCATAACAGTGAAAAATGAACATAATGCAAGATCACATACAAAACCTAAGGTCTATGTGGGAAACCCTCTTGAGGAACAAAACCCACTCTCAATCCTACAAACACATGGACTACTATCCTATAAGATGGTCACAAACAAGAGACCGATCAAGTCCTTCTGATCAGGAACCTTGGTCAAGTCCTTCTAACCTAAGGCCTTTAGTGAAATAGTATTTCCACAAAGAGCACCTATCCCTAAGATGATAAAGTAATTTTGACCACTTTTTTGGTTAAGTTATTCTAACCTACAACCTTGATCAAGTCCTTCTCACCAAAGGTTGTTAGTGAAATACTATTTCACAAGGAGCAACTGCCCTTAAGGAAGATCAAGTCCTTTAGACCTTCCTTGAAAAGAACACTTTCAATTTAGAACTAATATATTCAAAACTTGATGATGGTCCTATTATTATATAATAACTACAAAAACTCTCTCTCTAACTCATATAGGCCTCTCACATAGGCATGCCACAATCTCTCTCCTTCACTCAAACAGTCCTCATATGCACACTCAGATCTCTTCTCATAATTTCAAACTGAAAGAACACTATACTATCATTATAAAAATGACCTATAGATCATACACATAGTCCTTAATATTTTTTTCTCATCAACCCAACAATTGGGTACTCTCACTCTCCTCTCCTTTCCTTCTCTCTCCTACTCTCTCACATACAAGTATTAAAAAAATAGAAACCATCTCATTTGGTTTCACTATATATAGATCAATCATGAATATCAACTTCTAGGTCGGCCATTGCACTTGCCTTAACATTTAAGGCTTCTCTCATATCAATACATGACTCAAAACAAACTTCATAAGTCAACCATATCACCTATGGATCACCCTTAAGCAACTACACCTTTTAATAAGGCCCTTGTAGCTCTTATAGGTCTCATGGAGACCTATTCACCCATTTAGAAATTCATTGAGAAAAATAATAAACATAGTACCACTTCCAAATACATATGTCCACTCCTTATGTCCCCTAAGATATCCTCAAATGATCACAGTCACTCATGCTTACCTTTGCATATGCTCAAATAACTCAATCATTGACCTAGTGCACAAGAACACTATGAACAAACACATAGTCAACTTCTTAACTTTTGTTCATACAAGATAATGATTGATAACACCTCCAAAAACCACAAATAGTATCCCAATGGAGTCTACAAGATTCCTTCATATCTAATTCATTAATATATATTGAAACAATATCAAAATAAGCTCAATTACCCTTCTCAAGTTACTTTCAAAATAAACATAAACACACAGTCAAATTTGGAGCTCAATATATTTTTCTATACACACTTAAAAATATTCAAATCAATATTTTCAGATGTACCTTGTATTCCTATATCACTTTTATTTTTACTGCATGGTCAAATTCTATCTAGATCAAAAGATATGGTCCCAAAACCACATACTAGTTTTTCCCTTTATAAAATTCAAATATTTAAATGGAAAAGATCACAGTTAAACATCAAACACTATATTTACATCTCATGTCCTCTCAAATTTTGGTCAAACTCACACCATCAATATTATTTAAACTTTAACGCATAGGTTCCATTGCTCAAATGTTAAACATCAGTTACTTTGACATCATCTCATGTAATCTTGAAACTTTGACCCAATGTGCTATGTTGATCTCTATAGATCAATTACATTTTAACTAGTGATGCTCACGATTCAAGCAATTTGTATGAACACTTGCTCACCATTGATCTTTATCCTTTACCTTTGCTCAGTCATTAAACATCATTCACTTCTTATCATATCACTCAACATGCACCTTGATCTTGATCTGTATGATTACCCACACATCGTTGGATCTTCATTTGGTCCTAAACTTTAACTCTTGAAAATTTGACTAAGCATGGGGATCCTTGTAATCTATCTGAGAATCCATCTTTGATCCTTAATAACATTTTTTGTGCTTTGATGCATGATCTCAAATTTGAACCATATATTCTCCCACATAGGAGAATCTGTCCATATAACAAACTACTCTTGAAACCCACACACATGAAAGATATGCCATCATCAACATGCTCACTTAGAATTTTATTCCATAGAGCCAAACATGCCTAGAACTACCTGGAAGTCTAATTTTTTGCATCCATATATTTTGATGTGCTACATCACATGATGTGAAATTTAGCATAAATATACTAGGCTCAAAACTGAATAAACCCATATGATCACCTTCTCCTAAAATGTCCATATTTTCAAGATATGCCATCATCAAAATGTTTACTTGGCTCCACTTTCCACTTTGAAAATTTGGCTAGGTATGGGAAAACATAGTCAAATTACTTGGGAGCTCAACTTTGCACATGTATATCTTTTATCATGCAAAGTTGCATGATCTGAGAATTAGCACATAAAAACTAGGTATAAAAGTGAATAAACCCATATGATCATTTTGTCCTTACACCTCCACTTGTGTGAATTCTAACCTTATCAACATGCTTACTTGGCTCTACTTTAGCCCTTTTGCAAATTTGGCTAAGTATGGAAACATAATGAATTCTATCTAAGTAGCCAACTTTGAATCTTCATATCTTTGACCGTGCTTCATTACATGACTTGAAATTTGGCACATAACAACCAGGGACTAATGTGATCACAACCATATGACCAACTCCCCTTGACTCATTTCCACATGTCAATGGTGAAGTCGTTAGACTGCTTGCTTAGATTTTATACCACTGGACCTAAAGTGTCTAGATAAAAACTATGGACAACTAGATGAATTCCATTTATGCACATAAGCACTCAAAGCATATAAAACATATTAGGGACCTCTTGCACATCTTCAAATTTTCATACTCAACCCTAAACATCTCTAACCATCCCAAAATAAAAGATCAGCCAAGCATACTAGGATAAGCACATTTCACACTTTGTCATTATCACATAAACTATCAAGGCCCTTCATCCACTCACTAAGACACCTTCATGACACCACCATGACATCATTGACAACTCTCCAATAATCTCCCCCTTTGTCATTGATGTCAACAACCATCATATATATAAATATACAACTTACCTTTTCTCTCTTCAAACACTCTTATGACAGGAACTTTTTCCCCCTTTGACATAATGTTAAAGTGGGCACAAACTGATCCTAAGGACATGTAAATACCATAAATATGAAAGTACCATCTTATAAATATGATACGAACTCTCCCTTACCTTTATCCTACCTCTTCTTGCCTTGAAACCTTCCTCTTGCTTTATGCCAACACTCTCTTCAATGAAACACAGTAACAAATGAAGAAAGAACACACAAAATCCACTAAAATCTATTGTAACTCATCAAGAAACATATGAGAGTGACTCCCCCTAATATCTCTAAACCATTTCACCTTTTGATCATCTTTAGGTCTCCACACACGATGAAGAACAAACACAAATGCTTACTAGCCTTGAAAATTAAGCCACCATAAGGACCATCAACAGAACAATATGTTACTAATCAAATAGGAAACGTGTATTAAACTAAATTTATAACTCTCCTTGAAACAAAAAATCCTTTCTCTTTTAGAAAAACTAAGCAAAAAAGCACTCTTCTTCAAACTAGGCATGTCTAGCCTCCTTGTATCCTTACATGGAAGTTATAGATCCCACAATTTTTAGTAGACACATATTCAAGACCTAAAACTTCATAAATAGAGCACTCTCATATTCCCCCTCAAGTAAACCAATTTGAAACAACTATATCATCCTATGCAATATACTTCCTTCACAAACCAACTACCTAATTAGGCCTCTAATAATATAAAAACTTGAATAACTTGAGAACCATAAACCTTAAATTCTATGTGAATCTTTATTTCACCACCCATTTGGCCCATTAAACATATTAAGAAGCCTTAGATCTCAAATCACAAGGAAAACTACTATTATAGCAGAGCCCAAAACCTTAGAATCATAAAACAAACAAGGTCAACACAACATCTTCTAGTCAACTTCCACCTCTGAAACTTCTTGTGCACATGTAGATAACCATTACTCACTTCTGGACCAATATTTTAGCTTCCACACCATTGGAAAACTTGACTTACTATAACCCATTTTAGGACCTACAAGCTCTTAAGCACAAACTAGGAAACCTGAGAGCTAACAAAAATATCCAAATTGACTTCAACATACCTTCAGAACACAAAACCACATGGAAAAATATAGAATAAGGTCATAATCCCTTTCTATGTAAAAATATTATCTTGACATTGCATCAAACTCACTATGCCATCTGAAAACACCTATTCTGACCTTGCACAAAAACTTCACAAACCTCTAAAGCAAGATCATAAACTTGTTGTTCCCCCTTAAATAAAGACCTTACCAAATCAACACTAATTTATGTTTAAAATGGCACTATGGCCTTGATCACACAAATTTTCTTCTCTACTAAAATGAGTCTCTTAATAAGCATAGACAGAGACCTCTACACCACAATGCTCTACCATGGTGTGAAACTAGGAGTTGTCCATAACTCCTCATATTCCTTGTCCTCTTTGGTCATCTAATATTTATAGTTCTTATTCTTATTATTAGGCTTAAGAAAAGAAACATGCTTATCCACTAAAACATTCTCCTTTTATTTTATGATTGGATTGACAATACATGGAGAAAACAAAGATTCATGGCATACCTTTTCATCTGAAGAAACTTCCTTGCAACTTGGATCCTCATCACTAGGCACATGTTCAATAATAGCAATATGTTCACTTAGATCCATACATACCTTATAACTAGATTCAAATAGCACCTTGGTATTTTATTTTAGCTTGATCTCTTTATTATCAACATGAGCAAACAATGATACCTCTTGGGACTCTTCAACTTTTGTAGCATTCTCCACCATAAAAAACATATTACTTGGACCTGCAGACTGATCATAATTTCTACTTACCACATTTGGTCTCCATGAGTTCACTTGACTTCTATCTTGCACTCTAGGAGCTTGATCAAATCTATTCTGACTTAATGGCCTTTGCTTGCAAAATATAACAATGTGACCTCTATGTTCACAGTTGTATAAAATCATACTCCTTGATAGAAACTCAGCTTATCTTACCTTGTTTAGATAAAAACTATCAATGTGTCTAATTTCATGATAACTAAACAAACTAATCTTTTTGAAGAAGACTTACTTTGCCTTTCCTTATTTAGATAATTCTTAGCAAAGTGTCCTTCATTAAGATAATTAAAGCGCATAACCTTGCTCACCCTTTTTGACTGATGAACCCCATCATAGTACCATGCAAAATTATTTTTAACAGGTGTTCTACATTCTCTAACTCTATGCCCAAACTGATAACAAGTATATAAATAACCATTTAAATTTTCATACCTCATGTCATTTGGTTATCTGATCTGATTCATCTTGAAAGGCTAATCCACATTTCTCTTTTTGACATTCATGTCAAATTGAGAAGCAACTTTGGGCTCTTCATTAAAACCTAATCCATATATATCACTAGCTAACTTTTGACTCTTTAGGATATCATCAAGATCATTAGAAATTTTATCAAACTTGACAAATGATTTCACCTTTCTTATAGACTTCTCTAACTCATCTTTCAAAGACATAATCTCAGAATCATACCTTGAACATTCATCTTCTTTATCTTTTAGGCTTATAAATAGGATTTATAATTAACAACTGAGATTCTTGACCATATCTTCATGCTCCTTGGTGTCTTCATTCATTCTTGCCTAAAAAATATTGAATTGTTCCTCATAATCTTTGAGTTGAGACTTCATCTTCTTGTTAATCTTGTTTTTGATCTTTAGTTCTTCAAGAGCATTTATCAAAGCAGTCTCATAGTCTACCTCATTTTCATCATCATCTAAATCACTATAAGGAGACTCCTTTTGATGTGACCAACTCCCTTTCTCAGCCATGAACAGAGCTTCATCTTCAACATGATCATCATCTTCATGATCATACTCTAAGTCACTGACTTCACTCTAATTTGATGTGCTACCATGTTCTTTGGTGTAAAGACTCTTCTTGTTTTTAAATTACTTCTTGTTGTTTTCAAACCTTCTGAATCCCTTTTTACTTTTATCAGACATGAATGATCTCTTGCCATCATCATGACCTTGATCATGATCTTTATCAATATCCTTCTTGTACTTATGAGGGTACTTATTAGTAAAATGTCCTACCTCTCCATAATTGAAGCATTTGAAAGGCAACTTACCCTTATACTTACCTAAACCTATTTTCAATTTCTTTATAAACAAAGTAATTAGTTCATCCTCATGAATATCAGAAATGTCATCTTCCTTGGGTTTATTACCTTGGATCTCCCTTTTTGGATTCATCTCTATTTTAAATGTTGCTTCCTTATTTAGTGGTATATCATCATTTACTCTCATCTCATATGTAGTAAGGGTGTCATGTAATTGACCCATCTTCAACTGAGTAAGATCATGACTTTTTTCTATAGCAGATACTTTTAGATCAAACTTGAGGGATAAATACCTTAATACCTTTTAAACTATATTTCTTGAAGGTTCTCTCCAAGACCTCTGATGGTGTTTAAAATCTCATCAAATATCTGTAGAAAGGATGCCACATAATCTTCTTCTCTCATTTTAAGGCTCTCAATTGTCTTTGATTAGTCTGCAACTTTACCAACTTACCCTTTGAATCTCCTTCAAAAATAGTCCTTATTTTATCCCATATTTCCTTAGCAAATGCATAATGAATTACTTTGGTGAACTCAATTTTTGTAAGACCATAAGTGATGGCATTCATTGACTTAGATTTGTTCTCAAATAGCTTCTTATATACAACATTAGATGGAGGAATATAAGGAGCACCATAACCATCCAAAATAGATTGCCATACATCAAACCCTAGGGACATAAAGTATGTCTTCATCCTAGCACTCTGAAATGCATAATTGGATCCATTGAACATCAGTGCTTTCTTAGTGTAAAAACCACATTGCACATTTTGACTAGCCATTGTACCTTGGATCACCTTTAAGATGTCAAGCCTTTATAAAAATACCTTTCTCTGATACCAATTTTTATAGGTACAATCCACTAAAAGGGGTGTGAATCAGTGGTGGAAAATAATCCAATTCAATTTCCAAACCCTTGCAAATACTTAAGCATTCAATACAATCATTCATGAAGCATGCATATCATTCATAATAGTGAATAATTAACATAATACAAGATCATATACACAACACAAGATCTACGTGGGAAACCCTCTTGGGGAATAAAACCCACTCTCAAACCTATAAACACATGGACTACTATCTTATAAGATGATCACAAATAAGAGACTGATCAAGTCCTTTTGATCAGGAACCTTGGTCAAGTCCTTCTAACCTAAGGTTTTAGTGAAACAATAGTTCCACAAGGAACACCTACCCTTAAGATGATCAAGTCCTTCTAACCAAAGGTCTTTAGTGAAACCCTATTTCACAAGGAGTAACTTCCACTAAAGAAGATCAAGTACTTTAGATCCTCCCTTAAAAGAACACTTCCACCTTAGAAATGATGTCTTTAACACCTGATGATGGACCTCTAATTATCTAAAAACTACAAAAACTCTCTCTCTAACTCATACAGGCCTCTCAAATAGGCATGTCACAATCTCTCTCCTTCTTCACTCAAACAATCCTCATAAACATACTTAGATCTCTTCACACAACTTCAAATTGTAAGAATTCTATATTGTCATCATAAACATGACCTACAAATCACACACATAGTATTTAATCTTTTTTACTAGTCAAACTAATATTTGGGCACTCTCACACTCCTCTCCTTTCCTTCACTCTCCAACTCTCTCACATACAAGTCTCAATTTGGTTGCACTATATATAAAGCAGTCATGAATATCAACTTCTATGTCAGCCATTACACTTGCCTTAACACTTAAGGCTTCTCTAATATCAAGGCACAACTCAAAAAAAACTCCATAGGTTGGCCATAGCACCTATGGGTCACCCTTAAGTAGCTACACCTTTTAATAAGGCCCTTCTAGCTCTTATAGGTCTCATGGAGACCTATCCACCCATTTAACACTTCATCAGATAAAATAATAAACATAAAACCACTTCCAAATACATAGGTCCACTCCTTATTTCCCATAAGACATACTCAAATGATCATAGTGACTCATGCTCACATCTACGTATGCTCAAACAACTCAATCATTGTCCTAGTGTACAAGATCACTATGAAAAAACACATATTCAACTTATTAACTTTTGTTCATATAGGATAATGATTGATCACACCTCCAAAAACCACATAGAGCATCCCCATGAAGTCTACAACACTCCCCAATAGCTAATTCATCAAGACATATCAAAACAAGCTCAATTACCTTTCTCGGGTTACTTTTAGAATAAAGACGAACACACAGTCAAATTTGGAGATCAATATATTTATATGTACACACTTTCAAATCTTCAAATAAATATTATCAAATGCATCTTGCAGTCTTATACCACTTTTCTTTTTACTACATGGTTAAATTCTATCTATATCAAAACATATGGTCCAAAAATCATAGACTAGTTTTTCCCTTTATAAAATTTAAATATTTAAATGGCAATGGTCATAATTAAAAATTGAACACTATACTCGCATCTCATGTCCTCTCAACTTTTAATCAAACTTGCAGCACTATTAATTTTCTAAACTTTAACTCATAGGCACTAATGCTCGAATGTTAAACCTCAATTACTTTGACCTCATCTCGTATAATCTTGAAACATTGACTCAATGCACTCCATCAATCTCATGTAGATCAACCAGGTGTTTAACTAGTAATTCTCACCATTAGATCAATCTATATGACTGCCCACTCACTGTTGATATTTATTCTTTGCCTTTGCTCATTCATTAAACATCATGCACTTCTTACCGTCTTGCTCAACACATACCATTTATCTTGATCTATACGATTACCCATGCATCACTGGATCTTCATTTGGTCCTGAACCTTAACTCTTAAAAAATTGACTATGTATGAGGACCCTTGAAATCTATCTAAGAATCCATAATTTAAGCTTAATAAAAAAAAATCCACTTCAATACATGATCTTAAATTTGGACTATATGTTCTCCCCACATAGGAGAATCTATCTATATAACAATATGCTCCTGGAACCCACACACATGTGAGATATGCCATCATCACCATGATCACTCAAAATTTTCTTCCATAGAGACAAACATGCCTGGAAGTCCAACTTTACAAATGCATATCTTTTGATGTGCTATATCACATGATCTAAAATTTAGTGTAAATAAACTAAGCTTTAAATTGAATAAACCCATCTGATCACCTTCTTTTGAAATATCCATATGTGAAATATATGTCATCATCAAAATGCTTACTTAGATCTTCTTTCCACTTTGAAAATTTGGTTATGGGAAAACATAGTCAAACTACCCCAAAGCCCAACTTTGCACATGCATATCTTTTATCATGCTTAGTCACAAGATCTGAGAATTAGTGCATAGAAACTAGGTATAAAAGTGAATAAACCCATGTGATAATTTTGTCATAACTCTTCCACTCATGTGAATTATGACCTTATCAATGTGCTTACTTGGCTCTACTTGAGCCCTTTTTCAAATTTGGCTAAGTATGGAAACATAATAAATTTTATCTAAGTAGCCAACTTTGCATCCTCATATCTTTGACCATAGTTCATTACATGACTTGAGATATAGTGCATAACAATTAGGGACTAATTTGATCATAACCATATAACCAACTCCCCTTGACTCATTCCCACATGGAAATGGTGATGTCATCAAACTACCTACTCATATTTTCTGCCACAAGATCCAAATTATATAGATAAAAACTCTGGATAATCAGATGAATTCGAATTATGTACACAAGCACTCAAAGCATAGAAAACATCTTAGAGACCTATTTCACATCCTCAATCAATCATACTCAACCTTGAACATCTCTAACCATGCCAAAACAAAAGATCAACAAAGCATACTTCAAACATACTAGGATAAACACATTACACACTTTGTCACTATCACATAGACTATCAAGGCTCTTCAACCACTCATCAGACACCTCCATGACATCACTAATAACTCTCCCACACATATTTGTGCCTATAAAATAAGGAAACAAAAACACAAAATAAACAAAAGGAAAAACTTCCCCTAGGCTATAAGAGATAATGAAACAAAATAAACAAAATGGGGGGAAAAGAAGAAAAAGAAGGGGTGAGTCGAGTTGACTCTAGATGCATGAGGCAAGTGGAAGTTGCCTACATATTTCCATATATGTAAGATCCAACATGAAATTTAGGTCTAATGTAGTTCTCCCAAGATATGGGATAGAATAAAAATGATGATAAAAAAATATGATGAATGTGTAAAGGAATATGGGAATGGTATTGCAAAATGGTGAGCACATGAAAAAGAGAGTATGGTTTTGGTGAAAACACACTAAAAATAAAAGATATGAGTAGCCAAAAATAAATTTAATTATAAATTCAAAGTGTCTACTACATCTAAGGTTGAGAAAATATAAAAACCTCATAAAATGGTCAAAGCATAGGAAAGGCCAAGACTGTAGGAACAAATCTTATTTAAATAAACAATCCACATAATAGACTTACAAAATGGTGAGAGTGTTGGCTTAAGATGCTCTCAAAATATAAATAACATAGCTATAGGGTGATCAAGCTAACCTTAATAGAAATTAAGCATTATCTACATAGTCTAAATGGACCTCTAGTCAATGTAGTTCAAACTAGAATGATTAATGGGCCACAATGGTATAAATGCCTAGAATGAAATGGTATATAATGGTATAAGGTTCCCCCCAAGTGATAAGGTAAAGTAAATGGTAGGGTATGAAACAAAAAAAAAGGGAAAGACAAATTAGATGATTATATTTCTCTTGATTACATGGAGACGTATATATTAATCAACATATGAGACAACTAAAATAGTCAATTATGAAAATTGTTATCCCAAACCTCTTCTAAATAGCTAATCTATCAAGAACCTAATACTGATGCAAAATTCATTAATGTGGTTATGATCTTCATTGGGCTTGGATTTTGTTTCCTCATAATCTATGTGAAGGAAAGTGTTTTCAATAGGAGTAAATAATAATATGCACAAGATAAGTGGTTTGAGTTGTAATGAAATATTGGTTCATGATGGAATGTATAATGATTGGGTAGCATATGAAGATTGATACTTTCATGCACACAAAATGTTGTTGATTTTGGGTTCAACATAATTTTAGTTGTGGCAGGGCTAAATACTTTTGAATATGATATTGATATGACCACTAGATTTTTTTGTTATTTGGACCTGAGAGATGTTTCCTTCTGATTATGTTTTAGATTGTTAGTTATATCAATATCATCTTCAATAAAGTTGTTATCAAGAAATGAAGAATTATTATGCTTAGTGATTGGCACCTCAAATAAGTTTTCACCAATAAACTTATCTTGATTATCCCATAGCACCTCTAATAAGGTTTCACTAAGGGATGTTGACATTTGACTTTCATTATCTTTTATTGTCACCTAGCATCTTAAGTGAGGTTTCACTAAAAGATGCTGAATTTAGAATTTGAGTGTCCCCTAGCACCTCCAAAAAGGTTTCACTAGGAGATTGTTTTTTATGCATGAATGTGGTCTTGGCCCCCCTCATATTCTTTACTTGATATGTTACCATAGATTCATTTCAACAAGGAGTGATTATGTCAGTCCCAATCAATGCTTGTAGGAGGTAGAATGTCAATAGAATGACTATGTTGAATGGTGGTAATGGAATGATGAAAGGAAACACAATGTTCATAGAAGATATTAAGATAAATTATGTCGATACTAAATTAATCATTCCCAAAAATTATAGAAGAATCACAAATATATTCAAATTGATTTTCAAGGCATGTGTAACCAATTTTGTAACAACCATAATTATATTTAGATTATGAAGCTGAGTCTAACTAAAGAGACACTAAATTTGATGTTAAGACTAACATTGATTTTACTTCTAATTTTAAATCTGATATCGGTTCAAAAATGGAACCTGACTCTAAATATAGTTTTTCTTTGAGTGTGGATGTGTTGATGACTGAATGTGTATCACATGTACTCAAAGTGTTTAAATAACACTTCTCATTTTATAATTCAAAGAATTTTATGCATGATTTGTAGGTTGTGATAATCCTATTATCTATTGATGCAATAGAGGCAAAACAAGTGGACTGTTTCATAATATTTATAAATTTTTGTGGTTGGGAGCCACTTTGGCTTGTATCTTTGCAAATAATGAAGACATATTATCTAATAGTAGTTAATTATGATCAAAGCTAACTTAAAAGACTAATCTAATGTGGATATTTATAATGGAAATTAGGCTAGAGTGATTTGGTTAAAAAAAAGCAAAAGGAAGGTCAAGACAGAAAATAGATGTTATTGAACCTCATCCCAAACATCATGACAAAGCTCAAATGTCCTCCAAGTATGCACTTAACCAATGTATAATATGAGATCACCTGAGATAAAATCTTACTACACATTAGGCAAACATCTAAGGAATGAGAAAATTGTAAATAAAAACTAAGTTCACTTTAAGGATTTGCCATGCAAGCAAACAACACTATCCAAAATGCAAGAAGAGTAAAGGAAACAAAATAAACCTAAACACTTTCAATCAACCTAGCATTAGAACAAGTTAACAACTCTAGAATTAAAGATGCACACCAACATTTCAAAAAAACCATTCAAATCTAAAATGAGAATAGACAAGTGAGAGAGAACTCATAATAACAAATGACACAAATGAATATGGACAATAATTTCATAATTCATCACTTGCATTAATTTCTCAAAATTTTACACAACTTTTATGGCTCAAAAATCCCCTCCTCTTTATAAATGACAATACTCCTTTAATAAAATGCCAAGGAAGTATGTCAGTTAGTCATATCCAATTAGAAAAGTATAAGTGTAAGGAAAACTATCCTTTTCAAAAGTTCTAGAATACATTAAACTTTCCCAAGTGGACTAACTTATAGGCAATGTGCTTACAAGTTTCACGTGCCTTTATAAAATGAATATTCTATTTTTCAAAATATTACAAAGTTTTTACAAAAATAATAGCCTTAACTAACTTTGCCTTGGGATCCTTGTGCTGATGAAGTCCCATGTTTCTACTGAAAAACCTTAATTGCTCTCTAGTGTTGTTCATCAATCAAATTCAAATTAACAAGTTCCATGAAGAGATCATCTTCTTGATTAGTTAGGTCTCCAAAGTCCCTACCATTTCTACCTAGGTCCTCCTTACTACTTATTGCGTCAATAATATTTTATTCTACTATTAAGATCATATCCATGACCCTACTATTGTCTATCCTAAATTTGCCTTGGATTTTTCTCCTTACTTCTTACATGACCAAGGTGGTCCTATGCTTGAATTCTTCATCTGTTATGAGGCCCATGGGGTTGATCATTGTTGGTTTAGCAATCATGGTCCCAAGGAATCATTATATCCTATTTAGTAGCTCCTTGTCATCCCTAAGGAGTCTTTCCAAGATCTTTGACCATGTACTCAAACCCTTGATATTATCTACAATCAATCCCATGTTTATTTTCAAGTGAGCTAAGATGATGGTCTTGAAACTAGGGATTTGATCCAGTACCAAGATGTTGACCAATTCCTTTATTTTATCTTTTGAATTTTGCCACTGGGTGACTAAGCCTTTTGCTGATGCATCTTGTTGGCTTAATACATTTTGTCTAGATCTTGTTGACTTTAAGGAGTCAAACATATCATATAAAGATGCTTCAAACACCTTAATAATGGCATCAATAACTAATAATATAACTTGCTTCTCTAAATTTTCCTTCTATTGTTGCAGATTCTCCCTCTATTATGATAAGCCTTTGATGGTAGCCTATAACTAAGATGATTGTGCTTGACCCAATTCAAGTACATTTTACTCAAAGATGGGGTTTTAACCTGATCTCTACCCTACAACAATATTTAATCCAATAAATGGTTCCAATTTCTAAAAAGTGACTTCTTCTGCCACAACCATGGCTTTCTTTTTAGTGACTCTTTGCAATCCAATTATTGTTGGGTCAAACCCAATACCAACTGATGATTGTGTCAATTGAGGAGTAAGGGTTTCAATTTGTGTTCCACTTGGCTCTCTTAGAGCCATAATCCTTTGTTTTTTTTTCCTTTTGAAAAGCCATAATCCATGGCTTATGCTCATCATGCACAATTCTATTGATAGACTTTGTTATTGCTGAAGGATGGTGCATGATAGGGATTTTATATAGTTTGCCATATATAAACCATTCAAGAATGGTTGGGTCATGAATTGTATTATCCTTACTAAAAATGTTGGCCTCACTTAAAGGATGAGTGAAGGTCAACTTGGGCTTCTTACTACCTAATGAGACCAAGTCTAGCTCAACTTGTCTTTTGGGTTAGGTTGCAACAGAGACCAAGTCCAAAGATACTTCCTTCCCCTTAGCTTCCTCTATTTTTTAATCTTGAGATTCCTTTACTTAGACATCTTCCTCATCTGATTAATAGACACTAACTAGTGCCTTCAGGGCATCTCTACTATTTCTTCAAGATCCAGTACTACTATGTCAGTTTATTCAATTTTTGATCGTAGTTCCTCATGTTGGACTAAGGAAGATGTAATCTCTTTAGGTCTTATCTCCTCTATTTATGGCCATGTTGAAAGAGTTATAGAAGATGTACCTCCTAAAAAATGATACTATCTTGGCCCTAATTTCCATATGTCATCAATTGGATTTTATTCCCTTAGAAATCCATCTTCTAGCTTGATGTTATGCTTCTTTAATCTTACTAGGACATTGATGAATGAAGAAGCTTTGGTTTGGATTGGTTCATAAGGTCCAGGATGGTGCTCATAGCTCATATTGATTCCATTTGCCTTAAAGTTCCCTATAACTCTTCTTTGGGGATCCCACTACCTTAGTTCATCATGTTGTAATCTGAAAGAGGCCTTGTGTTTAGAGGCAACTTCAATATGGTCCTATTAATAAAACACAGTCCTATCAATGGTTATGGGGAAGGTATGGAGCATTCCTTTCCTCTTGGTCCTATAAAGACCATCTATGCCATTACATATTTGGTATGTTACCTCTTATTCAACTAGTTTACTAGGTACATGAACTGGTAGTCTAAATGGGGTACATTATATCCCCTTAATCCTAATTGTAGTGAAATCTAGATAGATATATATATCTAATATGGCTTTAACATATTTCTTGATCAAAGGGTTAACTCTCATCATGGAATTCCTATGATTGTCTCAACTAAGGCTAGATAAACACAATCACATATGAATTACATATGGTCCCTATGTTTGAATATATGCAATTTTGAGTAGTATTGGGAGACTATTTATTTCCCATCAGGTGACCATTATTTAAGGGTGGGGATCTTGGTTGTTGAAAGCAAGGTGTCCAAAAGTTATTACATCGTGTAGAAGTGGTTGTTGGTTTTCTTTTTGATTACAAAGAATTTCCTCTTCAAGCAAGTGCTAATCATTTATCCTAAAAGGGGAGTGAGTTCTTTCTCAACTATGAAGTACACAAAAGGGATCCATATTTTGTCAACATAGGTTGTGGGGGGGTTCCCACACAATCTATTCATTAATTTCATAATCATCCTAATCCCTGCCCTAAATTAGTTTATTAGAATGTTGCCCTCAAGGTCAAAAAATACCTGGTTTCTAGAATATAACCATGGGGTAAAGATGATCTTTAGGTCATTTTGATTGGCCCAATTATTGATTGTGGGTATATGCACCTAGGGTTTGGTCAAATTATAGTAATTTTCAAATTCTATATGAGAGATTTAGGCAACTTTGTAAAGCTACACTCATGAACTAACATACCTTGATCAATTTTACAATATTTGAAAATAGGAGAGAGGACATCAATGTAGTGTAGTACCTCTACTTTTGTTGAAACATAATGAAGGCTTGTCATCTAAATGATAACCAAGTCATAGTACCTCCTCTTGATTGATGTGTTCCTCTCATCTTCCCTTGTGATGGCTAGTAGCTCCTTAATATCCTAGAAAATCTTAGACCAGTTATTATCTCATATGTTTAAAGCCATGGCATCAAATTATGTGTCTTTGAAGATCCTTACCTATAAATCTATGGTCAAATAGAGCTTTGTTTCTTATCTATATTATTTTTATGTTGCCATGACTATGAGATTGATAAATCACTCACTAGTGGCCTATAGTTCAATTTTGGATCAATTTGCACTTGCTTAGGTGATGATTAAATCTCCTAGATTAGGGGTTTTGCATATGTTAGGTATTTTTTGAAAGTCTTCTTAGAGCTTTAATGGTAATTCCTATTTTCACGTAAGTTATCTTTATGCCTTAGATTTTGTTCAGATCCTTATATTTATACCTTTTCCCTTCTGATCCCACAAAATCTTTAGTTTTATAATTTTATGTCTATATGGCATCATGGTGGAATCTATGTGGTATTTTCATGGTAGAATTACTCATCAATGTTTAAAAATTTATTGTTTCCTTTTGAAAAAATATGTTTTCATTTCACACCATCAAATCTCCTTACATGGATCAATGTTGGCCATTGATCTTGATCCTTTGAGTTGAACATCATTGGTCACTATATGTATTTGGCCCCATGGTTGTGCTACTTGGTAATTCCATAGGCCTTCTGAGCTCTACTTATTGTTAGTTCTATAAACTTATGCACTTTCACTACATGGCTATCTCTAGTTTGTTTGTAGGGTCTTTGACTTTTCAATGTTGATTATGCATCATTGGATCTAATGGGTACGAATCAATGTATACCATTTATTTTTGGAAGATGTATGAGCTTTAATCTATACTATGCATTGAGGTTTTACCACTTGAAATTCCCATGGGTCTTTTAGGTTTTTAACTCTATTAGTCTTACTGATTAATGCATTCTCACCATGTGACAGTCCTGCATTAAATGGGAGCTTTATTGAAAAGTCTACCTTCATCCCAAACCATATAAACATCATTATTGTAATGAATGCAAGCCATTTGATTATGATCCTTGGAATGGACTACCATTGACTATTATTTTCCTTTGGCCATGACCATGACACTTGTCACTTCCTCACCATCTCAGAGGCATTGTTGAAATTTTGACCAACTACACTCCATTTGATTATATCTATCCAAGAAAATGTCTATTTTTGATCCTCCAAAGATGCACCATGTTTAATTAAGGGTCAGGACACATAAATAACTTAGGTTAAAAACTTTAGATTATAGTTTTACTTCATGTCAAAAAACATGAAATAAACCTTAGGCTAGAATGTTTAAGCTAAGATTAGAACATACTAAAAGGGGGACCCCATGACTAAAAATAAAAGGACTTAACATAAGGTGTTTAAATTAAGGTTTTATCATATTAATAAATATGACAAAAATTTAGGGTAAAATCTCTAAGCTAAGTTTTTTAACACTAGGACCCTTCAAATAAAAGTCCTGGCATAAGGTTTTATCCTAAAGTTTTATTGTATTAATAAATACAATTGAAACCTTAGGGTAAAGCCTTAAGCTAGGTCTATATAATAAAAAAGGACCCTTTTATTCTTAATATTGATCCCACATCATTGGATTTTGGCCATCCAAGTGAATGTGGATCCTTAATCTCAATCTCTGGGGTTGAGTAAGATTGGTCCCATGGATTAGAATATTAGACTTATCAATCCCATCTTGCACTATCTGATTATGTTCATCTGAATAAATGTGGGTCATTGATCCTCCAAATAAGCACAATGTTTAAGTTAGAACTTAGAGGTATATGAAACTTAGGATAAAATCTTAAGACTAATGTCTTATTTATATTAATAAACATGAATGAGACTTTAAGACTAAGATTTTAGTCTAAGTTATAGCAAAAGGACCATGCATTATTTAGACTAAGCTTAGGAACATAATAAAAGGACCCGTAACGATAAAGTTAGACCATGCTAGGGTAAAGGGAACAAGGGACTTGGAACATAAAGGGGACCAAGCATATAATTTTTATACTAAGGTTTGGTCATGTTGAAAACATGACTAAGCCTTAGTATAAAAATTAAACTAAGTTTATGGCATTTTTAAAGTGTTCCTATGTGAATTATTCCTACCAATTTTGAATTTGTTCTAAAAGAACATGTGCTAGGGTTTATTGAATGAGGGTTTTAAGAAGCTTTAAACATGGACTTTTATTTTTTACAGACTAAAAGGCTAGTAAAAGTCCAAGTTGAGATTTAAACTATAAAATCCAGGCATAGTCCATTTAAGGAGGGTTCCATTAAACCTAAAACTTGAAACATGAAGAGAAAACATTAGCAAACTTTAAAAAATTTAAAATATGGCCATAAACAAATAATCCAACCAAGTCAAGGTGTGGATGATCTTTAAATACAAATAATGTGCATACATGTTAATGACATTCTAATCAATTGAATTTTCAATTTTAAGCTATAAATCTGCACAATTTATCATAAGGGTTTCTATTTTTCATAAATGGTGGTATGTTGACCTCAACAAATGGAAACTTCTAGTGGAAACATAATAATCTATTATAATTCATAGACTCTAGTTCAAACAAATAAGTAGATTACTTATTCCACTTGATCAGTGCCATTATCAAGATTAGTTCATGGTTAAAATAAGTCTTGTACCTACAAAATTAGGATCAAACATCAAAACTTAGCCATGTTATGTGTGTGTGTGATTTGATTTCACTTACTATTTTCCATTGTATTTGAAGGAAATTGGAAGTGTATCATGTCCATAAATCAATCCTAGATTAAATGGGATAGAGCACACCTTCACATTTGATTAGGGGGCATATAATTGTTAAGTGGGAGCATGACCAATGTGAAAATTCATTAGACCTGATTAGAGGATCACATGTCACAACACACTATGTGAGATAGGGTTCCAAAGCCAATAGTATAACACAATATCATAACATCCCTAAAAGATTCATATGATTTAATATTTCATTAATCTAATAACAATAAAAGTAAATTTAATCTAGTGCACACCAAAGCTTGTGGCACAAAGTAGGGGTTAGTAAAGCAAAGAAATCAAAAAATGTATAGGGAACTTCAAATAAATTAATTATGAGTAACACCCTAATACATGGAATATGAAGAGTAATATTATTTGAGCCAACACTTATGCTACTTCTATCTACTAAAAGAGAGGACAACAAAGTTAGAATATACTTACCTGAATGTGAACCCATCACGACTCAATATTTACCTTAGCCAAAAGGGCTTCACAAAAGTTTTTTTTGGTTCATAAGGATCACTTTATTAGGCCAAATTATCCGTGACCTATCCACAAGACTAGATTCTCCAAAATAACAAACCTAAGTCTCCTCAAGTAGAATAATGAAAGAGTAGATTATGAAGTGCAAGTGAATAATAAATATTGATTGCATATATTAATAATGAATGAAATGACCTTGTATTTATAGGAATAACTTGCCCTACAAATTTTTAGCAACATCGACTATGTTAGGTTGACCCGGTCAACCTAACACTTTTACAGGCTAACTCACTAGGTTTGTGCTAGGTCGGCTGGGAGGCTAACAAACAAAAAGAGAGAAAAGGTCTACAAACTATACTAGGTCAACCTAATATGTTGAATAGGTCAAAAGGGTGCCAAGTAAGGAAATGAAGGATAGAAATAGGAAAAATACTGGAAGACTATGTAAGGGAGGAGAAACAACTTAGAGAAATGTTTTAAGAACTAGTTGGATTGGTAATAATGTGGCAAAGAGGGATGATAATCTTGTGAAGCACCAAAGGTCTACCCATCCCTTTCCTGGTGCACCCCTTATAGCATACACTAAGAGAGATTGAGTCTTAATGGGTTCCTACAAGATGTAAATCATAAATAATTGATAAAAGTGTGAAAATATTATGTGTATATATATGCCCCACTCGAAGCTCATCATGTGTCACTAAGTTATAGTAGGGGATGGTGCTTCAAGAAAGAACATAAAGACACACATAATGATAATGCTAAAAAAAATAGTATTTTAAAATCATAAAATAAGTGAAAGTAAATAATTGAAAGGGAAACCAATCTAGAAAGTAAACAACTAAAAAGTAAATGCAATGCATACCTTGACTTACCTTTTATCGTGGGATGGTTATCTATTGTGTTATTAGTTTTGATTGTGTAGGATTAAATATTTATTTTTATAAACCTAATAATGAAAAAATAATGAGTAAAAACAAACAAATGCAAGAAAATCCAACATAACGGGTGCTATGATGATGGGACATACTTGGGAAATTTGGCAAGCTGGGGTGATAGGTGCTATAGTAGACCAAATAACCAAGTCAAAATCAAACAAAAGTAAATTAGGTAATAAAAAATCCAAGGCTAATAAATATAAAAAAAACTAAAATAAGCTATCCTAAAGTAATAAAGGTAAACTCACCAAATCAAACCAAGGACACATGTCAAATAGGATGGAAAAAAGAAAAACAAATGGCAAAAAGACTAACTAAAAAGACAAAAAATTGGTAAAACAACATTGATGAGTGAGAAGTAACAATCCATATCTCAATCATCAATGGAAAAAGGAATGCATAAAAGGGAAAACAACATTTTTGAGTGAGTAGTAACAAACCACATCTCACTCAATAATGGAAAAAGGGTATGAACTCAAGTGTATGTAACAACAAGATAACAAAATCGTGATAAATGGCAAAAGGAAAGTAAAATAAGTTTAGTAAATGTAAAATGAGGTAAATAAAATGATCGAAAGTTACTCAAACATGTTGTTTCTCTCTAAGGATAGATAAAACTGAAAACAAAGTAGTGCTAGCATGTTTTTAAGAGATGAATAAAAAAGAATTAGAAGAAGAGGGAAAACAAATTTGGAATAACAATTTGTCTATCAAGGGAGGAAAATGAAATGGGTGGAGGGGAAAATGAAGGAAAAACCAAGGTAGAGAGAACTTTTTATCAAAGTAAAGACACTCAAATTAGGTTTGTGAAAACAAGAGGACTTTCGACCTTAAGAACTATGAAGAACTTTTCTTAGCAACACAAATCTTGGGTAAATAAATGGAGTATATAGATCATCCCATGAAGGCTATATGCATGAAAAGTAAAATGGACCTACCTCCCCATGATGTGTTCCTCACTCTTCAGGACCCCTTATATAGCCATCGATCTATTATGAATATTGGGTACTTGCATGAGAAAGTAGGTAGCACCATAAAGTTTTTTGAATCCCCCCATTCCAATCTACTAGCCCACAACACACCAAATGACTTCAGCTCTATGTGAATCCAACTATGGAGTTTGAGCTTCAATTGGAGATAGGATATGTGCTTTTAATCATGTCTTTTGGTGTGAATATGAATTTTAAGATTTGTGTGTTACCTTTTAAATATCATTACCTTTTATTTTTAAGTGATTTAGATTTTAACTTTCTTTTGATGGTTTTTTCTATTCCTCCTCCATATGGATTTGGAAAACCAAACATAAGTGCTAAAGATGAATTTCATTTGAAAACTTGGGACAAGGTTTCTAAGAGAGATAAAATTCAAAGAGCATGGGGTCTAAGAGTATCATAAATTGAGGTGAAATAAAAGTATTATCTTGACTTTGACCTTGTTTTATCCAATGTGGAGATGAAATAAAAGGGAAATTAATAGGAATGACACATGGAACAATTTGAATTTCTTCAAATTGGAAAAAAATGTGAAAACAAGTAAAAAGAAGGGATACAATGATAGTAAAGTGTGATTCCTTATCATGAGAAAGAGGGAAATGGAGGAAAACATGCTAACATAGTTTTTTTGTGAATTCCATCTAGTAAAAGAAGTAAAAGCTAAAGTTTGAGAATAAGAATCAAGAAAAAGAAAATAATTGTAATTTTATGAGGAGGGTCGGGTCATATCTATGATCTTACAAAGCAACTCATAAAAGAGATACCCATGAGGATGTTAATAAGCAAGATAAAATAAAAAAGTGAGGGAGCCTTTGTACAAAGCACCTCACAAAAGAAAAACCCAAAGGATGCCAAAACAACATTGGCAAGCAACAAAAAAGAGATAGAAATGATTAAAAGATGGTGGTTTTTTTAGGGATGTCAGGTCCTATCCATGGTCTTAAAAATAAACTCACAAAATAAATACCCAAGGGGTGCAAAAAACAAAAGAAAATGAAAGAAAAAATAAGGAAGACTGTGGTACATCAAGAAACCAAAATACTAAAAGGGAGGACTAAAGATTTGTGAAAATAGGGCACTACTGCAAAGGAAGAGACCCATGCTTAAGTAGCCTACAAAAATTGTTAGAAATATATGGATAGAAAACATGACAAGGAAATGGTTAAGTAAAGTAATTTTTAAGGAATTGGGTGTTGGTGGGCTCTTTAAAAACATGGCCTTCATTAGTTTGAAGATGATAAGTGCTTGGACAAAGAACGTCTTTAACTAAATATAGGCCTAACCATTTTTGGGCATATTTACCTTCTTTATCATGGGTATAATATAATTTAAGGACAAGATCACCAACATTAAAAGTGCGGACTTTAACATGTTTGTTATGTTGTCAAGTGATGAGAGCCTTATATTGGTGGTTATGTTGTAATGCAAAATGGAAACATTCATCAAGAAGATCAAGGGAATGAAGGCAAACTTCAAATAATTATTCATCAGGAATAATGCCATGAAGAGATATACAATGATAGGGAAGCTCAACTTATAATGGAAGGACTGACTCAAAACCATAGACTTGCAAAAATGGAGTTTCCCTAGTGGCAGTACAAATGATAGTCTGATAGGCCCAAAGTGTAGGGTAAAGATGAATATGCTAATATGTGTGGGTTTCATGAATTGTCTTTTGAATAATCTTATTGAGAATTTTATTGGTGACCTCAACTTGAGCATTACATTACAGATGATAAGGTGTGGAAAACTTGTGATTGATCTTAAATTTGGTGTAAAGTTGTTTAACATGTTTATTTTTGAAATTAACACCATTGTTTGAAATGATGGTATAGGGAATGCCAAAGTGGAAAATAATTTGGTTAATAATGAACTTGGAAATGGTAGGATTGATGACATTAATGAGGGGCATGGCTTCTACCCACTTGGTAAAGTACTCGATAAGGGTGATGATAAATACATGCCCATCTTGGGAATGAAGAAGTTTGCTAATAATATCAAATCCCCATGTGAAAAATGGCTAATGATATTTGATAGTTTAAAGATCAATAGGAGGTAAATAGATAAGGTCATTATGAAGCTGACAAGGATTACACTTCTTAGCAAATTCAATTGCATCCTTTTTGAGAGTAGGCTAAAAGTAACCCATACGTAGGCATTTACGTGCTATATTATGTCTTCTATAGTGACCACTACAAATGCCCCCATGTGCTTTCTCAAGAAGAGGATGAACCTCATCTTGCATAACACAACAGAATAAGGTACCTTCAACATTATGATAGTACAAGATGTTATGTCTAAATACATACTTGAAATCTTGTTTACAAATGTGTGTCTTTTCATGAGAATCTAGATCAAGAGGATAAGTTTGATGTTCTAAGTATTAAATGATATATTGATACCAAAGGCTTTGTCTAAAAGTCACAGCCTCAATGTGACATATGAGTGAATCAGGTGGTTGGATAGATGATGGATATTTTCTGATTTGAATAATAAAAGAAGGATCAAAAAGAACTTGATAAGGATGAAAAAGAGAAGTTGAAGAGGTAAGAGAATCAATAATGTAATTTTGGTCTCAAGGAATAGGCTCGATAGTGAAAGAAATAAATTCCTTAGCAAGAGTGGTTACAATTTGATGATAAATAATGAGGTTTTCACATTTACATTGATAATCATGTTTAACTTTATGACAAATGAGATGAGAATCTCCTAAAGCATGAAGTTATTCAATGTCTAGATCAAGAGCAACTCTCATGCATAAGATAAGATCTTCATATTTGACCATATTTTTAGTGACATTAAAAGTGAAGCAAAAATCTAAAGGAATGATCTTATCTAGAGGACTAGTGAGAATCCAACCTACCCTAGTGCCTTGAAGGCATTTAGCACCATCAAAGTGGAGGGACTAAGTATCCTCATGCAAGTTAATGTTAATTTCAAGGAGCTCCTCGATAACTATCTTTAATTTAGTAGTACCAGAGGGAGGGGAAGATTCTTCAAAATTATTAGCTTTAAGATCAGTAGTAAAGCTATGAAAATAGTCTTTAAGGGATATATCTTGATTAAGGCCTTCAATGAAAAGTATATTATCATTGAGAAGATCATCTTAAAGTGGAAAAGTAGCTAGAATAGAAGTTGTGTCAAGTTGGTCAGCTATGACTTGTCCTTTAATAGCTTTTTGAGTGATGATGCAGAGATCAAATTCCATATTTAAGACCATCCGTTTTCCAATTCTATCTCCAAGAAGAAAGGCTTTGGAGAAGAAATAATGAAGGAGGTTAGAATTAATGATGAAACAATTAGTTTGGTATAACATATAATGATGAAGCTTTTTATATGGAAAATAGATAGCGAGGTAATCATGCTCAATTTTGGTACAACATGTCTCATAATCAATGAGGCTTCAGCTAATGTAGTAAATAGCATACTCTCTTCATGTATCATCTTTTTGGGTAAACAATGCCCCAACTAAGATAGGTGTGGAAGAAGTATAGATAATTAAAGGTTTATCATTTGAAGGTGGACGAAGTGTAGGTGGATGAAGTAATGACTCTTTCATATTATCGAAGGATTTTTGACATGGATCCATCTACTCTAAAGATGTTATCTTTCTTGAGAAGGGAATTGATGAAGTGAATGTGATAAGCCATTTCAAGGACAAATCATATAATTTCCCTAAGTTTTCCTAAATAATTATGAATATCAGGAATAGATTGAGTAACTGACATGTTGACAATAACACTAATTTTGGTTGGGTCAACATCAATGCCATGGAGAGAGACTAAGAATCCTAACAATTTTCTAGATGTGACTCTAAAAACACATTTGAAAGGATTAAGTCTAACTTTATATTTAAGAAGATGGTCAAAGATGATAGCAATATAAAAAAGATAGTTCTTATGATGTTTGAATTTATAAATAAGATCATCCACATAATTTTCAACAATTTTATGGATGAGATCATGAAAGATGTGAGTCATATCACATTGGTAGGTAGCTCCAGCATTCTTGAGACTAAAAGGCATTTTTACGTAACAATAGGTGCCCCATTCCATGTGAAGGAAGTCTTATATTGGTCCTTGGGAGTGATATGAATCAAATTTTATCCCTAGAAACTATAATACAAGATAACATTTCATAACCAATCATGGAATCAATGATGGCATCTATTAAAGGTAAGGGGAAGTTGTCCTTAAGATAAGAAAGATTAAGGTTATAAAGATCAATACAAATGCATATAACCATAGTGACCTTATTTTAAATGGGAACAATTTTAGAAATCCATTAAAAATAATCCATTAGTTTAATGAACTTAGCTACTAATCATTTAATGATTTCTATATGACATAGATTAGTAAAATCAAGTGGCAATTTATTGCTTTTAATGTACTAGCTTAGTGTCAGGATAAGTGATGATGTTATGAACCACAATACTAGGGTCAATGTCAGGCATGTCTTGGTAAGACCAAGCAAATGCCTCTTGATATTTATCAAAGAATAGGCTAATATTATCATGTTTAGATGGTGAGAGTTCTTGAGAAATTGTGATTGTTCAAGGAGAAGATGGGGTACCATATTCAATATGAGTTATTTCTTTGATAACTATGGCATTATCATCTTGAAAATGGTAAGGTGAATTAGGTAAGGCATAAATTGTATTTTTTTTAGGATTAATGATAGTGATAAATTTGTTGAATCAAGGAGTTTTATTCTTTAAATTTCCAAGTTTATGATGATGCTGAGGAAGTTGAGGTTCCCGAACATGAAGTAACCCAAGAATAGCCTCATCACTAGGCAAGGTAGGAAAAGGACCATAATATTCAACATCTACTTTAATTCTATAATTTTATTACCATTGTGATCATATTTAGAATGAATCTAATGGACATCAATTGCTTTATCATCTAGTGTAATTTAAGAAGTAGATGAAGATGATAGATTCAAAGAGTAGAGAGTGTTGATATATTCAATGCTGGGTGAAGAATATAAAGAAATGATATGATCCATAAGAGGTAGAGAATATTTAAGAATGTCAGTACATTCAAAAGGTGTAATTTGTTATACCACCCAAGGAGTATCTATAAGTGGAGAATTGGTAGGAGGTACATGAACCTCAAGATCTAAGTCATGATGTGTAAATATGATATGTACATCCCAATTGAAGGCATGAATTTGGGATAAAATATTTTGATAGTGTTGGACATCCAAGTCTCTAGAGTGACCTTGGGCCATGATATAGTTGTCATCATATGTTATAGAAATCACACATGCTTGAGAATCAAGGGGAATTTCAAAAGGTGAAATCCCAATGTTGCTAAATATACGAGGGGACATGGTGAGAGGATCTTGGAATAATTTAGCCACTCCAAAATAATTTCAAGTGAAGGAATATCTAGGTAGAGATGGCTCCTGATCATTACATGGAGGGTGAAAATTGGTAATCTCATCCATGATAGTAATAATATGATATCAGGGTAAGAGAGAAGGAGGAAGCCAAACCGTAATATATGGGGGTAGCTTCTTAGTATTACAAGTGTGTTGTAACTCATTGGGCTCATCATCGTTAGAATATACTAGAGTAACTTGAAGATTAAGATTCATGTTGATGAACTTAGGCAAAGGAGCACTATTGATTTTATAAATTGTAGGAATTTAATATTGAGGCTTAGGATTGGGAAACTGGATGCTCCATGGGTTTGGATTAGCTTCATGTTGTAACATTTTCTATGATGTAAGAATTTAATACACTGATTACCAAAAGAGGTGATGGCCCTCATCTGATGAGTCCATGGATGACAAAGAAGAATGTTATAAGATAAAGGAATATCAAGGACCATAAGCTTGGTTTTGATTGTGTTAGGTCTAATGGTAAATAGAAGCCAAATGCAACCAAGTGGCTTTTGATTAGTCTTGTCAAAGCCATGGCAAGTAAGATGGATTTGTTTAAGATTATTTTTGTTATAACCAAGTTGTTAAATGAGCCGTAAGGATGTGGCATTAATACTATAACCTTCATCAACTATAAATTTTTGGATAAGGGTGGTATTAATGACTACTTTGATAAAGAGAGGCAGGGCATTGGCATGAAAAATAATTTCATCATTGATCATGTCCTCTTCAATAATTTCAATGGAAGGATTGGAAGAAGGACACATAGTCTTAATGGTATTTACATTAGTTGGTTGAGAATCAATATAAGGTGGTTCTTCATCTATGGAAGATGGATCTTCAATTTATTGAAGTTGTTACATAAGAAATTTATGATGATAAGGTGAAGTGTGAACTAACTCCATAAGAGGAATCTTATAAGGCATAGAGTTTATTTCTTCAATAAAATTTCAATGTAATTTAGAAGAACCAATATGAGGTTTAGAAGGCAAATTTTATTTAAGAGGTATATATGTGGTGGGAGGATCAGAGGAGGAAGTTGTTCCTTAGGTGCTTTTGAATAATCCTGAGTGATAGTGGTATCTTTAAGTAATTGTTCTTCTAAAGGTGGTTTCTTAAGCTTGGTAACATGATCTTTGTGAGTTGGTTTATGATGATAATTAACCTTAGTAGCATTTACATATTAATATTTGTTATAATATAGGTCATAATCGGTATCGATGGCATAAACATCCTTGACATTTGATTGATTATTATTTGAAGAAGATTTTAGATTGTTAAAGGTAGAAGCTTTAAAGTATTATCATTTTTGAGATGTAGCATTATACTCTTGATGACAAAGTTTTATCATAACCTCATGGATGAATGAGTCACCAAGCATATAATAAATGATAGATTTAGTTATCCCTCTACAAGATTCATGAGAATGCCTAATGTTGGCATGGAATCATTAGGATAGATTAGGATCATACCACTTAGGAGGAGCATTGGTATAAATGAAAGGTTTCGAGGGAAGTAAAAAATATTTCATTTGTTTAACCAAAAGAGGTGTATGAGATGGTAAAGAAAAATCAGATTTGGTAACTCTAGGCTTGGCTTGGGAAGTATTTCTAGTGATAGAATTAGATGTTTGAAAAGATCCTTTAAGAAGTTTATGATTGGGTTTCAATTGCTTCATAAGAAATTATTGGTGCTTAGCTTGGTCAAGATCTTCCTTAAGAGTTTGAGGAGTAAAGGTTTGGACCTTATATTGAAGAGTGGGAGTAGGAGTAGTAATAAAGAGTTTGAATAAATTATCATCAGTCATATTATGATCAGATTTATGAGCTAAAGATTTCCATCTTTTAATAAATTCATGAGTCGATTCATTAGGAGATTGTTTAGAATTTATGAAATGACTAAGATATTTTTAGGAAGGTCATTATGTTGAAACTCTTTAACCAAAGGATTAACCAAATCTTCAAATTACCAAATAAAATGTTGAGGAAGTTGATTATACCATTTTAATACATCACTAGTGAAAGCTTTAACTAATAGCTTAGTTGTGGCAAATGTATTAGTTTGGATCCACTCTTTGTAAAGGTTACCAAAGGCTTTGAGGAATGAAGTAGGGTCTTTAGTCCCATCATATTTGATAGTTGCAGTTATGCTACCAATATCAATGGATATAGTGAAGGGAGATAAAGGTTTATTTTGAAGGGTTTGAATCATCTTGTTATTCATTATGGGTTGAGGAATAATATTACCTGAGGCATCCCTAAGAGGTGGAGGAATATAATTAGGATTAGCTTGAGGATGAATAGTTGGAGGTTGATTAACTACATTGATCAAGTGTTGAAGTTACATCATTTGGTTTGTATTAGAGTTTTGCATGATGTTTATTTGTCGAATGACTTGAGATAAGAGTTAGGTTATATCAAGAGGTGAGTTACTTTTGGTTTGAGCACTCCCTAAATTAGTGTTAGGGGAGGATTATTAGAACAAGATTTATCAATGGAGTTGTTACATATATTTTTATCAATCTCACTTATATTGGTTTGGATATTTTGAGAAGTATCTTGATAAGTATGGAAAGGATTAGATCCATCAACTTCATCTTGAGGTGTTATTTGTACCATGTTATAGTTCATAAATGGAGGAGAAGAGGTACCCCAAGAGTGATGGTTTTCTTGGGAGGAAAAGAGAGGAAGGAATGAACATCCCATACAGTATCTAAATGGATTTAGGTAGACCAAAAATATTTTGATAAGAGACCTCATTCTGATTAAATAAAGATGAATAGGATATAAAACTAGAGAAATGGGAGATTAGATTGAACAATAGGAAAATCAAGAAATAGAACTAGATCAACCATATCGACCTAGTGTAGGAACCATGGCTTTTAGACTGTACTAGGTTGACCAGGTTGATCTAGTGCAATGCACAAAAGCCAAAAAAGTACAAGATTGACCAGGTTGACCTAGTACAGTGAACAAAGAAGAGGAAAATATTGATGATAAGTTTAAAAATGAAAAAAGATAATTTGTAGCTAATCTAAGAAAGTAAGTATAGAAAGGAAACACATAGTCAACTAAATTAACAATGGCAAATCCAATTGATTCACACAAAGAAAAATCTTACACTAACACTAGATAATGCAAGATTTTGCACACACAATTGATCAAAGAGAAAGAAAACAACTTGAAATTAAAACTAGCTACTCGGTCAATCTAGAATGTTTGATTAAATTATTAAGAATGATTTTAAGTGTAAAGGAAAATTGGCTATAAGTAAGGTACTAGATAGAAATCTAAAGATAATTTTAGGTAAGTTTAGGATAAAAGGGACTATAATGATGATGATATAGGCTTGGTATTAGGGCCTACCCCCTCACTTCACACACCACAGTGATAAGGGTGTCAAGTGCTTAGCCAAAATATATCATTAACCATGCTTTATACTTAACTAGATCATCAAGTCGACATCCCCCTTGGTGATAAACTCCAAGTAGGTTGGCCTGGGTAGTCAAATGTTTAAATGATTATTGATGTTTATGTGGTTTTCCATGTGTGAAAAAGAATAGAAATAGTGTAACTAAATGATTAATTTAAAACCACCTAATTAGACTATGTGAGTTATTCTAAGCATGCAAACAATTAAAAAGAAAGATGTGATTAACATATATAGTTAATTTTAACTTTGAAACAAGGTATAGTTAAGAAACTACATAGAAAATCATATAGAATAGGGTCAATAGGGTCAAAAATATACTTTGGAAATGAAGTCTAAAAATGAACTAGGTTGGTCAGGTTGACCTAGTTATTTTATAAAATATAGAACACATAACTAAGTCCACAAGGTCAACTTAGTTGACTGTGTAGGGATAGTTTTAAAGATTGCAAACTATGAAAGGAAAGTATAGAAATAGAAAGATACAAATAAGTATAAACTCACTTGAGTGGTTTAGAGATGAAAATAGAGAAGATTGTTGATTAAAAACCTTGGAGAAAAATTGCCAAAAACCTACAAATTGGGTCGAGCTAATTAACTAAGTAATACATAAACCTACTAAAAAAGTGATAAAAATGCACTAGGCTGACTTGGTTGACCTATTTGACTAAATAGGAAGTCTAAAAACTAGAAAAACCTATATTGGGTCAAGCTAGTTGATCTATTTGTCTGAATAGAGTTCTGTAAAATTTGAAACCTATATTGGGTTGATTTGGTCGAGCTAATTACCTATTCCTACAAACTTGTGCACAAAGATAAATAAATTGGGTTGACAAGTTTGATCTAGCATAATAAAGATATGATAAAAATAATGATGAATAAAAACTAAATAAGTGAAATAAATCCTACAAGGGTTTGACTAATGTTAGGTTCACCAAAATGTATGCAATCAAAAATGCATCATGTCTATAAATAAATCTCGGATTGGATGGGATAGAGCACACCTACACTTTTGATTGGGGGGCATACAATTGTTAAATGGGAGCATGACCAATGTGAATATCCTCTAGACATGATTATGGGATCGCTTTTCATAACACATTATGTGAGATAGGGTTCCAAATCCTATAGTCTAACATAATCACATAACAACCCTAAAAGAGTCGAATAATTTAATATTTCACTAATCTAATAACAAGAAAAGTAAATCTAATCTAGTGCACATGAAATATTTTGGCACAAAGTCGGGGTTATTAAATCAAAACATGTATAGGGAACTTCAAATAAATTAAGTATGAGTAACACCCTAATACATGGAATATGAAGAGTAATATTATTTGAGCCAACACTTATGTTACTTCTATCTACTAAAAAAGAGGATAACAAAGTTAGAATATAATTACCTAAATGTGAACCCATCAAGACTCAATATTTCCCTTGGCCAAAGGGGCTTCACAAAAGGTTATTGTGATTCATAAGGATCACTTTATTAGGCCAAAGCATCCATGACCTGTCCACAAGACTAGATTCTCCAAAATAAGAAACCTAAGCTAAGTCTCCTCAATTATAATGGTGGAAGAGTTGATTGTGAATAATAAATTAATAATAACTCTTGATTGCATATATTAATAATGACTAAAGTTACCTTGTATTTATAGGTAGAACTTTCCCTAAAATTGTTCAAGAATTTTGGCTATTCTAGGTTGACCTAGTCGACCAAGCATGTTTAGGGCTAACTCACTAGGTCTATGCTAGGTCAGTCAAGAGGATAACAAACAAAAAGAGAGAAAATGTCCACAAACTATACTAGGTTAACCAAGTCAACTTAGTATGTTGAATAGGTCAAAAGGGTTCCAGGTAAGGAAATGAAGGATAGAAAGAAGAAAAAGACTAGAATACTATGTAAGGGAGGAAAAACATCTTAGGGTAAGGTTTTAGGAACTAGTTGGATTGGTAATAATGTGACAAAGAGGGACAATAATATTAAAAAGCACCAAATGTCTACCCACCCCTTTCTCAGTACACCCATTAGGGAGTGCACTTAGAGAGATTGAGTCTTGATGGGTTCCTGCAAGATGTAAAGTATCAGTAATTGATAAAGTGTGAAAATATTATGTGTATATAGGATTTAGGGAACAACTTATAGATTTCATGACTTTAACCATTAACATTGACTTACAACATATTTTGATATCCATTAATAACCATGCTTTATCTTAGGGAAGACTTGGGCATTGCTCTATTGCTATCCAAGTATCCATAACCATGATAGAGATGCCTTTGTTCCACTCAAAGTCTTACTGCCATTCGAGCATCCATAACCCTAGTGGAAATTACTAGAATCCCCTTTTCTTGGAAAGCTTTTGATTTTGTAGTAAGCTCTTATTTTTTTAATTTTTTAGATCGTTTTGGCCTTTTAGCAAATTTTGGGAACTAGGCTAGACAATCACCTATGGTTTCAACCTTTGTCCCATGCAAGGATATTTTTTAAGTGAAAGCCTGACTGTGTATTAATAATTCAATCTTTCATCTCATATGTGCAATCCTTATTAAAACCAAGCTTAGATCAAAACAAGGTTCAAAACCTTATTAAACAACTAACCTATCCATTAGTCCTTAAATTTTTCTCTAAATGGTAACATTAAGCTCATATTTTAAATCTATGGTCAACATACACTTAAGATCCATACCTATATTAATAAAATATAGAGTTCTTGAGTAATTATATGAATTTTGAGCTGAGGGATATCCAAAATGACTTATTACAAACAAAGAATAGAGCAAAGAAAGCACACACACAAATAGAAAGCAAAAAATAAAGAAAAAATAGACAAATATATACAAACTTATGTATAAATAAGAGACATGAAGTAAAGAATAGAAAATAACTAACCTAACCTACCTACACTAACTCTAACTATCCTTATAGTCATTCCATGAAGACCCCATGTGGGATAATAGAGAAGTAGTGCTTGAGGTATTACCCATTGATGGGCAGTGTGAACTATGCTCTTTGTAAGTCTTTTAGCTTGAAGGTGTTATCTCCAAGCATCTTGGCAATATGATAAAAACCTATACATAGCAATGTGAATTTCCTATGTTTACCTTTGGGCTCAGATGCCTTGTCCCAAAGAAGAACTAAGTCTCCTTGTTAGAACATCTTTATTTTTGATCATTTATCAAGCCACTTTTTTATTGTGGTTTGGCGTTTGCTAAAATTAGTGAACACTTCTTCTTTCACATCTTCCATCTGCATGATGTCTAACAACCTTGAATTTGTAAATTCTTGGTCTTCCTCTATATTTTCTTGCATGAACCTGTATGTTGAAAACTTGGGGCTGATGGGAAAGATGGGTTTTTGGCCATACACTAATAATAAGGGTGATGCTTTTAAGGCTTGTTTAATTCTTGTTATTTCTACCCAAAGGGTGATGCTTTGAGGTCTTGTTTGATTCTTGTTATGTCTACCCAAAGGGTGTATTTAATAAGATTATGTCATGTCCTAGGTTTGTCTGCTATAGACTTCTTTATTACCTTTATCAAGTTCTTATTTGTTGATTCAGATACTCCATTACCTTGAGGATAATGGTTGGATGAGAACTTGATAATGATGTTATTATCATATGCCCATTCTATCATCTATTTGGATATAAAATCGAATCCACTATCATAGACTAGAGATACACATGTCTTAAACCTAGTGCATATGTTTTCTTTTAAAAAATTAATCACCTCTTTGATCTTACACTATTTAGTTGTCACTACCTTAATTCATCTGGTGTAGTAGTTAGTATAAGTTAGAATGTACTTGTGACCTTCTGAGTAATTAAAGTTTATGACCCCTACAAAATCTAGCCCCCACTAAGCAAAAGGTTCATCTACCATAATTGGTTGTAGTGGCATGGCTGGCTTAAGCTCTTTTGTGTTGAAGACTTGACATGAATGGCACTGTCTTATATTCTTGTGGGCATCCTTGAAGATTGTGGACCAATAGTAATCAACTCTAAATATTTTATGAGTTTTTATCCTTCTAGATAGATGTCCACTTCCTAGCTTTTCATGAAAAGTTATCATGATTTTAGTTGCCTCTTCTTTAGATACACACCCCAAGTAAATGTCTTAAAAGTTTTTTTTGTACAACACTCAATCTTTAATCAAGTAGTGGGTTACTTTGAGTCTTGTGTCTCTTATTTGTTCCCTAGTAAACACTATAGGACAAGTACCATTGATCAGTAGATGGACAATAAGATCATACCAATCATTAGACTAAAAACTTTGTTGTTCAACCTGCATAACATTTAGATTGGGGTTAGTATTGAAAATCAATTCAATTAAACCTTGGCATTTTACCAATTTATTAGTCTTCAATTCAATGTCATACTCTTGGAGTATAGACATCCACTTACCTATCCTTTCATCAAGTTCATTCTGACTTAGCATGAGCTTGGTGGCAAGGTCTAGTAGAATGGCATACACATTATTTCTAAGGATATAATACCTAAACTTTTTTAATACCTTAACTAAATAACATGTTTGCTTGTCAATCAAAGAGTAATTTAACTCATAAATTTTAAGGTTAGTGCTCATAAAATCTATTGGATGGTCACATGCATCCATTTTCTGAGTTAATACTATAGTTATTGTATGATTTGAAGCAAAGGAGTAAAGATAAAAATCCTTGGTAAAGTTTGGACCTATCAGGATTGGATATTGTCTAATGGCCTCTTTGATATCTTTGAAAACCTTGTTTTTCTCTTCATTCCAAGTGATCTTAGCCTCTTTCTTCAACATGTCATTCAAAGGTTTCATTATTTCTGTAAAATTAGAAACAAACTTTCTTATAAAAATTTTTTTACCAAAGAAGGACTTAATTTCCTTCCTATTATTAGGGGGTTTTATCCTAGATATAGCTTCTACTCTATCAGGGTCTATAGAGATTCCCTCCTTAGAGATAACATGTCCTAGTAGTTTTCCCTTGGTAACATATAAAATACTTTTTTTGGGTTGAGAGAAATCACATACTTTTTACATCTTTCAAATACCTATTATAGGTACATAATATGATCTTATCTATTCTTAGAAAAAATAGTCAGATCATCCATGTATATAATAGTGTACTTACCTACAAGACCTTGGAAAACTTGATCCATAGCACTTTGGAAGGTTGCACCAGCATTAATCAATCTAAATGGCATCCTTTTATAGGCAAACATGCCTCACTTGGTAGTAAAAGCAATTTTCATCTTTTATTCTTGACTCACCAACACCTAGTTATATCTTGAAAAACCATCAAGAAAGGACATCTTGGCAGAACTAGAAACACTTTGTATTACTTGGTTAAGAGAGGGTAGGTGTAATTATCTTTATTAGATGCTCTATTTAGATTTCTAAAATCAATGCATAGACTAATTTCACCATTCTTCTTCCTAACTAGGACTAAATTATCAACCTAATTGGAATGCCTAATGGGAAACACAATCTTGGCATCTAAGAGCTTCTTGACCTCTCTTTATATTATTGGCTATAAGATCGGGTTGACAGGTCTCTACTTTTGTTTGAAAGGTTTGTAGTTTTATTTTAAAGGTATGGTATGTGTTATGACTTTTGGATCAAAAATATTCAAGTCATCATAGGACCATGTTATTATGTCTTTATATTTGTTCACAATTTATTTGGCTCTTTTATTTTCTAGACCTGTACATGTATCAATATTAACTAGTTGAGGTTGACCTTGAAATCTAAGATCAATTACATTGTAATCCTTCCCACTTACTTTGGGAGTCTTGGTAGCCTCAGCGAGTTTATCAGAATCAAAGAGTTTCTCCAAGGCTATCATGGCTTTGGGGATCTTATTATCATTTAATTGAATGACTTTGTTTTCAAGTTTGCTTTCAATGTTCTTATCATCAAGGAGACTAGCTTCATCAATAATGTGACCCTCAAAGTCTCTTGAATTATTCATGAAGTCTATGATCTATTGATCATCATTAAATACCTCTAGGTGGTTTACATTATTAGGGATATAAGAGTAGTGAACTAGCTCAATATTAAAGTTTTGGGAGTCTTGGTTTGGTATTAAATTGGTTGTAGCAGAGGCTAGCTCATTATCCACCTTGTTTTCTTCCCTAGGGATGGAGATGATGTTGAAATCATCAAAAGACTCAAGTAAATTCTAGAATCTAAACTTATGTCTCTTAAGGTATGACAACTTGCATTGGTACTTACTCCTTACCTAATTAACTACTAGCTCTGAGTCACCATGCACTAGTAGTTCTTTGACTTTATTCTTGATGGCAAAATACAAACCTAAGATTAGTGATTCATATTCTAAAAGATTATTGGTGCATGGAAACTGAAGTCTATAAGAAGTATAATATTCTTTACCAAAAGGGTTGGTTAGAATATCTCCAATTCTAGACCCAAAATTACACCTAACACCATCAAAATGTAACTTTCATAGTCCAGGCATAATATGAGAAGTTTTAGGATCACATGCCTTAGTAATCTCAAGAGTGAAAACCCCTAAATTAGAGTCAACTATGTTGACTTTATCATTGATTACATTATACTCAGTGATCATAGGATTCTTTTTAGGCTCCCTTTCTATCTTGATTTGGTTGGGGACTCCCTTCAAGGAAACCACATATGTGAATAATCTATTGACATATAACTATTCAAGATTCTTGTCTAATCTCTTCTCAATAGCATCCCATAATCATCAAGGATGTCCACCACTTGGATATCAATGAACTTTTAGATCCTTGGATATGAGGCAATCTACATGTGAACATTTAATAATTCACCAATCTCTTTGACTCTTGATTTATCTAATTAAGTTACAACTCTATCAAACTTAATTGCTCAAAAATACCCTTAGGCATAATATTTGTAGAGTCACCATAATATAATAAAAAATTATACAAATTATTGCCAAAGATCTTGACTGTAAGTAGGAAAGGAGGAACATCTACCTTAATTTTGTGTATTGCAACATTTGCATGTATAGAATTTTGAGACTTACCAAGATTTTTGGATAAAAATTCTAATAATAGATCTCTATATTTATTAATCTATGTCAACTCATGCAAGGTAATGTTATCCTTGATCTTCTTCATGTCCTCTACTATGTTATATCCAACCCTATTAGAATAATTAGATGCATCAACATTGGGTTTAGAAGTACTCCCCTTACGAGGCTCTAGATTATTATCTAAGGTAGTATTAGAAGGGGTCTCAAAGTTATTTGGAGGAGTTTAATTGGTCAATGGTTGATTCTTATCTCTATTTCTCAAAGGATAAGTCTTCTTTAAAAATTGATAAAAATCATGAATCTCTTCAGGAATATCCTCAACCTTATTGTCTTCTTGAAAAGGGAACTCAAATGTCTCCACTATGAGAGTTGAATTAATAGACCTGGATGACCTCAAGGAACCAGATGTACCTGCATCACAATCCTTGTTAGGTAAAACTTCAAAAGTATCTAATTCTTATTGGAAGTCTTTAAATGCATTACAAAAATTAACACAATCAATTTCCCCATGCTTAGAATTACAATGAAATCTACAATAGTCAAGTAAAGCAACATTAGTAAGATTTATATCAAGCACATTTTTTCTAGTAGATGGCTCATTGTTCTTGTTTTTGTGGTATCTATCATTCTAAAATCTATTAGTGGGCCTATTAAACCTTTGAAAAGAATAATTCCTAACATAGTTCTCTCTAGTATTTCTTACTTTATTTTGTAACTGAATTAAGTTAGTGTTAAGCTTTTGAACCATCTTCAAGATAGAGTCACTCTCATTTTTTGGGGCCTTAGAATTATGAACCTAAGTGTTAGCATTAGTTGTAAGAATTAAATTTTTATGATCCTATGGATGATATCTATTGGAAGCATTTTTTAGGAATCTTAGGTTTTGATTAGGATGAACATGTCTTAAAGGTAGTTAGCTCATGACTGGGAGTTGGTTCAGGGCAGGCACATTTTGGTTGGCATTGAGAATAACATTTAGAATGGGTAAATATGAATTAAAATTAGGAATGGAGTATGCCAATTATCCTTGGGGTTGCATTTAGTCATTAATAATCATAGCATTGGCATAAGCTAAAGCTAAAATGTTCATGGGCCCAACAGCTCTCTTTATAAATACAAGAGTCATAGGATCTAAGACATCCTTATAGATTTCTAAAGCTAAAGCCTTATTAGGTCTATAAGGAGATATAGTCCTACTGAACATTTTTTGAAACCTAGAATTGAAATATATTATGGGTTTTTTTTCATTCATTTTCATTGTGGTGAATTACTGGTATAGGACACAAGGACTAATGACTTCACCAAACTAGTCAATGAAGACATTGTTAAAATCAACCCAACTAGTAATGTAATTTTTATGAAGGTTTATAAAATATTCATATGTAGCATCTTTAAAATTAAATGTAAATATTCTACATGCTACATCTTTATGAGTAACATTTAACAGTCTTAATACAAATTTAAAACTCTTAATGTGTTCCTTAGTAGTTATAATCTCATTAGGAATAAGTGTTGGCAAATAATTTTTGGTATTATGAGGATGGTCATGTATCACACCCAACACATTAATTAAAGAACCACCTAGCTAATCCATACCTTGATGGGGGTTAAACACAAGATCACCTTGGATTGGTGAAGTTGGTAAATACTTTGAAAGTCTACACTTACCTTTATCTCACCTAGTTCTCCTATGAACTTCTAATGAAAGTAGAGGTTCCCTAGTCTTTTAATGTGACATTTTTATAATCCATGGTAATTCCAACTTTCAGGCTTTGAATCCTATTTCAAATATGATGTGTTAGCCTTATCTTTCCATATAACAATGATTAGACTCACACATTAAGTAAATTTTACAAATATTTATATAAAGGATGGCAAAGGACAGCAATATTTAACTATATTAGCCCCAAGATGTATCCAATTATGTAAATGTGATGATATTTACAACTCTAAGCTCAAATAAACTCAAATTTGCAAATGATCTATCAATATTTTATCAAAATAGCTATTATTAACCTCAAACCTATTGAATTAACAAAGCTTAAGCCGTCTCTAACATAATTAAGCATATACCTTCAAATAATGTCGATCTTTGTCTAAAGGAAGTAGAAATATGGGTCAAAGACCGAAAATATCAATGATCTTTACACAATTGGACAAAGAATGACATAATTTTTCAAAGGTTACACCAATATTTAAACACAATTCATAAGAAAGATACTTTAAATCTATAAATATCTAATATGGCCCTCCTTCTAGTGCTAGGGAAGATCCACTTGTTGATGCCTAAATGTGTATCACAAGTGCTTAGAGTGTTTAAAGAACACTTCTCATTTTATAATTCAAATAATTCTATGCATGAGTTTCAAGTTTTGATAATCTTATTATCTGTTGATGGAATAGAGGCAAAACAAGTGGACTATTTCACAATATTTATAAATTTTGGTGGTTGGGTTCCACCTTGGCCTGTATCTTTGCAAAGAATGAAGCAATATTAGCTAATAATAGTAAATTATGATCAAATCTAACTTAAAATACTAATCTAACATGGATATTTACAATGGAAATTAGGCTAGAGTGATTTAGTTTTTAAAAAATAAAAAGGAAAGGTAAGGTAAAAAATAGATGTTGTTGATCTTCATCCCAAACATCATGACAAAGCTCAAATGTGATCCAAGTAAGCATTTAACCAATGTATAATATGAAATAACCTAAGCTCAAATCTTACTACACATTATGAAAACATCTAAGGAATGAAAAAAATGCAAATAAGAACTAAGTTCACTTTAAAGATTTATCATGAAAGCAAATAGTGTTAGCCCATATGCAAGAAGAGTAAAGGAAATGAAATTAACCTAAGAAATTTTAGTCAACCTACCATTGACACAAGTTAACAACTTTGTAGTTAAATATGCACACCAAGATTTTACAAGAACCATTCAAATCTAAAATGAGAATAGACAAGTGAGAGAGAAACCATAATAATAAATGACACAAATGAATATGGACAATCTTTTCAAAATTCTTCACTTGCATTAATTTCTCAAAAGTTTGAATAATTTTTTTTGCTCAAAAATTCCCTCCTCTTTACAAATTAAAATACTCATTTTATATAATGCAAGGAAGTATGTCAGTCAGTCATATCCAATTAGAAAGGTAAAAATTTAAGGACAACTATCCTTTTCAAAAGTTATAGAATACATTAAACTTTACCAAGTGGACTGACCTATAGGCAATGTGCTTAAAAGTTTCATGTGCCTTTACAAAAATAATATTCTATTTTTCAAAATATTATAAATTTTCTATAAAAATAATATCCTTAACTAACTTTGCCTTGGGATATTTATGTTAATGAAGTCCCTTATTTTTGTTGAAGAAACTTAATTGCTCTTTGATGTTGTTCATTAATCATCTTTAAATTAGCAACAAGTTCCATGAAGAGCTCATCTTCCTAATCAACCAGGTCTCCAAAGTCCCTATCATTTCTACCTAAGGCATCCTTAATGCTCCTTGCCTCAAAAATCTTTTCTTTTGTTGTTAGGATGATATCCATGACCCTGTTATTGTCTATCCCATATTTGCCTTGGCTTTTGATCCTTACTTCCTATATGATAAAGGTGGTCATGTTCATGAATTATTCATCTATTATGAGGCCCATAGGGCTGAGTGTTGTTGGCTAAGAAATCATGGTCCCAAGGAATTGTTTATCCTACTTAGTAGTTCTTTTTCATCCCCAAAGAGTATTTACAAGCTCTTGGACCATGTACTCAAACCCTTGATCTTGTCTACAATAAATCCCATGGATGTGTTCAAGTAATCTAAGTTGATGGTCTTGAAACTGGGAATTTGATCCTATACCAAGATGTTGACCAATTCTTTTATTTTGTCTTTTGAATTCTACCACTAGGTAACTAAGCCTTTTGTTGTTATATCTTGTTAGCTCAATACATTTTGTCTAAACCTTGTTAACTTTAAGGAGTCAAACTATTTTATTATTTTTGGTAATCTAGTATTTAGTCCTAAATAATAAGGGTCTATAATAATAGAAAAAATCTAATTTAATAGAAAAAATATAGATTTTAACTAATAATTATACAAGACAAAAAGAAATTAACTTAGTTAGATTTGAGCTGAAATGGAAGATTCTGAGTTTGTAATTTGAGGAAAAGTACTAGGATAGTGTCAAAAATCTAGCTCTAGCTTTTGTTTTTTGATTGGATAGGAGCACCAAAAATAGGACACCCTAGTGTCTGGTGTTATAGTCCTTCCTATCACTATTATCTTGAGGTTAAAATCTTTCTGGGTTTTGTTTGCTTGATCAATATGACCCTATATACAAAATTTTACAAACTAAAATTCATTAGAGCTTGCTATAAGTCTATTTAAATATACAATACTTGTATTCATTTTAACTCTCAAGCTAGGGTCTCAGATTTGATGTAGTTATCCCTTAGGGAATGTGCATAATTAGTGCACATAATAGATGAAAGAATGAATTTTACCTAGGCCCTTCCTTAATCAAGTATGCAAGTCTATATGTGATGTAGAGAAGCTGAGCTATACTATTGACTAATTTCTATTATGTCTAATGTGCCAAAGTAGTAAGTGCTAGATATAAAAAAATTTGTGTAGTCCTTTATATAGGAGACTCATTATTTTGAATTTGAGAGCTTTATTCACATTTAGTCAACATTGGAAAACTTAGGAATGAAGCAAAGAAAGGGATAAGAATCATCTAGCATGAAAAAGTGAACATTGGAATCAAATTTGTACTTGAACAATAGTGTCAAAAATTGAACACCTTGGGTTTCAGTGTTGTAGTCCTATTTGGGTGATGTTGTCTAGAGGGTTTGAGACCTAGGGGGATAGAATAAGCCTAGAAAGAGTGACCCAAGATAATAAGAGTTAATTATATAAGGTTATGAATGACTGGGAATGGTCAAAGAGGTATCTAGGATATAAAACAAGACTAAGGCAAATTAGATAAAAAGATATGGCTAGATGCGAATAAGACTCATATTCTCTAGTCAGAGTCTCCTATGAAAGGACTGTGAAAATATATGATATGTGTGGTTGCTTGACCAATTTAAGGTGTATACATTTAACCTATTTTAATCTAGTGATGTAATGAAATGAAGTACTAGAGTAAATAAGGAAAGAAGATACGTACCTAAACTTACCTATATGGAGATAAGTGCACTAAAAAAAGGATCCAACTTCCTGGCCAGGGAAGTGGATGGAAAATTGAATAGTGCTTAGAGAAAGAAGGAATCACTATAATAAATGCCCCCTATACTAAATCTTAATAATTCCTAAATAAATAAGGAATCCCTGTGATAGATGCCTCATGTACTAAATCTAAATAATGCCTAGAGGAAGAAGGAAAAATTGAGATAGATACCTCCTATAATGAATCTGAATGATGTTTGAAGAAAGAAGGAATCCCTATAATAGATGCCCCCTATACTAAATCTAAATGATGGATGGAGAAATAAGGAATCCATGTAATAGACACCCCATGTACTGCATCTAAATGAGAAATTATTGAAGGTCCAAAACCAATGTCTATCCTTTGTCCCACATAAACTCATGCAATCTAGAATGTGTTTATAGAATATATATGTTGTGAAGATCAAGATTTGTCATGCACCCACTTTGGATAATATGAATTGGAAATGATAAGTGATCATAGGTCCAATACCAATGTCTACCCTCTATCATATACAAACTTTTGGGTCTGAGTAATGCTATGAACCAACCACTATAGACAATCATACGGTCTAACCTAGTGACAACCTAGGTATGTCTGGGTGTAATATGAAAACTTTGGTAAATGTGTAAGAATAAAATGGCCTATATTTCCATTCCATTCTATATAATCTTAGATGATAAATAACATGATTATCTATGTCATTCCCCAAAATCTAGTATGTGAATGATGCATTTAGATAATCTAGAAATCTATATAACCACATGTGCCATGATCTATCATGTCATGCCCCATGTATAAAATTGAAGATCAAAACAATGTTCTCTAAACTATGCCTATAATATTCTATCTAGTCTTATAATTATGTCATTCTATATGTATGAGACATGTAATAATTTACATGCCCCCAAATTGGTATTTGAGTCTGAGTTTGTATCAAAGTCACTATGAGTCCATATAATCTGAACCAATGTATATGAATAGTTTGTGTATCTATAAACTGATGGTATATCCCTCTAGATGTTTGAGTGATGCTGAGTGACCCAAATAAACTAAATCACTATATAATCTTGACCAATTTATACTGAGTAATGTTGATAATTTGGATTCTAAAGGTGTAAAAACCATGCGTAGTCTGAGTCACTATATATTTTGATCGATCTAAGTTGAATCTGATAATGTAACTGAGGGATAATAGGTAATTTTTAGAGATATTAGGAATGATTCACCCCTTTTGGGGAGAGTGATGAGATATGTGATAGAGGAGGTTGAGCTAAAAGTGAAGACTAGTGGCATATGAATAGGAACTAGGTTAGTAGTATTGAATAGATTGATAGTCTATTTGTTTGATTGGTGAGAATTGAATTACTAGGATTGAAAATGTGTCTTTGATTAGTTAGGATTAAATATTGTGTGTGGGTATAGTATATATTATAAATGTTCATGCCATGGTAGGAAAATGAGGTGGCAATAGATTTAATGAAGTGAAAGGTTGATTGATTGAATAGACTGGGTTGTTTGAATGTTTTGATTAATAGGTACCAATTTGTATGTTGAGGTATAGAGATGTGTGTATGTTATATTATGCAAATGATGTAGTGAGAGAGAAAGGGTTATGAGATGTTGAAGGTATCATCATCACAATTCCTTGAAACCAAATGGTTTATAAAACGGAGCTATGGGGCTCAAGTTATGGATAAAATGGTATTTTGCTTTGAATGAAAAGTCATTTGATATAAGAAAATTTGGATTGATTCTTGATTCATTTGTGCATTGCCTAGTTTGAGAGTTGGAGCTCTGGAGTAAAAAATTCCTAGGAGATGAGCACCTTTTGCCACTCATTTTGAGCAGCTGGTAGCTTAGATTTAGGGCAGTGGGGAGATTAGCTTAGTGAGTAAACTTAACACTTGATTCTTACTTGTTTAGAAGCCTATTTTGGATATTTTTGAGATATTTTAAGTAGTATAGAAATTTTTTTACTATTTATAACACTCCTATCCTGGATTCAATGCTATTGTCCAAGATGTAGCACTACCTTCCAAGTTCTAGTGTTATAGTTCAATGTTAGTGTCTATTTGCAGTGTTATTATCCACTGTGAATGGTTTTTTTTTAAATTTTTGATTTGTTCTTGATTTTGTACTTTTTAGCTATTTTTCCTATCATGGTTATCTAACATATAGTCTATTTTATGGTGTTTTGAGGGTGAGATGTAGATGTAAGAGTTCTGTAGAGGTCAGGTGATGGAGACACTAAGGATGCTACCATTGTTTGTTGATGAGTGTGCCATTATAGATAAGGTAGGGTTGGGTCATGTATGTGACCTAGGCATGATGCAGTGGGATAGGTACTTGATTAACACCTTATGTGATTGGTGGAATGTTGATACCCATAATTTTTAGCTTCCCACTAGAGAGATCACTATTACTCTAGAGGATGTATACCATATTTTGCATTTGCTAATTATTAGGCAATGGTGACACTACAGGATGACATGGGTGTTGATGCCATTGATCATGCATCCTTGTATTTTATGGGTGTGCCTTCAAATATGTATTAGAGAGGCATTAATAGTGATGTATTACTATTATTTATTGTATAGTTGAGTGTTTCATGCATGTGAAAGTGGTTAACTATATTGTTGGGTTCTTTTATTGCAGTGGATGGTAGTGGAGTGTCTATTACTTATAAAGTGCATAAGGTGGTTTTTAGCATTGAGATGAATGGTAATGTGTTCTCATGGGATAGGACTATGCTTGCCCATTTATACATAGATTTATATAGATTTATGTACGAGGTATTTAGTGATGGTGTGGGTATAACCACTTTATTACATTATTGGGTGTATGAGCACATAGCAGTTTTGCAACTGATTAGATTATCGAGGGTGAGTTGGGCATATCCACAACCATTTGGTGAAAAATGGACAAGTGATTTGGATATTTGATCTCCTAAGATAGATCATAATATGAAGATACTAGATAGATTGGTGGCTTAAGATATCATATGGAGGCCTTATAGAGGATTCCCTAGATGGCCTAAGGATAGAGAGCAATTATAGTACATGAGGGTCAATTGTTGGTTACATGATCATTAAATTGGAGTATATGAGTGTGTAACTAGGTAGTTTGGAGTTTGACAAGATGTTCCTCCTACAACATGGGTATGGTTAAGGAGTGTATGGGCACTAGTGAGAGTAGGGGCTCATTTAAGACCTATTGAGGTTGAGTTGGCATCATTACCTTTAGATGCACGAGATGTAGTTATAAATATTCTTAATGTAATAACATGGGATGCACTGAGGCATATACTACATGGTGGGATAGGCATCATTGGGCTCCATTATATCTTGTGGATGGAGTAGATGCTCATACATATGAGGAGCTTGAGTTGATCCAGATGATGGGAGGTAATCAGTGATTGTATTTAAATTGTACCTATGTTTGTGCTTTAGTTTGGATTTGAAAGTATATATTTAATGTAGTGTTGTACTTCATATGTGTGTAAGTGGGGTGGGAGGTGAATAGGATGAGGCACCTACTAGTATGGGGAGGGGATATGATGAGTTTTGGGAGACCATCATTGAGTCAACACTCTAAGAGCTTATGTGGCATGTTCCTAATGATGTAGTGGAGGAGGGTTTGATAGAGTGAATGATGGTTATGGATGTTATGTATGCTTATTTGTTTAATAGGGTTACCATAGCTACAACTACATATGTTAGGTCAATAGGAGAGAGAGATGAGCTTAGAGTTGAGTTAGATAAGCATAGGATGCCTCTACCTAATTATGGCATGGTGAGCACAAAGATCATGGATTACTATATGGATCTTTAGCAATGATATGCAGACTTGTGTGAGGAGCATGGTTGGTTACTAGAGTGAGATAGTCAATGTAAGAGGCATTTGGGAACTCGAGGAAGTGCAAGGACATTGAGATTGAGACTAGATTATGGGACTAGTACTAGAGGAGAGAGTGAGACTGAGAGTGAGGGCATGATGCCCATTCATGATTGATTATATTTGATATAGTGTATATGTATTTTAAAACTTGGTTATATATATAGATATTGGTTTGAGTTTGGATTTACTTGTATTCATGTTATGGATTTTAGAATATACTAGTATTGCAATGTTTTGATTTGAAATAGTTGATATGTTGTTGATTTTTGATTTATAATCATATGTAAATGACAATTTTGTTGGTTTTTGTGATTGGTCAAATTGATTTGGTAAAGTGAATTGGTTTGCAAGTAGGATATAAGTAAGATTTATATTTTGAGATTGGTAAAGGGTTTGGATCAGTTGATTTGGTAATATTTGGACTTTGATAGGTAGGTTTTTGGGCTATGGATAGTTAGTCTGAATCATGAATGTTAGTTGTTAGTAGAGGGGGGAATGTAAGATAGCATTGTGTACGTATTACATCCCTAAGAGTGGCTCAAGAATACAAAGGGTAGCTAGACATTTGGATCTATCATTGTCGAGCTAAGTAAATATTATGAACTAAGACTAGTATGACTATTCATTTTCATTATTCTATGTTGTATCACTATTTAAACCCTATTGGCTAAGTGAACAAGTGCCTAAACTACTCATGCTGTATAGGAATATGTTCTATATCTAATAATACATGCTATGCATTAACTATAGATGTATATGGAGATTCTAAAAAATACAACCTAATTAGATGTGCAATTGAAGTTGTGTGTTGTGGAAGAGGCTCATTGATTCACAATTATTGTGGACTGTTATGTGAAACAACACCCTGTGGCCTCTATTGTGATGCATATGACTGGAAAATAGATTGAGATGAAATTTTAACATGTGATGGGGGTTCATCTAATCTTAATTGTAGTGGGTTACTACATGAGATAGGACCCTAAAAATCTACCCATAGTGAATATTTCTCATGAGTGGTAATTTTCTATTGTGCCTATGACTCTGTTGGATATGTATATGGAACTGCACTATGTATTCCTCAGACTACAGTGTTATATGTAGGTTGTTCTCACTGTACTAGTTTCCAATCTTTCTAAGGTGGTGGAACGAGAGATCTTCTATGAGATTATATCCTAAACTTGCATTGCACTCACTCTGAGTAACTGATGATTCATGTAAAGGAATGTCTTAGGATGACTTAGTCATGGGGGAATGAGGTCTAGGGTTCCATGAAGGAGGAGATCTTGGTTCCCCCTATGTGAATGTTCTAATGCCATTATCAACACATCTAGTGATGTAATCTTTGAGTCCAAAATAGTCATTATCTCTGTGTCTACAGATACAATGATAATTTCAAAAAGGTCAATGTGGTTGTCTATATAAGAGACATGGGTCTCATTGATGAGTAGAAAGGAGAGAGATTAGCCTCCTATCTAGTAGTGCTAATAATATGGTAGATGGGCTATCTTGTTCTAAATCAAACTGTATTAGTGCTTTGATGTTGTTATCTATAGTGCATACTATTGGTTGTGCTTTGGAAATTGGCTCTTTGTTCTTAACTAGTTGATTTTATGGTTGTGGTCTCCTATATTGTCTAGGACATGGTGGATGATGAGTGTTAAGAGTATTATCTAGAGATGTTGTTATAAAATCTAGAGTGATTCAATCAATTGAATCTACCTCAATCAATACCAATTTATTTTCCAAAGATAAAACTATATAACACAAATTTTTGAAACAAGACTCTATCTGATATAGTAGATGTTCAAAGAGAGGTTAGTGAAGTCCCTTAATAAAGATATTCTAAATCTATAGATATACTAGTTTGTATATCAATCTTAACATGTGAGCTTTGAATCTTAAGATATACTCACTAATTGGCTTTGAAGAATTCTGATGTAGTGTGGCAAGTTTCTCATATGTAACACACGGGCCCATGTTTATGATGTAATATTTGATAAATGCCTCTTTTAAGTCATCATATGTGTGAAATAAACTAATGGGGAGTAGATGAAAGAACCAATTCTATGTTTCCCCACTAATTTCTGCTAGAATAACTTGAGTAGAATCAATAGGCTTCATGAGATGATAAAGCCTTTCAAAAGGCCTGAAGGTGTATGAATGGATCTTCGGTTCCATTAAAGTGTGTTAATGACGATATTTGGAAATGCTTAAGTAATGAATCTTTTATGAATGTATTCAAAATAGGGTTACCATTTAAATCATTAACATCTATCCAAGACTTATAAGCTTTGTTTTCCAAGGTAAGGAGATGTACTTGGTGTTGTAATCCACCAACTGCATCCATAAAAGAGATGATCTCCTGCGATAGTACATTAGTATCTTGAAGTGGTTCATTTAATATTTGAATTTAATCATTTAATTGAGCCATAAGAATTCTATATTTATAACTGGATCATAAAGAGGGGGAATGCTCACTTAAACCTTGGGAGTAATGGTAGCTTGGACCTTACTAGAGGGATGTGGGCTACCGTTATCTTTAGGTGAGGGATGAGAACGGGGTTCTACTATAGTGAGAGGTGGCTTGGGGGATTCATTGGTATCTTTATTTTTTAGTGTGTCACATTTTAATTGAGTAGAAGATGTGATATTAGAATTAACATGTGCATTATTTGAAATAGAATCATTCATAGAGGTAGAAACAACATCTAGAAGTACATTATGCTTGAGAGGAGAAGTGAGAGAAGAGTTAGAACATGAGATGCATATTCTTCTTCATTATGTGCATAAGTATCATCATCATTATTTTATATGTAATATTTTTCATAACCACTCTCATTTTCATATTCATTCGCATGCTCACTATCATATCCATTATCACTTCAATCATTGCTAGGGAGAGGTGTAGTAGAAGGATTGAGTTCTTTTCAAATATGTAATAAATTATCATTTGACATTGGAATATCATGTGCATCTATGTCATCCATGGATGAAAGGCATGCATTATTTTCATGTGTATTATGAGAAGTAAGAGTAAGAGAGTTATCATTTGAACATTCTTTTGATAAAGTAGAGTTGAGAGCATGAGATGTATCATTTGAACTATGATTTGGTAATTTTATTTTATTGCATTTATATTGTTGTATTTTGAACATAACAATAGCAAGAGAGAGATGGAGAGATTAGGTTCACATGGAAGCAAATTATCACCTATTAGAGGTTCATTTGGAAGTGTATGAGTAATTTGTTCATTTTTTGCATTGTGCATAGGAGAATGAGGTGAGAAGTATTTTTATCATTTATCAAAAGTATTTTCTTTAGAAGAAGGGATGAAAGAGATAGGTTTGAGAGGACAAGATGCATCTACTTTTTCTTCACTATCACTTTCATATGCATGATAATATTCCTCATTACAACAATAGTAATTATCTTCATTGTAAATAAAATCATTTTCCACATTTTTAGCTAATATGCAAATTAGCAAATTTGTCCACTCATTATCATAATTATGCAAAAAATTAAGAAATTTTTCTATGGGATGAGATGTAAGAAATGCCTTAGTGGCCATTTTATTTCTTCCACCACAAAGAATATGAAGAATTAATATTAAGAAAATAAATGCAATAATAAATTTTAACATGGAAATTTTAAAAATACTTGTGACTATCTAAATAATTTACAAAAAAATTGAAATTAATTTCTAAAAATTAAAAGGATGAAAGGTTTGAAGGTGGAGGACCTAGTTTAAAAATCTAGGGTTTTGAGCTAGGGTTTTAAAATTTTTGAAAACTATGACTATAATTTAAATTCTAAAAAAAATGTTTGAATGGAATAATTGCACAAAAACTAATACAAAAATCAAAATTTTGAAATTGAATTTTTGCACAAAATAACTACTAATTCAGAAATTTTGAAAATCTTTTTGGCACACTAAACAATTTTTAGAAATTTTGAAATTAATTTCTAAAATTTGTAAGGGAGGGAAACTTAGGGTTTGAGGACATACTTTGGAAATCTAGGGTTTTAGAATTGTTGAAAATTATGGTTATAATTTAAATTCTAAAAATATTTTTGAATGGAATAATTGCACAAAAATTAGTAAAAAAATCAAAAAAAATTAAAATAATTTTTGCACAAAATATGAAGGAAAAACCCTAAGGGTACCTAGTGTTTTTAATTTGTTTGAAGTAAGTCGAGTTCACCAAATGTTTTATTATTTTTGGGAATCTATTATTTAGGTCCTAAATAATAAAGGTCTTGAATAATATTAAAAATATAATTTAATAGGGAAAAATATGGATTTTAACTGATAATTATATAAGATAAAAATAAATTAACTTAGTTAGATTCATGCTGAAATGGAAGATTTTGAGTCTAGAATTTGAGGAGCAGTACTAGGACAATGTTAAAAATCTGGCTCTGGCTTCTATTTTTTGATTGGATAAGAGCTTAAAAAATAGGACACCCTAGTGTCTAATTCTATATTCCTTCCTAAAGTTGTTGTCTTAAGGCTAAAATCTTTTTGGGTTTTGTTTGCCTACTCAATATGACCCTACGTACAAAAATTCAAGTCTTGAGAGTAATCGAAGCTCATTGTAGGTCTATTTCAATCTTCAATACTTGTATTCATATTAACCCTCAAGCTAGGGTCTCAGATCTAATGTATTTTTTTCTTAAGGAAGGGGCATAATCAACATACATGATAGATGAAAGAATTATTTTTGCCTAGTCCATTTCTTAATCAAGCATGCAAGTCTATGTGTGATGCAGAGAAGTTGAGCTATACTATTAGCTGATTTTTATTATGTCTAATGTGTCAAAGTAGTAAGTGCTAGATATAAAATTCCTTGTGTATTCCTTTATATAGGAGACTCATTATTTTGAATTTGGGAGATTTATTCACATTTTTGTTGACATTGGAAAACTTAGGAATGAAGTAATGAAAGGGGTAAGACTCATCTAGTAGGAGAAAGTGACCATTGGAATCAAATTTGTACTTGGACAATAGTGTTGGAAACTGAACACCCTAGGTTTCAGCATTGTAGTCTTACTTGGGCACTATTGTCTAGAGGGTTTGGGACCTAGGGGGTGGAATAATCCTAGAAAGAGTGACCCAAGAAAATAAGGGTTAAGTCTGGAAGGTTATAAATGACTGGGAATGGTTAAAGAGGTGTCTAGGGTATAAAACAAGACCAAGGAAAATCAGACAAAAAGACATGGCTAGATGCGAATAAGACTCATATTCTCTAGTCATAGTCTCCTATGAAAGGACTATGAAAAGACATGATATGTGTGGTTTCTTGACCAATTTAGATTGTATACATATACATATCATATAAATATACTTCTAACACCTTAATCATGGCATTAAGAACTAACAATATAACTTGCTTCTCTAAATTTTCCTTTTTCTATTATAGATTCTCCCTCTGTTGCTGTAAGCCTTTGATGGTAGCTTGAAATTGAGATTATTGTGCTTGATCTAATTCAAGAACATTTTCCTCAAATATGGGGTTTTCACTTGGTCTCTACCCTTAAAAAGGAGTCATACCAATAAATGGTTCCACTTTCTAAAAAATGAGTTCTTCTCCCCCAACCATGGCTTTCTTTTCAATGACTTTGCAATCTAGCTATTGTTGGGTCAAACCTAATGCCAACTAATGATTATGTCACTTGAGGAGCAAGGGTTTCAATCTATGTTCAATTTGGATCTCCTAGAGCCATCATCCTTTATTTTTCTTCCTTTTTCAAAGCCATAATCCATGTCTTAAGCTCATCATGCACAGTTATATTGATAGACTTTTTTATTGCCCAAGGATGGTGCATAGTAGGAATTTTTTGTAGTTTTCCATATATAAACCATTCAATAATGGTTGGGCCATGAATTATAATATCCTCACTAAAAATGCTAACCTCACTCAAAGGATGAGTGAAGGTAAACTTGGGCTTCTTTCCACCTAATGGGACTAAGGCTAGCTCAACTTTTCTTTTGGGTTGGGTTGTAACAAGGACCAAGTCCAGAGCTACTTCCTTCCCCTTATCTTCCTCTATTTTTAAGTCTGAGCTTCCTTTACTTGGACATCTTCCTAATTTGATTCATAGGCACTAGTTAGTGGCTTCAGGGTATCTTCCACTATTTCTTCAAGATACAGTGCTATTATGTCAGTTTTTTCAATTTGTGATCCTAGTTCCTCAAGATAAACTAAGGAAGATGTAATATCTTTAGGTTTCCTCTCTTCTATTTGTGGCCATGTTAGAGGAGGTCTAGAATATGGACCTCGTAGAAAATGGTATTGTCTTGGCCCTAGCTGCCATATGTCTCCATTTGGCTTTGTTACCTCAATAATATATCTTCTGGCTCAATTTTGTGCTTCTTTAATCTTGCTAGGACCTCAATGAATGAAGAAACTTTGGTGTATATTGGGTCATAAGGTCTAAGCTAGCTTTCATAGGTCAAGTTTATTCCCTTTGCCTTCAAGTGCCACATAACTCTTCCTTGGGGATCCCACTACCTTAGTTCATCATGTTATAGTCTAAAAGAGGCCTTATGTTTAGAGGAAGCTTCAATATGGTCCCATTGTTGAAACATAGTCCTATCAATGGTTATGGGGAAGGTATGGATAATTCCTTTCCTTTTGGTCTTGTAAGGACCATCTATGTCACTACATATTTGGTATGTTACCTCTTGTTCAACTAGTTTATTGGATACATAAACTAGTAGTCTAAGTGGGGTGCATTATATGTCCTCAATCCCAATTATAGTACAATATAGATAGAGCTATATATCTCCTATGGATTCAACATATTTCTTGATTAGAGGGTTAACTCTCATCATGGGAATTCCTGTGATAGTCTCAACTAAGGATGGATAAACACAATCACATATGAATTGCATATGGTCCAAGTGTTTGAATATATGAAATTTTGAGTAGTATTAGGAGAATATTTGTTTCCCATTAGGTGACCATTATTTGAGGGTGGGGATCTTGGTTATGTCAAACAAGGTGTCCAAAAGGTATGACATCATGTAGAAGTGGTTATTGGTTTTCTTTTTGATTGCAAAGAATTGTCTCTTTAATCAAGTGTTAATCATTTCTCGTAAAGGGGGAGTGGGTTCTTTCTTAAACATGAAGTACACAAAAGGGACCCAAACATTGTCAACATAGGTATTAGAGGGGTTCCCACACAATCTATTTATTAATGTCATATCATCCTAATCCCTATCCTAAATTGGCTAATTGGAATGTTTCCCCTGAGGTAAAAAATACCTGGTTTTTGGTTTTTAGAATATAACCATGGGGTAAGGATGGTCTTTAGGTTATTATTCTTGGCCTAGTTATTTATTATGGGTACATCCACCTGAGGTTTGGACAACTTATAGTAACTTTCAAATGCTATAGTATAAATTTAGGAAACCTTCCTAAAGCTACACATAAACTAATATACCCTGATCAATTTTATAATCTCTAAAAATAGGAGAGAGGATGTCAATGCAATGCAGTACCTCTAGTTTTAAAATAGCATAATGAAGGCTTGTCATATGAATATAAACAAAGTCATAGTACCTCATCTTGATTGATTCATTCCTCTCATCTTCCCTTGTGATGGCTGATAGCTCTTCAATGACTTAGAAAAGCTTGGACTAGTTATTATCTCCCATGTTTAAAGCCATGGTGTTAATTTCCATGTCCTTGAAGATCCTTCCCTCTGAATCTATGGTTAGATAGAGATTTTTATCTTCTCTATATTATTTTTAGGCTATCATGACTGTGAGTTTCATAAATTTCTCCCTAGTGGTCTATAATTTGATTTTGGATCAATTTGTACTTAGGTGATGATTTAATCTCCTAGACTTGATTGTGATCAATACTAGGTCAAATTAGGGATTTTGCATGCATTAGGTATTTTTTTCAAGTCTTCTCTAAGATTTAATGGTGGAATATATTTTCACTTAAGTGAGATTTGTGCCTTAGATTTTATTTGGATCCTTGTGTTTATACCTTTGCCCTTCTAAGCCCACAAAATCTTTAGTTTTGCTATTTTCTGCCTATGTGGCATCATCATGTCATCTATGTGGAATTTTTATGATATAATTGCTCATTAATGTTTAAAAATTGATCATTACATTTTGAAAAAATATGCTTTTATTTTTCACCATCAGATCTTTTTGCATGGATCAACACTGATCATTGATCTTGATCCTTCGAGTTGAATGTCATTGGTCACTATATGTATTTGGCCCTAAGGTTATGCCATTTGGTAGTCCTATTGTTCTTCTAATTTTTACACCTTATCAATTCTATAAGCTCACATGATTTTACCATGTGGCCATCTCTATTTTTATTATAGGATGTTTGAATTTTTAATGTTGATTACACACCATTGGATCTGATGGGTACAAATCAATGCAAGCCATTAATCTTTAGAATATGTACAAGATTTAATTTTTACAATGCACCATGTTTGTGCCTCTTAGTAGTCCCATGGGTATTCTAGGCTCTTTACTCTATTAATCTTACTAGTTAATGTATTATCACCAAGTGGTAGTCTCATGTTAAATAGGAACTTTATTGAAAAGTCTACCCTCATCCCATACTATTTGATCATCATCATCCTAATGAACATACTCCATTTGATTATGATCCTTGGGATGGTCTATCATTATATATTCATTTTCATTTGGATATGACCATGACACTTGTCACTTTCTCACTGCCTCAAAGGCATCATTGAAATTTTGATCAACTATGCTTTGTTTGATCATATTTATTTGAGTAAACATGAATCGTTGATCCTGGAAAGATACACCATGTTTAAGTAAGGGTCAAGAAACATAAATAACTTGGTTTAAATACTTTAGACTATGGTTTTATTTTGTGTTAAAAACATGAAATAAACCTTAGGTTAAAATGTTTAAGCTAAGCTTAGAACATAATAAAATGGGGACCCCATAACTAATAATAAAAGGACTTAACATAAGGGTTTTAACCGAAGGTTTTATTGTATTAATAAATAAACCAAAACTTTAGGGTAAAATCTCTAAGCTAAGTTTTTTAACACTAGGACCCTTCGAATAAAAGTCATGGCATAAGGTTTTATTTTAAAGTTTTATTATATTAATAAATACAATTGAAACATTAGGGTAAATCCTTTAGCTAGGTCTATATAATATAAATGGACCCTTTTAGTCTTAATTTGATCCCACATCATTATATCTTGGCCATTCAAGTGAACAAGATCATCAATCTTGATCCGTGGGGTTGAGTGAGATTGGTCCTATGGATTAGAATCTTATACTTATCAAGCCCATCTCACTCTATCTGATTATGTTCACCTAAGTAAATGTGGGTCATTGATCCTGAAAATAAGCACAATGTTTATGTTAGGACAGAACTTAGGATAAAATCTTAAGACTAAGGTCTTGTTTATGTTAATAAACATGAATGGGAATTTAGGACTAATATTTTAGTCTAAGTTATAGCAAAAGGACCATGCATTATTTAGACTAATCTTAGGAACATAATATAAGGACCCTACAATGATAAAATTAGACCATGCTTGGGTAAAGGGAATAAGGGACTTGGAACATAAAGGGGACCAAGCATATAATCTTTAGACTAAAGTTTGGTCATGTTAAAAAATATGACTAAGCCTTAGTATAAAAATTAAACTAAGTCTATGGCATTTTTAAAGTGGTCCCGCATGAATTGTTCTTGCTAATTTTGAATTTGGTCTAAAATAACTTGTGCTAGGGTTTCTTAAATGAGGGTTTCAATAAGCTTTAAACATGGACTTAATTTTGACTTTCTATAGACCAAAAGGCTAGTAAAATCCCAAGTTGGGATTTAAACTATAAAATATAGGCATAGTCCTTTCAAAGAGGGTTCCATTAAACCTACAACTTGAAACATGCAGAGAAAATATCATCAAAATTAGATAAGGTTAAACTAGGTCTATGAACAAATAATCTAACCAAGTCAAGGTGTGGATGATCTTTAAATACAAATAATGTGCAAATATATTAATGACATTTTGATCAAGTGAATTTTCGATTTTAAGCTACAAATATGCATAATTTATCATAAGGGTATCCATTTTTTAGAAATGGGGGTATGTTGACATCAAAAGGATGCTACTATAATGATATTTTATTGAATGCTTGGTTTTGTACAACTAATGGTCTATGATGGCATAATGGGCTATGTAAAAATAGATTCATCTAAGAAGGATTCAATATAAGTTGGCTCATCTAGGTGAAGCCCTTCAAATAGAGGGAATAGCTCGAGGGGTGAATCCATAGAGACTAGTTTGTTAAAGTGAGACTCCTCAATGAGGGGGAAAAGGTCGAGAGATAACTCCACAAAGACAGACTTATCAATTTGAGGTGTTTCAAAAAAAGGACAAGGGTTGACAGGCAACTCCACCAAAATTAGCTTGTCAAAGTGAAGTTACTTGAAAATAAGGAAAGGATATAAGGTGATTCATCACGAGTTGACTTGGCACAAATGGGTGTTCCAATAATAACATTATGGCCTTGGTTTTTACCTAGTTTTAAAATATCAATTTTGAACACATTATGGCCCTTAAAATATGGCTCTTGAAGAGGTAATGGTTGGTTCTATTATGGCTTGAAGACTGACACAAATTTTCTAAATTAGGGAAAAGTTGGCACTAGATGAGTAATATCTTGTGGTTCAATACTGGGCTCTTTACAATTAGATTATCAAATAAGGTATTAATAAAGAGTGGTTCATCATGCTAAATTTCTTCAATAATGGGTTCAACAAATACTGGTAGTTGGCCTACAATGGTAATGACTAGGCACTACAAAGTTTGGTTGCTCACATAGGTTGAATGAGAATGGCCTAGAATAATAACCCTTGGGTACTGTAGAGTTTGGTTACTTGCATAGGCCAAAGATAAATAACCTAAAATAATGACCATTGGGTGTTGCATAGTTTGGTTGTTCATGTAGGCCAAAGGAGGAAAACCTATAATGGTAACATTTAGGCACTATGGAGCTTTGTTGTCAATGCAGGCCAAATGAGGAAGACCTAAAATGGTAACCCTTAGGTAATTTGGAGCTTTATTTCTAATACAAGACAAAATAAGAGGACCTATAATGGTGACCCTTGGGTGCTACAGAGCTTGGTTGCTAATGCAAGCCAAAGGAGGAGGACCTATATGGTAACCCTTGGGTGCTACAGAGTTTATTTGTATACATAGGCAGAAAGAGGAGAATGGGGCTAGCTTATGACAATCTACATGGATTGAATAAATAATTAAAAATTAGACCCAAAGAGGGAGATATGAGTCCAAAAAATATGCCCCAAAAAGGGTGGTATTGGTCCATAAAAGATGCCCCCATAAAGGGTGGTATTGGTCTAAATAAATGGAGTGTGGTATGGCATGCAATTTAAAATGAACCTGACTTGGATTGACTTGGCTTATAATAAGTATGTGGTTTCAAAAAAGGAACCCTAAATTGGCATGGCTTGGCTCACAAAGGTATGTAGGTTCAAAATTGAACCATAACAAAAACAATTGATCCCAAACCAGATTTGGGTACAAATGGACTTGATTTGAATGGTTTTCAATTAGATATCACAATGGTACTATGAGTACATTATAATGGTATCATAACACTAACATGAGGTAAATATTACCCAAAATTTGGGAAAAGTAATGCCTCACCTTGGAAGTGTGTGATGGACTACATGTTTGAACTTAATTTGACCAACATAACACCTCTTTGTTAAAATGATATCGTGTCTGGTTTTTTAATGTGTTTTGGTTTTCACAAATAGTTTTACTCAAAATAACACATAAGTAAACATGAACAAGAAAAACCCTGAAGTGTATGTCTTATCCTAGAAAACTGATAAGGTGGATTCATACCCCTGGATTCCATCTATATCCTTGAGAGGAAATTAAGTTGTATATATAATAAATTTATATGCACACAAAAATTATGGTTTTTAGGGCCCCTCTTCTCTTAAGATATAGTACACTGACCTGTACTTTTAGCTACTCACTCTGCACCAGTAGTACTCCATCATAAGTGGGGTTTTTCTAAAAACTATCAATTTTCATACATTCTAAATGGTCCTATATGTGTGATAAAACTAAGATGTAATATGTCATTTGGATACATGTTAACTAACTTATTGTGAAAAGGTCATGTCCTTTTCACAACCACTACATCTATCAATTGCTCAGTGTAGTGTGATGTCCAAGTTAAACCTACATTATGAGGTAGTCTCTTACTAATGAAGCTTGTTTAACTGCTCAAATAGGCATCTCAAAAATTCAACCTAAATTTATAGACCCCTATCATGGAATGGGGTTTAAATTATTCTAAGAGATGAATTCTTGTTTCAACACTTCCCTAGAGAACCCATGGGGAGGCTATGAACTCCTACCCATAAGCTAAGATGCAAGAACTTAAACATAGGACTCTAGGATCATTTTAGGGTTACCCAAATCATTCAGATCTTTGGGAGTACCTTAGAGACATTCCTTCTACACTTGGACTAAGAAATAAAAATAAAAGTGCATAGCATTTTTGGTCACTTGAGTTCCCTAAAGGGGATGAGGGGATAGCATACATGCTAAGTCAATTTTACAAAAATAAATCAAATAACAAGTAAAATGATAAACAAGCCAGATCTTAAGATCATTTAATCTAAGTTTGGGTTTGGTTTTAGAGCACCAAGTAAAATATGATGTGAATTTTATCCCCTTGGCATTGTTTAAGTTGTGAACTTTAAAAAATGAAAATAAAGTAAGTAAATATTTTTTTAAACACCAAATGTAAATGTGATTTGAATCTTAAAGTGTTAAAAACATCTTTCCTTGGTCTTTGGATCCTAAAAAAAGTGTTAGGAGGTTTTTTTTGTTTCTTAACAAAAGTGATATTCCTGCAACTTATCTCAATAAGACACAAAACTCAATCATAAACTATCAAAACATGTAAGTAGAAAGTTAGAAGGATACTTGTAATAGAATATATTAGTACCTTGATTTTATAAATTTTTTGAAAAATGTATGTAAATTGAATGTAAACTAATGGACTACTCTAAAAACACAAGAGAAGACATGTGGTTTTAAAAAAACATAAAAAATGAAGTTTGCATGACCCCAAACAAGCCTCTGGAAGTTGGTCACTTCATGGCCTAGAGATCTAACTGATATGCAGGGTAAAATAACCATTCAATAAGGAAATTTCGCCATTATACAAAGCAAATTCACCATTATATAAGAGTAAATACATGTTGTTTATGATTTTGTCGATTAGCATGTCCATCCCACCATTTATTCCAGAGGTCAAAGAACACATAAATTAGAGAAAAAGAGGAGCAAAGTAGCCTCAAAAGAGGGTCTGAGTGCTTAATCAAAAGGAATAAAATTGATGTGTAAGGTGTGATTCCCATTGGGCATGCTAGAATCTAGATTAGGATTACAAGATAAGGTTAGATCATGCGTTAGTCAGAAATGTCTAAAATAAGCATAAAGACCTAACCTATCAAGACTATTCCCTCAAGGGGTGTTCTTAATGAATTCTAAGAGATAATTAAGAAATGAATAAAATCAAACCTTCCAAGTAGAATCCCTCCTCTAAGAGTGGTCAAGAAGCATGTTTTTCCCTTAATTTGATGCTCCAAGTCTACATCAATGAGTGTAGAATGCGACTCCATCATATACTAGTGCACCAATGGCTTAGGCTCATAATATTTTGTCAATTGATTGGAATAAGTGAAGCTTATCTATAACAATTTCTACATAGTAAGATTGTATAACTGAAGCTTTGTGAAGATAATTTTGCATAATAAACTTACGTAGAAATAGCTTAAAGGAATGAGTGAGGACCCTTGTATTTATATATTTTCAAAAATGAGGGAATAGATTTATAAATGTCCATCTTGAAATCAAGATGTGTGGCCACAAATCCATTCAATTTTAGAGGTTTAAGGCATTAAATGCTATAATTAATAAGCATGGCTTGCAAATCTAGATATTTGTTTGATATTTTGTGATTTCTTGACAAATTTTTGGGTGATTTCATATATTATGTCATCATTCTAGATATTTTTTGTAATGTTATGATGATATCATCAATCCAAATTTACAAAATTCAAAACATAAAAATTTACCAATTAATTAGCCATGGACATTTTGACTATGCATTTAAAAGGGTTTAACCAATTAAACACTTTTAATTAGGTTAAATGTCATTTATAAATTTTGACAAGGTTATCTTATACAATTGGTCAAAAAACATCAGTGCTAGGTCATAACCTGACTGGAAAATAATTAGAAGAAGATGATGATTATGTGTAAGATAATGCCCTATTTAGGAACATATTAATGTGAATTATAAATTTCACATGATGTGTGTAGATGAATCTGAGTGTTTTAATGGTTTATATGCTTAAATTTAATTATTTAAAAGAAATCATTCTGACAACCATTTAGACACAAAAGTGGTACAAATGGGGTATCTACATAATTAACCAATCTTTGCCTCTACCTAAATGGCTCATGGTCTAGATTGAGTGGAATCATATGGGTGATTACTCTAGGATTGAATATCCTTAAGTCATCACGCATCCATGCAATTACATATTTATATTTTATGATCAATTCTTTAACCCTTTGACTTTCATCTGTAGTGTAACTTAAGCTAATATTAACAAGGTGTGGGTTTTTTTCATCACCTAGATTTTCTGAGCTGAACTCAGACTCATTAACCTTAAGCTACCTTTGTTGTTTTTCTTGAGGATCCATATCTAAAGCTCTTTCCAAGGCTATTATACCCAATGGGAGATGATTTTCCCTTAATTTGATGACATCCTCTTCATCCAATTCTTCATGGCACCTATAGCTTCTTTCCTCATAATCAATTATCTAGAAAGCAAACTATCTTGAAGTAGTCAAAAATTGGATGATCTATTGATCATTGATTGAACACTTGAAAATTTTTAATATTGTCTATCATTAATGGAAAAGGTACAAATTCTATGGAGAACTTATGTACTTTTGACTCTTTTAGGGGTGGCAAATTTATTGCTGAAGCGACCAGTGAGTCAGTAGCTTAGTTTTGTTCTCTCAAAATGGCCATTATATTGAAAGCCTCAAATGAATTGATTAAATACCAAGCTCTATGTTTGTATTTATTCAAGTATGACAATTTAAATTTATACTTATTTTTAACCTAGTTTATCACAAGTTTTGAGTATCCATATATCGGTAGTTCCTTGACATTATTTTTGAAGGTAACTTGCAATCCCAAAATTAGGGCCTCATACTCTACTCTATTATTGGTGCCTAGAAATTATATCTTATACACTGATACATATATATTTCCTTGTGGATCAACTAAATTGATACCAACACCTGATCTTTGCTTCAATCTCACTCTATCAAAATGGAGGGTCCATAATTAGGAAGGGCCCTACACTTCTTGCATTTCATGCTTCTTAGTAAATGTATAAATTCCAAGACTAGGAGATTTATAACTCGCTTATTCATTATAGATAATGTACTCTATAATAGGTGATTCATCCTTGGCTCTTGATCTATCTTGATTCAGTTGGAATTTCCTCTTCATGGCATCTAAATGTGAGATAAGTCTATAGAAAAATAGAGATTGAGCATTTTCAACCAATCTCTACTCAATAGTAGCCCATACCCCTAAGGAATATCTACTACCAATATGTTGATAGTCATATGTACTTGAGGTCATGATGTAACCTAGATTCATACATCATTGAATTCTCCTATCATAGGCACTATTATTTTATCTAACAGTGAAATAGTCCTCTTGGATGGATTTGGGGTCAACCAAGCTTCTATTAGATGGAGGTTGACATCATAGTAACTGAGGCTCTCAAATCTACCAAATAATCATGTATATTCTTGCTAAATGCTTGAATGGTTAGAAAGAAAGGAGATACCTCATGCTTGATTTTTTATATAACATTTATGTTGGCTATTTTGGACTTTTATATAATAGACTTTCCTGTGATAGAATTCCATAAGTGATCCTTCTACTTTGTGATTTGTGTCAGTTCATGAAGAGTGACATTACCCTTGATCTTCTTCATATACTCAACAATGTTATATCCTCCCTTAATCTATTCTTTTCTATGTTGAGGCTGATCGTTCCCTTTTATGGGAGGTGTATTATTATTAGTTTTAAGATTCAAGGGAATAACTATATTATTAAGAAGAGTAGAAGTGGTGAGATATTTTCTATTCCTTAGATTGTAATTATTCCTATTAAACTATTAAAAATATTGAAATTCATTAAAATTATCTTCTGGAACATTGTATTAGAATTATCCTCTGGAACATTATTATCTTCATTGGGGAAGTGAAACTTATAAGTTTCAAAGACCATAGTTGAACTTGAGGGGAAAGATTCATGAGGGAGATCTGGAGGGTTCATCATTTGATCTTGTATGATCATTTCCATTTGAAAGATTCAAAGATTGCATAGAAATATACACAATTCAATTCCCCATGTTATGATGTGTTATGAAATCTACACCAATTAGACAAACTTGTCTCCATGATATTAATTTTTGGAAGCTTAGTGGACTATTGTTGTTCTACAATATTGATGGGTTTATTAAAAGGCCTGTTATATCTTGAAAATCCAAAATTTTGGTTATAATTTTGAGTGGTGGTATTACCCATCCTTTTTTTCATATTTAAGAAGTCATCACTAAAATTTTGTACCATTCTCTATATAGAATCAAATTCAACTTTAGTGGAGTTATAACCCTGAGTGACTGCTATGTTGGTGTGAGCCAAATGTTGATTTTTTTTTAATTTTATTGATGGTCATTCCTTTGTGCTTGATTATTCAAGAAATCATAATTCTTATTTGTTGTTTGTTGTGTCATGGGAGGTAGAGTGTATAACTAATTTTGGTTTAATGTAGGGACATTATGATTAACATGTGGTATTATATTCAAATATGGAAAGCCATTATTGAATATTTAGCCCCTTTAATTCTAAAGATTAAGATGTATATTAAGATACTTGTCAATGTTAATAGATTATTCATATTCCAAGGCTAAAGTATTGGCAGTGGTAACTCTCCTTAGAAATATTGAGGTAATGAGATCCAAAGCATTCTTATACATATTGAGTGTTAGATACGCCTATGGTTTATATGTCGTGTTTAACCAAGTGTACATTATCTATAACCTTGCATTAAAATCATTAATTGATTCATTGGGATCCCTCTTTAAGATGGAAAAATTCTGATATACCAAACTTGGATTAGTAATTTGCCTAAATTATGCAATAAAAGTATTTTGACATGCATTCCATGAGGTGATGGAATTTTCCTATGAATTTAGATACCAATTATAAGTATAATTTTTCAAAGTGAATTGGAAAATTCTACATGTAACATCCTCATATGTAACATTAATTAATCTTAAATCATCTTTGAAAGATTAAATGTGATCTTTCACCATTCTCCCAATTAAGGGGGGGAATGTAGGAAAATATTTTTATAGGTTTCTTGGTAAATTATGTTGATCTCTTGGAATAACAATAGAAGATCTGACTAATCAATGTTGAGCCATAAGATAATTGATAAGTAGGACATTTATTATTAGGGAAGGTGTCCTAGCCTATTGAACCTCTACTATTGAGAAAAAACATAAGTGTGCCCTCCTTATAGTGTCAATTTTTTATTTTCTATTAATGTGTGTTTTATGCACACCATAGAAGAATGAATGATGTTGCCTCTAATTTTTTAGGATATCTATAAAAGTGATGTTCCACTCTAGGGCATGAGTTTTAGGTATGTGATTAAAACAATTAGTTGGTGGAATAGCAGGTTGAGCTTGCAGGTCATTTAACCAAGTTTATGGATAGATGTATGAAATCTAAAAGAAATTAAACACTAAGTGAGTTGGATGGGTGAATAATTACTCTATGGTGGGTATATCTCAAATAAACTTAAAAAATAAGGGGAAGGTAAGGTATAAAAGAGGGCTCTATGTTCATGAAAGATACCTTCTAAGTATTTTACTTTGGTGGACAAGTATCTCCAAGACCAATGTTTTTCTCTTGTAGATATTGCATAGTAACAAACAAGCATAGTTAGCAGTCTAGTAAAATAATCATAGGAAGATTAGTGATCTCAACTCCTTAAATTTGTTGTTTCATACCCTTATTTGAGATGTTACATCTCAGACCAGGAAGTTATATAGAGTAGCTAGAGCACACGTCTAGAAGACTATACCAAAAGGAAGTACTCCTACACAACTCAAATTATCAACTCAATATTTACTAATTACTTAAAATAATTAAATTCACCAATATTCAATAGTTTTTTTACATCTAAGATTAATATTCAATAATTAAAACAACAAGATTTATTTGTATCATTAACACACTTCAAAATGATCGAGTTGATATAGACAAAAAAGCTAAAATTTCAATAACACAAAAAAGGAAGAAGAGACAACAAACACAATTACATGATAATCAACAAATTGATTTATTCTTGTATATTGATCAAAAAATCCAAACCTTTGAAAGAGGGTTTTACATTTATTTAAAATACTTGGGGAAGGGTTCACTTCATCCTCCAAGTGTAGCAAAACTTTATTTCACATCAAAATAAATTGAACCTAAGTTCTAGTTCAATATAAACTATATGATATAACTCATAGATTAGAATAGACATGGAATGTGTGCATGTTGTAAAATAACTCAGTTAATTATAACATAAATATAAAAACGCTTAACTAGCCATGGTTAGCCAAATAAGAATTACATGTAAAATTGTATACAAAATTAGCCTTTGACTAAGGTTAGCTCAACTGTTGCATGGCACTACTCATTGTTTTGGTTGGAACTAAAGTAGTAACTAGAGTTAAATTGGTAGCTTGAATTGAAGCGGTAATTATACTAGAGGTTGTAGTTGGAGCTAAAGTGGTGGGCAAAACTAAAGTTATAGTTGGGGCTGAACTAGAAGTTGTAGCCAATGCACTTGTTGAACTGGTGGGAACTAAAGTTGTAGGCAGTGGTGAGACTAGGACATTATGTGGAGTTTGAGTTATTAAACTAGTAGTTGGTGCTAAATAAGACTTATTCTTGGCCTCAATTTGATAATGTTTGTATCCAGTAGCATGTTGTGCTCATACTCTGTTTATGTCTAGAAGAGATAGCCTATTCACCTCGTTTGATTATACCATCAGCCTTGCATGTTTAATTTTGGCAGATCATAATCCCACTTGAAAGACTTATACTTTAGTGGTCTTCTTCCTCTCCAAACTCAAGTTTGCCTCAATATATTCTAAATTTAATCTTTATAGAGTTTTCTTGAAATTATCTAAAGCTTGTTGTAACATTTGGTCAAAAATAGACCTAGATACCAAACTCCCAATGTTATCCCATACACATGTCAATTTTAGTTCATTTAAAACTACATAGCATGTTTATCTTATTTAGTGATCTTTGTAACTAAATCATCAACAACATTTACCCATTCCTAGGCTTCTTGGGTCCTAATGACCACTAGATTCAATGCATTTTCTACCTCCAGGGGTGTCATCAAACTCAAATGGTTGAATTCCTTATTATTAGTATACAAGACCAAAAAATTGAGCCTATTCTCATCTTCCTTGATAACCTTAAATAATTTAGTTATTATGGTTGTATGTGGAGGCAATTGTGCTCTCAAATAATGAATACTATCTAGTATTTTATATAGCCTCAAGGCTCCATTTTGAACATCTTGTTCTATCTTCAAAGGAACATAGATCACCTATTATTATTCCCTAAGGGTCTCCAACTCTTGTTCCAAATATTTTCTTGCCTACTTTATTCCCTCATGGATGGCTATTAGTATTCTAGAGTGGGTTTCCATGTAGGAATTAAAGTCCTCAATAAAAGGGGACTGGCCCTTTTTCATGTCTTATCTCTTTGAAAGAGAGCATATCTCCTCTCTTTTTTCAAAAATTAGACCTTTCCCAATGTTATCTTCTATCTTCCTCTTTTGCACCCTTTATATGGATCCAATTGATTTAGCAAAGAGAGATCACAATGGGCATCTCATTGATCTTTAAGTTTGGCCTCTTAGAAGCTGATGCTCATAATTATTTGGCCCAATTTAGAAGAGTCAACTTGGATGGATCTAGTGGTTTTGCCTCTATTTGGGTGTCTTTTGTAGGCTTAGTCTTAGGGGTTAGCTTGGGCATTAAAGGCCATATTATTTTAGACCAGTCTACATTCCCTAGATGTGGCATTAGATGAATAATGTATACTAGTGTCTTCTTCTGAGCTCTCTTGGTGGCCACTACTATTGTGGTTTACACCACTCCTGAGGAGGTAATTGGCAAGCTCAATTGAGTAGAATAAGTTAACACTTGGGTGATGGGTTGATTGGTGGTAGTGGAAGTAGAGGTTGAGAATAGAAGAGTAGTTTGAGCATATATTGAATAAATAGGCCTAGAAGGAGGTGATGATATGGTAGGAAATGAAGAAATAATTGCCAAAGAAAAATAATAGAGAAATGGTAATGAAATGATAGGCAAGACTCTCTCAGTTCCTTTGATTTGTGTTATAAAGATCGATTATAGAGATATCATGCTTAATATTAAAGGAAAAGTGTCTTACATATTTCTCTATTAATTCTTAAAATGATTTAATGGACTCTTTAGTTAAATGCATAAACCATTCGAGGTTAAGTCTCGTGAGACTTTTGAGAAAGAGGCAAAGAAAATAACCATCATTATAAGTGACCTCATGACATAATAAATAGAATTATTGAATGTGGTCATGAGGGTATCTTTTCCCCTTATACTTTTTAAATTTTAAATTTTTTTAAGATGCCAGAAAGGGTATTTGTAAAACACTCACATCTAGAGGGGATCTACAAAAATCTTCATATCTATACATCTTTGCTTGAGTTCAAGATCTATCTATTGAAGAGTTTCCTTCATCATTTTCCACTCTTGGGAAAAGAAGGGTCCATTAGGGGATTTTAAGGAGTAGTTTGGCTTGATTTTGGATTTAAGGGATCAATGTTGATGTTTATAGGACTTTTAACTATTTTCCTAGGTGATGTTGATTTGTGGGCTTCAAAGTGAATTTGAGATGCTAGTGTATTGACTTGTTGGGTGAGTTGGTCAAGATGATCTTCCAAGGTGGATTTTATTTTATTATCCTTAATTTATATGTTTTAATGAACTTCTTATTCATCATCTAACTCTTATTTATGAATTACTAACTTCGGATTCCTTTCATCTTGATTTATAATGTGTTTGGAAGGAGGTGTGTTATGTCAAAATGGTATTTAGATATAATGTTTTAGGAGATTAGGATTAAATGTAGGGGGTAATTTACCTCCCATTCCAATAACTTGGGCCAATATTTGGTCTTGATTCTCATATATGTATTGGTCAAATTGAGCCCTAATCTTATCATTATTGAAGAAGTCATTGCTAAGTCTTTCCTCTCCTCCATGAGTATGCATATCACTTTGGTTTTCTTTATTATCCCTACTTTTTTCACCTAATGTCCTTAGGATATCATCTTCCCAATTTAATCCTTTTCCCAATCTTAGTACTTGTGCACAAGTTTTTATAGGCATGGTGGATGAGAATGGGTGATGTAAATGTTAGTGGTGTTTTATTATATAAGTTATGTATGAGGTGAAAAAATGTAATAAGATGTATTCTTGAGCAAGAAATTTGTCTTGGATTTAAGCTAAGATGGACAAGATGCCTATATGTGATGATAGATGGGATGGGATTAGATTTTGGGAATAAATATTGAATAAATAAGGATCTAGACTATACGATTGAGTATTGAAAATATGTTGACTCTACAGGGATCCAAACTAGAAAGAGGACTAGATGATAAGATGACTAGGTACCTAGATTCACACTAGTAAGATGACAACTAGATAGGGATAGTTATTAATAGGCAAGATGACAAGATGACAATGTGCTAGATGAAATTTGGTAGAGTATCAGGCTAACAATATTTAGATAAAGTAACAATTTTTAGAATATGGTGATGAAGATAAATAGATGGGGTAACAAGTGGGATGAATCTAGGATTTTAAGAAATAATGGATAACCATTATAGATTAATCACAAGGCAAATATAATTCTCAAGACTTTGTTCAAGGATTAAAATAGATAAAGAGATGATGGTGAGAAAGGATGAAGATGGTTTAAGATAAAATTTATATGGGACAGGGATGTCCTAAGGATCTCTAGGTGTTCATAGCATGAAAGGTAAAAAGGTTGACTCAACTCACAAATAGCACTACTGTAGTACAATACACATACAATCAAGAAAAACACAAGCCCTATTATTTAGTAAAATAATTTAGGAGTGTAACCTGATGACTGCACTATCTAAGGGCTTCATGGGTGAGGTTATAGGATGATGACTTGTTATAGAATCTCTTAAACCCTCTTAACCTTATTTGCACATAACAGTCACTTGGGAGATAACACTAACTTTGAAATCAAGTCACTTGTTATAACTGATGGTCTTATACTATGCTAGATAAGTTTTTTTATGGGTATCCTCGATATACACTAGGTATGTGGGGCCCAAATCTATGTAGGGTGTTGTCTAATGTTTGGGTTAGAGAATTAACTCTTTCCCTTCACATAAGACCTATATGGGGTCAAACACTTTGCCTAATGATAGTTGTCCCTAATTTTTAGACTCCATCAGAACATAAAGTGTGTTTTAATGCATGGTTATGAAATCTACATCACCAACCCCTAAGACTATGGCAAGTGTGTGGTGATGAATTCCACATCATGTTACACCCTATCAAATAAAATGTAATGGGTAACACACAAGCACACAAAAATTTATATTACTAATTAATTTATTGTGAGAGGAAAACCAAACAAACAAAAAGATATAGAACATACCAAAATCTAAATATTAAACCCACGTCTTTGGCCAACATCCTGTAAACAAGATAAGGATTAAATTTAATATCTTTTATCATTTGCTCTACACTATAAACTATTATTAGTTTGGCCTTAAATCAAATTCACCTCTACTTATTTCAAACTTGCATCTACATAGTTTCAAACAGTCAAAATTATTGAAATTTGTATACAAAAAGATAATCATAGATGACAGTTCAAAAGCATAGATAGACAATAAGTGATTTTACAGTCAATCAATTGAATGTTACATTTAGTGGATAGTTAGCTTATTCAAAATTGTTAATAGCTTTTTCAAAATCATTACTGAAAATCAAAATCATGGTTAAGTACATGAGATTATGAGACTTATAAAAACTATAATATGTACAGACTTGAAAGAGCTAACAAAACACTTATAATAACCACTAGATTATAGTTTTGTCAAATTAGATTATATTTAGTTATTTTTAGAGTATGCTTAGATATTTCAAAACCACTTATACGAGTGTCAAAATCATGACTTTAGAGTAGAATTGCTACTATATATAATAAATTTTGATAAAGCAAAAGTAATTTATATTTACAAAGTCCTGACTTTGTCTCCTTGTGCAAAAGATTAGTGCAAATTGTATAAAATTAGATCATAACATTGATAGGGTGATTAATGTAATTTTATGAATTATAATCAAATTCGCAAGTTCAATTGTCAAAATCATAGATTGTAATCAAATCATGATAGACAAGAAGTGATTTTGCCTAATACTAAGAATCTTTTCAAATTTGTATCACTAAAATTTCCCCTTTGTTTCTATAAGCAAATAAGGTTAAATAGAGAACAATAAAATCAACAAAAGCATATTAAAATATTTTTCAATTTTATTAGAGCTAGTTCATAATCCAAATCAAGTTTGTAACTAGCTGAGTCAAAATCGCTAATGAGAACCAAAATCATAGATTTTAATAAGTGATTTTACTTAGTATCAAAGATGATATTTTTTTTGAATCAGCAAAGTCTTTTCTTATTCTTGTAAATTTTACAAGGTTAGTTAGAAGGTAAAGAAAACAATACAAATCAGCTTTCAATACTTAATAGTTAGATAAAGATTAGTCTATAACTTTGATCAAAGTTACAACTACCAGAGGCAAAACTATAGATGGAAATTATTTTTGCAAATATGTATAAGTAATTTTGAAAAATGTCAATAAACCACCAGAAAGATTAATGACTAATGTCTAATTTTCACAGCTAAGTCAAAATCATGAATTTCAAGAGCAAAATTGTGTTTACAAAATTGCTATTACTAGAAGAAAAATTGCCCTTTCACTGAAACATGACAGTTTTTGAAATTTTTATCCCTATTCCTTCCTAACTAGTCCTACAAGTTGGATATTTCACACCTTATACACATAATTTTTAGTCCAAAAGAGGGCTCCCACCATGGTTTCCAAATAGATTATGCAAAATTTGAGCAATAAATTTAAACTTCACACAATAAACTATCATCTACTCAAAATTCACAAAATCATGAAAAAGGGAAAGAAAATGGAAGTAATCAAAATTAATTAGAGCAATCTTACCATCAATTTACCTCCTTGAGTCTTCCCTCCAAGATCATAGATGGTATTCCTAGATAATTGGATTGAAATATGTTGGATGTCAAAATAAAATTGCTTCAAAGTTTTGGTGGATGTAAGATACTATGACTATGGATACAAACAAGGATTATGGATGCAATATGATAGCTAAGAGAGCATGAATATTATGTAAGATTAAGGATTTTTCATCAGTCTATCCAAGAGCTTTACATGTCTATTTATAAGGGTGGTGAAGGGAATAAAAGGGAATTTAAAATTCCCAAGAATCCTCTAGATTTAGTGGGTTCTAGATGTGAAAAAGTTGGAGGAAATTTCTAGAGTTAAATAACTCTAGACTTCATTAGGATTTAATGAGGATTAGATAGGGGATTTATATGGGATTTAGGAACTACGTTTTTAGGAAAGGCTATGAATAGGTGGATAGTAGGTAGTTAGTGTTTTTTTGAATTTTAAATTGGAAAGTGGGCATGGAATAGGATTATTAGGTCAATGGGATGTTAATAGGATAAGTAATAGATTAATATAATGTGATATATGTAAAATGTTAGAATGGTATAGGAAATATAAATAGGAGGGACTAGATTATTATTAGTAAAGGGTTAGTTAGTGGATTTTTTGATGAAATTAGATGGGAAAATGGTGAGGTTAGATGAATGAATAAGGTGAACAAATTAGCATGCATACACTGGGTCTCTCAACTAGGCATTATGGGAGGCTAAGAACCAGGTCTTGGATTCTATCCACCACCTTGGACATGTTTTTTTCACTATTTTCAATCCACAAAGTACCAAAGGTGGATTTTTCCAACTATCATTTCAACTTTGACAACATTTGTTGTTAGAGTTTCCATGCTCCTAAACAGTAGTGAAAACATGCATCCAATAGGTTTGGATGTTGTGGTCATGGGACCACATGTAATTTTCATTTTTAGACATGTTCAAATTTATATACTTTCACTTATAGGTCTTAGAGGCATAAATGTCAGTTGGAAACAATAACTTGTCTCTTCACTATGAAAAAAGTTGCATTTTAGGACTCATCACTACAACTTGTGCCATGGATTGGTCCTAAAGGTTAAATTGACATTATTTGGATAAAATTAGAAGAATTTGACATGAATTTGAGGGTTTTTTCTATTCATTCTAATGACTTATGATTTCCATTTTACACACACCTAAGGTTAGGCTTAAAAAATTGTATTTTTCTTGCATTGGAAAGGGCATTATTAAGGCTAGAATGGGTGGGGGGTCTCTTGATTGGGTGTGATAGAATGCCAAAAACTTGGTCTTGAATGTTATCTACCACCCCATACATGTTTTTAATACTATTTTCTATCCAAAAATCATCGAAGGTGGAGTTCTCTAACTGTCACTTCAACTTTGACAACATTTATTATCAGTGTTTCCCCGCTCCTGAACAATAGTGAAAACATGTATTTGGGTGGGTTTGGAGGTAGAGATCATGGGATCACATGTAATTTTTATAAAAATACATGTTAAAAGTAATGTAATTACACCTATAGGTTCCATAGGTGGAAATTCTAATCGAAGGATAAGTACTTGTCTCATCACCGTAAAAAAGGTTGTATTTCAGGACCCATTACTACAACTTGTACCACAGATTGGTCCTTAAGGTTACATTTATGTGTACTAGTGTTCAATTATAGGGATTAAAAATTAAAATTAGGGTTCTTTTATTTTTTTCCAATGAATTATAAACAAATCTACACAAGCCTAAATTTAGGCCTTAAAAATACATTTTTCTTATATTGGGAAGGGTATTCTTGAGGCCAGAATAGGTGGTGGGTCTCTCAACCAGGCATGATGTGAGTCTAAGAACTTGGTCCTGAATATTATACACTAATCTAGATGTGTTTTAAACACCATTTACATCCATAAAACACTAAAAGTGGATTTTTCCAACTATCACTTTAACTTTGACAACATTTATTGTCAACATTTTTGTGCTCATAAACAGTGAAGTTGATATATGATGATAATAGAATAAATGACCAAGCTGAGTGTGGTGGAGAGGGAGAGAAAAAAAAATTATGAAATAAAATAAAATATATATAACTACCAAAATATTCCAAGGGATAAAGAATTTTAATTTTACACTACTTCAAAGGGCCAAAGAAGAATCTCTAAAAGAAGGGAAACAACTCTATGGAGAAGGAGATAACACAACATCACTTCATGATTACATGGGTAAATGCAAGTTTATTCCAAGAATATTAAAACCTTTCAAATAAAATTGGATACATCAAATAAGTAAAATGTATAAGTTCATTCGAAGAAGGTATGTAAGAGATGAGTGTAGAGAGGATCACATAAAATGATTAGTCAAACATTAGTCCAATAAATCAAAGTAAAAATGAATAAGAGTAAACCAAATTAAGCATATCTATCCATGTAGGAATTGTAATTAATAGTAAGAAACAATTGAAATAAATCAATGCCATATCACCTTCCCAAGTGGATTCGCCATACACATGCGGCTCAAAGCATGTTCTCCCTTGATCAAGAGCTCTTGTCTTCAACAACAATGGTGGCCAACTCCTCTAATGTCTCAAGAACTCCTTGTAAACCCTAGGCTCATAATTTAGAATCACTAAACTAGCCTATATATGAAGCTTGACAATAAAATCAATGATCTAATGCAAAGGATTGTGGAGACAATTTAGCATTATAACTTTACACAAATCAAGCTTTATAATGATGTTCATGGCCTCTCTATTTATAAATTTTTGAAATTGATTAGGATCAATGATGACCATCCATCTCAAGATTGAGATGTGTGGCCATGAATTAATGCAATTATATAATTAAATCCATAAATATCCTTCATAAATATTTGGGATAAAAGGGTATTTCAGAGGCATAAAGTGTCTTAATGAGGCATGGGAGACCCATAATCTTGATATTTTATGCATTTATAGCTTATGGATGCCACCCCATATGATGATGTCATTAGGTGATGTAGTTAATATAAATCAATTTCAAAAAACAAATATTCAACAACTCTCATGGAAAATCCACTTAAGCTCCTAATTTAGATCAATTATCCTTAAACAAGGTTAAACAACATTTTTTAAATTATTTAGAAATTGGTCCTCAATTAATCAAAATGGTCAGAAAGTCATATTACTAGGTCATAATTTGACTGGAGAAGAATTGAAATATTATGTTAGATGCATTGGAACCATATTCCCATTTAGGATGTTGTCAACACCAAATAATAAAGGCACATGTATCATGTAAGATATTTGATAGAAAAGAGCAATCTAGGGCACCTAGGTGCAAAATTGGGATTTTGACTCGAAATGATTTGATCAAACTTAGTTGGCCCATAAAATTCATTACCCCATTTAGGGATACTTTAACCTAAATTGGAACTTATAAATTACAAGTTCAAACCATTTGGGGTGTTTTAATGATTTTGACCTAAAATGTGCATTTGAGTATAGTTAGAGTAAGATTTACAGTTTCAACACAAATGGTGTTAAGAATTGGATGTCTAAAATGAGTATTCCATTATTTATTTCAATTGTACTTATAATATACATGTGGTATGTCTATAAATTAAATGAATAAAGAATGTGAATATCAAGTCTCAAATGATATTAAACTAATGTAGCAAGGGTATCCACATTAGAATAGTGATAAATGGTATATCCCAAATGGTGTAGCTATTGGAACACAACTAGATACTGAGAGGGGGGTGAATCAGTATATCAAATAAAACCAATCTTTTTAATCCTTTTAAATAAATATTCAAAATCATATGCATATTAAAAGATAAATGCAGGGATCACATACACACAAACACACATGACACTAGATTTATACATGGAAAAACCAAAGGGAAAAAACCATGGTGAGAATAGATGCTAGAATCTACTATTTTAATCCAACCTCACTAGAAAACCTCATTGGTTACATTTAAGGACATGAATATTAATGAGATACAAATCCATTTATTTAAGAACACAATCTCTAAGGAAGCACTAACTCCCTATTTGAGTACCAACTCAACTTAACCTCATTGGTTATAATGTTTATTGGTACCAACCCAAAGGAGACACCAATCCCCTAACTGAGTACCAACTTAGATTATCTAATGGCACCAACCAGTTATATCTATAGAGATACAACTATAGATTATAAAATTGATTCATAAATGAATAAAACTCTATTTTATGTTACAAGTCTAATCTATAACTTCTCACAATATGCATATTCTCTTTGTGCCTTCTTCCTCTATACCCCTTTCTCTTTGTGTCTGGATATGTGATGTAGGGGCATCCCTTTATGACCCAAAAATGGTTTAATTTTTGTCTTATATCAGTCTTATAAGTGTTATAGGTCATTATAGGTCCATTTGTGGAGTCTAGGTAGTCATACAATGCATAGAATTTAAATTCTTGTGTTTCCCGCCAAAACCTCTTTTTGAAATTTTGAATCTTGTTAGGCCATTTATGAAGACTTTCATCTAGTTGTGAAAGTGACAAGATGTATCAAATGTTTAAATGGGTTTATAAATTATATGAGGCTCATAAAAATGTTCATGAGTCCAATGTTTTGGTTTAAGACACTTTGTCTCATGTGAAAATTAAGAAAATGTTATGTAACATACTTCTACATGGAAAAAGGTGGCAAGAAATAGTTATGCACATATATAGGGAGTGTATAATAAGTTTTATGGGGTTATATTGATATTCCATTCTAATAGATGAATGGATATTGTATGGACAAGATTGGTATGAAAAAATTGATGATGTGTTGGTAAAAGAACTCTACTATTTTTGAATGAAAAGACATATTCAGACCCTATTGAGGTCTTTTTGTTGAATGCATTTGTAATAATCATGATAGAATGAGATTGATAGTGATTTTTATAGAGTGAATTAATGGTAAAATTCATTATTGAATGAGAGATAAAGGACAGAGGAAACCCCAGTGGAAGGTGGTAGAACACAAACCTTGTTCTTGTGATAGTTATTTTGTTGACATATTTTGTAACCAATATTTTCTGAATATATAACCTAGAAAATTCATTTAAAATGTATTTTAATGATATTTATATGCATTTGATCACATAGGTTACATGAATAAATAATGAGGTTCCTATTTTGGAATACCGGTTCTATAGTACCCTATTTGGGTGTTGTTTTATTTATATGCATATTATATTTTATCGATCATGGAATAATAGATATTGGAATTGTGGTGTTACATTTTTTTGAATGTTTTATGAGTTTTTTTATATGTTGAAGGACTCATTATCAATCAATAAAAAAATTTGTTCATGCATCTACAAATTAAACCCTGTTTGAAGTTATATTGTGTGTATACAGACTGGGTATTTGGATATTATCAAAGTATTGAGTTATAATTATATATAATGAATTCATAAGAATATTTTCATCCTTTTTTAAAAAAAATTATTCCTTTTTTTATTCAATAACATTATTTGTGTTCTAACCTAAACACAAACCTGTATAGTGTCACTTTCGTTACACAATCAAGCATGTATTGAGATGAAAATGTATGAAAGTGAATTAGACTATTTAATACAATGACTAAAAAACATGATTATAGATAAAATATACCCTATAAACCTTTTTTAGTTATTTTAAACTTATTAAAATGTTCACAATTTCATTTTGTTAGCTCTTTGGCTGAGATAGGTTTGAAAAAGCCCCAAACTAAGGTTTAGCCATAACTATTGTTCTAACCATTGAAAAATTCTAGAATTTTGTAATATATTCATTTTAATTATGACTAAAGTGAATCACATATATTAAAATGTTTACAAACCTATTTATATGGTCCAAAGTTGACTAAGAGTGGAAAAAGGGTAAACATGCCTAATATGCCTAAAAAGAAGTATAAATGGAGTTTGAAATTTGGTCAAAACAAAGAGTTAAAACCCAAAATTGTATGGATAGATAGTTATTAGAAAAGGGTATATGTATGAAGAGGTTTTTTTCATATTTGTGTAAATACAATTGCATAGAAAGCATAATAGTCCATAAATAAGGCTAGTAGGATTGTGAAAAATGTGTGCAAATTTGTGTAATAGAAGAAGTTGATGTTTGAAAGGAGTTGGTGAGTTGATGAATGGTTTTGAAAGGATATTGAAACCACTAAAAAAATCATAGATAGATATATTAAAACCATATGAATCTTAACATCACACATGAGAAGTGAGACCAAGAACCATTGTTAGAGAAGTGCATTAAAAGGATAAATATAGAGTGTTTGAAACTTGGTATATCCTCTGCATCAATATGTATCTATTTGACACACTTCATCTCTCTATTTTTAGATTCATCTCTGGTTCTATGTCTATATTTTCTATTTTACATAATTTGAATTACACCAACATCATTTCCTTTGTCATAGAAATCATATATATAAATAATGGATCTAGGGTTTGCTCCTTCTCTCTATGTTCACACTCAGACTATAACACATCATGCTAATTTTGGAATTTAGTTCATTAAGTCATGAACTATTAGTTACCATGTCTCTATTCCATGCATCATGTTGTAATTTTAGGTCTCTTTAATATCTATAGCATCTGATAGACTCAAGTTTTGATGCATAGGTTCTTTAATGTAGATTTGATCAGTTAGATTGATCAATCTCATTGTCTATGTCAATATATAGAGCTTATACAAAAGTTATTGCATGTTTTTGCATGTTATCATTTGTATTTAAACACTTTAAATATTGGTCTTTGATTTCTTTCTTCATGTCATGTCCAAGCTCTCTCGATCCATCATATCTTAGCATGTTGCTCAACTTTGATGCTCTACTCTTTAAAATGTGTTAATCGATATCCAAATCCTAGCTCCTATGTGTCACTCAATCTCTAAAGATGTACATCTTTAACCTTAATTGGTAATTAAACTTTAACACTTTGACCTCATCTCACAACTTCCTATATATTTGGATCACTTTCATTCCATTGATCTTCTCGAACCTAATCAGTCTTTAACTTTCCATTATGTCAATAAACATTGATCACTTTGTTACATTTGAGTCCACTAGCTCTATTGGATCTACTCATATAATATTTCACAGGCCATAAAATATTACAACAAACTTGATCTTTATATTTGATAGGCTCACTCTCATTAGTCCTCTATCTGACAAAATCATGTGCTTGTGATACTTGACATTAGCACATTCACTCTGAGGGACCTTTGAGACTTTGACTTCATCATGATTCATTAGATCTCCAATGTTTGATTAAACAAAATCCATTGATTTTCTCCACAAGCTCAAACATTAACTCTGACAAGCTTATGCTCATTGAGTCTTTGTCTAACAAACTTTGTGAGTGTGACACTTGTCACTTGTGCACTCACTCAGGGTTCCTTTTGATAATTTGACTTTGTTTCACTCTATTGGATCATCTATGAATGATGAATCACACACTATTAATCAATTTGGGACATAATATAAAGTCTAAAACTTAGTCAATATTAAGTTTTTTGATCATTATTTGATTCAGTAATTTCTAGGTCAAGGGGCCAATTTGGTAATGACAATAAAGGCTTAAGTTATAACTTAAGTTACCAGGTTCAATATATAGCCAATCACCATCAAAATAAAAAGTGCCTATTTATACCATGACTTTAAACCTTAGGGTTTTACTAAGAAACCCTGTCTATTCTGAAAGCAAAGATAATTCAATTATGATCTCATTCTTTCTTAATTAAACTAGTGAACCACATATTCAAGATGTTCATGAAAAAAACATAATATATCTACCATCTATTTCTTTTTAAAATGTCTATAGATGAGATTTTTAAAAGAATAACAACTTTGCATGACCTTGTGCAAATTTTCTCTAAGTATGGAGACCATTTTAATTATGCCTCGAAGGCTAACTTTGAACTTGCATAAATCTTGTTGCACTTAGTCAAATGACCTATAATTAGCATAAATAAACTAGGCACAAAAATGAACAAACCCATGTGATCATTTTATCATAAAACCTCCATGTGTGTAAGCATTGACCTCATCAATATGCTTACTTGGATTTATTTAGCCCTTTTTGTAAATTTGGCTAAGTGTAAAACCTTAGTAGATATTGTTCCAGTAGACAAATTTGCATGCCCATATCTTCAATTATGCATCATCATATGTCTTTAAATATGGCACATAACAACTAGGTACTAATTTGATCACAACCATGTAACCATCTCCCCCATACTCATTTACATGTGGCAATGGTGACTTTGGCAAAATGCCTTCTCATCTTTTCCTCTATAGACCCAAATATCTAGATGAATAGTATGAGGAACTAGATGAATTCCACTCATACACATAATCACTCAAATAATCCTTGACCTCTGATAGTATGATTTTCATATCCTCAAATGACCATACTCAGCCTTGAGCATTAATGACATCCATAATCTCCCTTTTGACATCAATGACAATCAAATTTCCAACAATCTTCTCCTATATTATTGATGGAAAACTAAATGCTTTGATCTTATAATAGTTTTCTATTTATATGGCATTGCTTGCATTTCCTTATAATGAGATGAATTGATATTTTTCATACCATACTTGTTCCCCCTTGGCAATGTTACATTTTCCCAGTACTCAACTTGGACACCTGCTCTACTTCTACTTTAACATTTGCACGTTTTTCCCAAACTTTTACAAAGAGCATTTGTTATTTTTCTCCCATAAAGAGAATTTACACTTTTTATCCCCCTTTGACATCAATGACAAAGGGACTCTTTATTACTATTTGTCTAGATGTTTTCCCCCTTTATCATAGAAAGGAGTTTGTCCAAGAATCTACAACCATCAACTCATTAGAAATTTGCAAAATATACATACCTGAGTTGCCTTTTATCTTGTTTTAGGGATCAATAAGGATTTTATGATCCTTCCTTTGGACTTAGTCTCTATCACTAATATCTATTGATGTGATGTAGGAGCTACCATATAAGCTCACTAACCATCTCTCTCAGTCTCTTATTTTCTTCTATTCCTTAGACCTGACTAATTACAAAGCTCTTCCACTTTGAGCCTTCTTGATCCTATCAGACTGAACAATATAGCTCCCCCTTACACTATGCATATCTTATCAAGTCATTCATGCTATATGAGTTAGCTCTCCCTAACTCTATGCTCCATATTTGGACCAAGGGACTGCCTATAATACACCATAACTTCATTTGTCACATGTATATCATCATTGTACACATGTTCACTAAGTTCAATAACCAAACTTCTTTTCACAACCCAAGATACATAATGTCAAGGGTTTATTTCATTAGAACACTTATTCCAAATGAATCTACAAACCATATATATATGAGATGTACTCCAATCTCATTATGTCACATTTAATCACTCATTCAATCCCTATAGACACTGCATTGAGTAACATTTGACTTGGTCTGATCAAGTCATCATCACATATTTCTTGATTTATCATTTGTAGTAAACATTATAGGCTTCTCCATTGAAAAGGGGTCTCTTAAGAAGCATAGATAGAGACACCTTACTTCACAATGTTCTAGAACAATGTGAAACTAGGATTTGTCCATAAATCATCATATTCTTTCTCCTCCTTGGTCATCTTGTGCTTTTAGTTATTCTTCTTCTTTTTAGGATTAATAGAAGTAACATGTCATCCACTATGATATTCTCCTTTGGGTTAACAATACATGGAGATAATATGTGGCACATATTTTCATCTAATGAATCTTCCTTACAATTTGGAATCTCATCACTAGGCATAGAATACTAATGTTCTATGGTTGATATTTGCTCTATAGAAGTAGGATGTTCACTTAAATATGTACATACCTCAAAAGTATCCTCAGTCACCTCCTTGGGATTCTCCTTGAGCTTGGTCTTCTCATTACTAACATGAGCAAACATTGAGATCTCTTGACGTTTTTCAACCTTTGTAGCATTGGCCTAATCTTTCATTTTCCATAGATGCTTGGGTTTCTTATATTTCCTATTTTTCTCTTTATGAGAGACTTGTGAACCTTCATTCACACTAGGACGCATGTCTCTCTTCTTAATCTATAATTTTGATCTTAAAAATCTTTTTCTACAATGTTTGGCTATGTGACCAAAATTATTACAATTATAACACATTACATTTATATCTAACAAGGGTGAAAATAAATTTTTGCTTTCAAAATTGGTTCTCCTTGTAGGTATAATTCTACTTTTACTAGCCTTATGACCAAACTTGATAGAGGTAAAATCCATTGAGAGGTGGGGGAGTGGTGAATCAATGGTTAACAAACCTTACTTCAATCCTTTTTTATCTTTCAAACCTCTTAAACAATCTTATCAACACATATAAGAAGCACAAGATATATATATATATATATATATATATATAGTATAAAATCATGAAAGATCAAGGAATCAAGACACAAGATATAATGTGGGAAACATTCATGGGGTAAAAAACCCACTCTCAATATTGTAACAATAATGGACTACTATCCTATAAATATGGATCAAATAAGAGATCCTTTTGTGAAGCACTAACTACACAAGGAGCATCAACCCCTAAGGTGACAATAAACAATTTGTATTGATGATGAGCACCAACACACCACCAATATGAACTATCAATTTGTGATCAATAATTTATATTTTATGTTTTATAAACCTGATCATGAACTTTTATTTTTGTAATACCCTCAAATATACCTCTCACATAGACATATAACTCTTCTTCTTCTTCTCTTACTCAAAAACTTCTCATACTCAGCAATATCATCAAATAATCATGGAGAAAAACTCTTCTGTAATTACACACATAATTCAAAACCTTTATCAAGACATTCTAATGTATTCCATGGTCTCACACCTCTCTACACTTCCTCCTTATATTCACTTCACCCCTCTCTTGCACTCACTCTGACTAGTTTTTCTCACACATGCACCTTTTCCTTCATATTGACTAGACAACTTTGAGGACCTAGAAATTTGACATAGAGAAATGAATATTCATAAAACTTTCCATTAATGTTTGAATCAAGTTATAATCTTCATCACAAACCCATTTTTCCCCTGGTTACTTTCAGAAATCTCTTACAATATCAAAAACACTATTAAGAAGTACTTTTCTATGGGACCCACAAATAGTCAAGATTGAAAAAATACATCCTTAGAAGCCTAGAGGAGTCCTATACAACTTCGATCCTCATAATATCCATATACCATCTTTTTAAACACATACAATCAATATCTTTAACATCGGGTCTTAAGACTAGGAATTTTGCACATAAAAACATGTTTACCTTCTTAGTAATAATTCATAAATAATAGGCCCTTAATACATGAAATAATGATTATAAAACCTTCTTAGGAACCTTAAAAAATATCTCCAAAAGTATCATCTCCCCATACAAATTATACATGAGCTAAATAACATGAAAACTGTTAAGTTGTGGAGCTAAAAGCTTCACTAATGCAGACATGGAGGAGGGTGCAGAAGGGTTGCTGAGTGCCACAGACACCGACGTCGGTCAGGCCAACCAACATCGGCAGGATGGAGACAGGAAGCAACCGACATCGGTCAGAGATTGGCCAACGTCGATGACCCCCAGGTGGATAGGGACCGGCGTCGGTCACCTGTGTGGTTCAACTGCGAGCTTATTACGGGCAGTTAGCTAATGAACCAAGTGTTTGCATGATGAGTGCTAATTTTAGACTCATAGCTGCGAATCTAATTATTATACTAGGTGTCTAATTATTGTTTGGATGAGATCTATATAATAGACTCATGGTTGTATTGTAAAAGTGTAGCTAGGGAGTAAGAGAGCATAATTATAAGCTCCTTCGGTGTGTGAGGTAGAGCAATGGTGTGTTCCTCCTAGTGCCATAGTACTAAGGTGGGTGCTGGATTGGAGAATCAGCAGGGTTCTTCAAGAGTGTATGATCTTAGTCATCAAGTGAGCATGGCTTCTATAGGATATCTACATGGTAAGTAAGATCATTGATATGCAGGTGTATGTGTGTGCAAGGTCAAGGTTCACAGGTGTGCAGAACCAGCTTGATCTGTAGTTTGAAGATCGATAGGACAGCAACACAACAGGGAGCAGTATCAGGAGAGATCTACTTAGAGTACAGGTGTGTACTTGTGGAGTGCATGGAGCACTTGTGGAGTGCGTGGAGCACAGGTGTAAGGTGAACACCAACTCAGTGTATGAGTTGGGTGTTGGGACCTAGTAGGGAGAGCTTTGAGAAGAGAATTACTGTTCACTTGAGGTGTGGGAAACCTCTATAAGGTGGTGGAGAAGAAGTGTCATCTTCTTTATTGTATTATTTTCTGTATGAGTATTAATACAAGTTGTGTATTGTCTCTCATATCTTGTGTTATTTCTAGATTCTAGTTACTTGTTGATTCTGGTTATTTCCACATATTAAGTTGTTTGAATTTGGTAATCAATTGTGTGCTTCCGGGTTGGTCCTATTTTCCAACAAGTGGTATCAGAGCTAAGGTTGCAGGAAGCAGGTTTTGTGTTTTTGGTTACAGGAAACTCTCAGGGGTTTTTTGATTGAGTGGGAGCAGAGCAACAGCAGATCACAGTAAGCTAAGGATGGAGGAGTTGAAAAGCACAGATGGTTACTTATGGTCCGATGGAAAGAAAGAGTAGGTAAAAGAATATTGTTGGTTTGTGGAAGATCAGCATGAAGAAACTGAAGAAGCAGATGTTGTAGGTGATATGGCACAAGATGCTCTGGGAGGTTTCTTGGATAAAGTTGAATCTTGGATAAAAGATTCGGTTGCCTCTTTCCATGCAGCCCCAGGTAGAGGAGCTGGTGAGCCTTGCCAAAGAATTGGCAAAGGGGAAGTGAAGCTGAAATTGCAGATGGCCAACACATGGGTGTTGAAGGAGGTCATGTAGGTCCCAGGGTTGGAGATGTGGCTAATTTATTCAGAAGAGTTGGGTGATGAGAGGTGTATGAGAACTCTCACAGTGGGTACACTTGAATTAGCTGGTGGTAAGAAAATAGGTACTCTTTATCTACTTGTTTATATTACTGATTCTTCTTCTGTTGCGGAGACGTGGCTTCGTAGGCTTGGTCACATGAGCAGGAAGGAGATGCATGTTCTTAAGCGGAAGATAGATATATTTGATAGGCTTAAGAACTAGAAAGCCTTGGTGTTCTTGGAGGAGATGGCAGATAGAGATCAGTGGATGTGGCTGGATACTTCTGAGCAGGGCAGTTTGGACATGGAGATTGATTCAAAGGAGCTTATGGGTAAAAAGTCATCACTCACAGGAAACACAGGTACCGGCATCGACAGGAAAACTGACGTCGGCAGTATGTAAGATCGATGTCAGTCAGGAGGACCGACGTCGACAGCAGGAAGACACTGACATCGGCAGGTTGGTAGTCAGGGATAGACGCATGGGAACCGACATTGGTTGGATGCAGACTGTGGAGTGACTGAGGTCGGTCACTGTAACAGATTTTGGGTGGACAACATGCTGTCAAGGAGTCTCAAACACCCATACGAAGGACTGAAGACATAAGTAGGCCCTCAAATTCGTTGTTCCTCTTCTTCATACTTGTTGCTGATTGTAGAGCAGGAAGGATCCAGGAAACAGGTGGGAGTATGGCAGGGATATGATGCAGAACCAAATGAGAGTTTTGGTAGGGTTGCCAGCCGGTGCAAAAGCACAAAGACGAATGGATTCCTTAGTTGGAGAATAGAGAGAATAGATACGTGAGACGGAAGGCCAAGGCATATGGTCTTGAGGAGCTGCAGGATAGTGGTACAGGTTTTGACAGGTGGAGGATGAAGCATGACTTCAGTCGATGTCAGGTAACTATTGTGGTTTGACTTACCAGGGGGATGGTGATTGCAACATCATTCTGTTACTGTATGTGGATGGTATGTTTGCTAGCAGGATTGTACATACAGGTTGTTGCTGAGCTAAGGGTAAGATTAGTTCAGTGGTTTGTTATGAAGAATTTGGAGCAGCAAAATTCTTTGACATGGGAGACATGGAGATCACAGGTAGATTTTGTCTCCAGTGGGAGCTGATGTGAATCAGGTGTTGGCGAGGTTCATTATGTAGGATGCAAAATCAGAGCGCACCAAGGGCTGGACAGTTCAGTGTCCAAAATCACATGAGGTCTAGTATAGACCTGAGTTTTCCTAAGCAGTGGGAGTTGTCAGAGAGTTAGGAGCCAATTCAGAGAAGTGGATTCTCAGGTATTTGAGAGAGACCAGCAGCAGGGATTCATGCTATTTAGGGGTTAGGACTTCACTACATGTGTATGTAGGAATGGATGCGGCAGGGTACTCAGATGACAGGAGGTACATCATAGGTTGTGTGGTGGGTGGTCTTCAGGGTTGAGCTTGAAGAGGGATACAAACTAGGGAACAGATTAGACAGAGTACAGGTATAGGTATAGTGCAGCTATTTATCTCCAAGTGGGAGATTATTAAGTTGTGGAGCTAAAAGCTTCACTAATGCAGACATGGAGGATGGTGCAGAAGGGTTGCTGAGTGCCACGGACACCAGCGTCGGTCAGGCCAACCGACGTCGGCAGGATGGAGACAGGAAGCAACCGACGTCAGTCAGAGATCGGTTGGCGTCGGCGACCCCCAGGTGGATAGGGACCAGCGTCGGTCGCCTGTGTGGTTCAACTGCTAGCTTATTACGGGCAGTTAGCTAACGAACCAAGTGTTTGCATGATGAGTGCTAATTTTAGACTCATAGCTACGGATCTAATTATTGTACTAGGTGTCTAATTATTGTTTGGATGAGATCTATATAATAGACTCATGGTTGTATTGTAAAAGTGTAGCTAGGGAGTAAGAGAGCATAATTATAAGCTCCTTCGATGTGTGAGGTAGAGCAATGGTGCGTTCCTCCTAGTGCCACAGTACTAAGGTGGGTGCTGGATTGGAGAATCAGCAGGGTTCTTCAGGAGTGTATGATCTTAGTCATCAGGTGAGCATGGCTTCTATAGGAGATCTACATGGTAAGTAAGATCATTGATATGCAGGTGTATGTGTGTGCAAGGTCAAGGTTCACAGGTGTGCAGAACCAGCTTGATCTGTAGTTTGAAGATCGATAGGACAGCAACATAATAGGGAGCAGTATCAGGAGAGATCTACTTGGAGTATAGGTGTGTACTTGTGGAGTGCATGGAGCACTTGTGGAGTGCGTGGAGCACTTGTGGAGTGTGTGGAGCACAGGTGTAAGGTGAACACCAACTCAGTGTATGAGTTGGGTTTTGGGACCTAGTAGGGAGAGCTTTGAGAAGAGAATTATTGTTCACTTGAGGTGTGGGAAACCTCTGTAAGGTGGTGGAGAAGAAGTGGCATCTTCTTTATTGTATTCTTTTCTGTATGAGTATTAATACAAGTTGTGTATTGTCTCTCATATCTTGTGTTATTTCTAGATTCTAGTTACTTGTTGATTCTGGTTATTTCTGCATATTAGGTTGCTTGAATTTGGTAATCAATTGTGTGCTTCCAGGTTGGTCCTATTTTCCAACAAAAACTTTCCTCTCGAGCTCAAAATGCACCATTTGAGCACCCTCTAAAGTAGATGAAGTCATTTTTGACTTTCTCTCTCATATATTGAATTATTACTTGGTTAATATGCTTGACCACACCTATTTTATCATATATCATTTATATATATTATAAAACATTTTTAAATCCCTCTTTGACCCTTTACAAGGCCTTACAAGCCCATCTAGCCCAACTAGGCCAATGGCCAAACTACCTTACATACCACTATCCACCTCTTTAAAACCATCTATCTGACCTATCAACATCCTATACATGTCCAAAATTCATATTCCAAGCACACTAAGCTCCATACCATGGCATACAAGCCATAAGACTCAAACCCCTATAAGCAACCTTGCATGGTCAAACCTACTAGACTTGCATACTTCATGAGAACCTTATGAAATCACTCTAAAATACATATAAAATTATAATATCATGTCTTTCAATACCATACCATGCTCCATGCCACCATACATTCATCCAAACAACCTTCATGCAAGCATCTCACTACACCAAACACATTATACCACCATGATCCATCTCACTATACCTAATAGACCAATTTTCCATTACACATGACTTATAGACATAAATGACAACACTTACCATCAATTTCCAAATAATCTCCCCCTTTGTCATTGATGGAAACACTCCTTTTCTCTCTCATCCTTTGCCAAAATGACAAAGTGGACTCCCTTCAACACTGGGCACAATAGAATCAACCAAGTAAGCTATAGTAAATGGATGGAATCAAGATCACATATGTGAATACATATAAAAGAGTACAATTATGACCTCAAACAAGCACAACTCCCCCTTGGAATGTGATTTTACGTAGAAACTACTCCCAAGCTACTTAGATCCTTAGACCTATCATCAATTACACAATAACATAGCTCCCCCTAGGACATTAATCCACTTTGAAGGATCCAAATCATTATACACAACCCTTTCATACCTATAGGACCTTCAATAATAGCTACCATCAACTCAAACAACAACATGATCGTGACAGTATTATGCAAACTCACTTAACATTACACTCAAGGCACCCTGTAGACCACCAAAGGCACTTCAAGCACACCACCATACCTAAAACACACTTATAGTGGACCAACATACTCATATGGAGCCAAAAATTCCACTATTTTTTATAAATATATCACAAAATTGTTTAATTTCTCTATTAGGCTTATTTAGACCCTTTGTAGCCCTATTTGGCCACTGCAAACCTCATAATTCTCTAACCTAATAAATTTAAACCCTAAAAATCCATATATGAGATAAAATACTATTCCTCTTTATACATGCCAAAAATGAGCCTCTAAATCATCCTCCTTAGCATACTTCCTTCCTTAGCCTACTAGCTAATTAGGCCTCCTAGTGAGCTAAAAATTAAACAAAAAGAACTAAACTCACTTCTAGACCACTGTAAAAGTTGATTAAGATACCCATTTTTCCCATTTAACTAATTTTTAGGCTTTTATCCTCCAACTCCAAATCTTGATCACTTTTCCAAACATGCCCAAATTACTAGGTCTTTAAAGCAACAATTGGTCAAAAATCAACCTTCGGTCAACACAAACACCTGAGATAAATACCACACTTGGAGACCATCAAAACTCATTTCCATTCCAAATTTAAATCTTACATACCTTTTGGAACATGGACTTCCTTTAAGCCTCCAAACACATGCTCTTGAGAAGAAGAGCCAGATACCACTCAAAATGCTCCTCCTGGCACAAAATCATTCATCAACCTATGAAACCACTTGGAACATGTTTCAATCACATGTACAAACCTTTTTGAGAATAAAAAACTTCATGACGCATCTCCAATCTTCAAGTGAGACTTGAAACCAATCAATCTATGCATACAAGTTCATTATCTATAACAGGCACTTTGACCAAATGGTCAAAATCATATTTGAGCACCTCATAAATATCTCCAAGCCATCCTCCCTCTTTTGACACATCAAAACTAACTTGAATCACTCATTTTTAAACTTATATCCACCTTAGAACACTATATGAGAAACTTGGGCACTTTCTAGGTAGTCATTACTACCAAAAATGGCCAATTCATACTTTTGACCATAAAACACATATCTAAGCACACCAAGACGTCAAACCACCTAGGAATGACTTTTTTCAATCTTCCTCATGACCTCATATAAATATATTCATCCATATCCTTAAGATCACCACTCAAATCTAGCATCAAAATTAATCAAAAAGGCACTTTAGGACCAAAAAACTTGAACATAGCTCTTGAACATCATTCTTGCTTCTTTACCTACAAAAGTCTCTTATGAAGCATAGAAAGAGACCTAAAATCCCTCAAGACTAATCTATAAAAATGTGAATCCTAGATTGGCCTACATCTTCTCATATTCTTCTTCCTCCTTAGTCAACACAGTCTTATTATTTCTTTTCTTCTTATTTAACTTGACTGAGATCACTTTTTCTATCCTTAAAATTCTTTCCTGCTCTTTCAGACTTGAATAGGCAGTAAATGAGGATGCCACCATGTCTTGATCTATATTATCAACTAAATTGACCTTTTCAAGGTTTGGCAATGATTGATCTATATAGGAAACATTATTATCTATAACTGTAGAATGATCAACACTCATCTTAAGGCTGTCTTTGTCTTCCTTCTTTAATTTCTCATTATTTTTTTATCTCTTCATTGAAAACATGAGCAGATAATGAGAATTACTCAATGAAAAAAACACTCTCTACCTTAGTAAACACACTACTCTAATCTATAAACATATCAACTATCACTTTATTTTCTTCCTTTGGCATGTATAAGACTTTGTTCTTCCTTTCTTAAAAACTTGAAGTCTGATTGGTATTGTCTTGATTAAGAGTCCCCTTTTGCTTACAAAATTTAGAAATATGACCAAATCCTCTACAATCAAAGCATACAATCCTTCTTTGATACTGACAAAATTTATCTAAGTGACTAGTCCTTTGACAATTGAAGCATGTTACATTCTTAAGTGCAGACTCACCTTGATTTATCTTCTTTGTACATTGATTAGATAAATGTCCCATATCCAAACACTTGAATCATTTTATCTCATTAAGCTGACTGGCTTTCTTGTTTTTAACCTTCATTTTACATTCATTGGATCTATGACCAAACTCATGATAGACATGATAGTATCTATTAAAGTTTAAATGTTTTATGGCATTAGGCTATCTTACCTTGTTAGAGCTAACATCCATAGTTTGAGTATTGATCTTTGTAGGTTTGTCCTTTTCCTCTTCAATATTTTCTCCTTTACTTGAGATAGTACTAATGGCTTCTCAATGAAACTTATACATGTTCCATCACTTGAACACTTTTGATTCATCAATAGATTGTCAAGATCATTTGTGTTTTTCTCATACTTGGTAAAAGACTTAGCCTTACTCAAAGTTTTCTCTAATTCATCTTTCAAAAACTTGTTTTCAAAAATCAACTTGGAACATTCTTCTTCCTTACCTTTTAGGCTTGAAGATATAGATTCCAATTTGGAATTTAAGAACATGATTGTTCCATCATGTTCCTTGTTATCTTCAGTTATCTTAGCTTCAAAAATACTAAATTGAACTTTATTATCTTTCACTTTGGCCTTCAAACCTTTACATACCTTTCTTTCAATCTTCAAGAGCAATTTTTAGTTCACTCTCATAGTCTTGAGTGGATTTCTCATCTTCTTCATCTGATTCACTCTAGTTTCCTTCAATTTGATATGAGTATTCATGTTCATCATCTGACTTGATTACCATGAAAATTACTTCATCATCCTCAGTTTCAATCTCATCATGACTGACATCAGATTGACTGTCATAACTCACTTTTGAGTCACTATCATCCTTCTTTGTGTATAAGTTCCTTTTTACTTTATAGAACTTATTTTTTTTCTATCAAACCTAAATCCTTTCTTATCATTTGTTTGATCCTCATTTTCATCCTTCTTATGTTTGTGAGGACATTTTCTTGCAAAATGACCCACTTCACCACAGTTGAAGCATTTAAAAGGAAGTGTACCTCTGTACTTACCTGATCTAGTATTTAATTTATTTATAAATAAAGCAATTAAGTAATCATCAGATATATCATCTAACCTAACATATTTTCCTTGAGACCCCTTACTTTGTGTCTTCTTTTCTTTAGGCTTGTTCTCTACCTTTAAAGCAACATCCTTCTTAGGAGACTTGTCTTCATTTATCCTCATCTCATAAGCAGTGAGAGATTCATGAAGCTCATCCATCTTCATTAGTGTAAGATCATGACTTTCCTCAATTGCAGATACCTTAGATTCAAATCTGTAAGATAGAGATATTAAGACTTTTTAAACAACAACATCCTCTTTGAGATCTTCTCCAAGACCCCTGATCATATTGACCACATCATCCACTCTATTTAAGAAGGATGCCATATAATCCTCGTCCTTCATTTTAAGACTCTTAAACTATCTTCTAAATTTTTTTAATTTTGATAGCTTGACCTTTGAGTCTCCTTCATAGATTATCTTTAACTTAGTCCACATCTCTTTATCTGGTTGATAGTGAATGACCTTTGAGAACTTAGTATCTGATAGACCACTAAAAATAGCATTCATAGCCTTTAAATTGCTTTCAAATAGTTTCTTATCAGCAACATCAGTAAGAACAACATATCCATCAACAACAATATACCAAACATCAAATCCTAGATTCATGATAAAAGTCTGCATCCTTGAACTCCAAAAGGTATAGTTATAACCATTAAAAATGGAGCTTGTTTGGAAGAGAAACCACCTTGAATTACTTGACTTGCCATTGTACCTTAGAATCACCTTTCAAGCTGTTAAGCCTCAAAAAATACCTACTCTAATACCAATTAATAAAGGTACAATCCACTGAGAGGGGGGTGAATCAGTGGTTACCAAACCTTACTTCAATCCTCTTTTATCTTTCAAACCTATTAAACAATCTTATCAACACATATAAGAAGCACAAGATAGATATAGAAATGAGTAAATAATCATAAGAGATCAAGAAATCAAGACACAAGATGTACAATGAGAAACATTCATGGTGAATAAAACCCACTCTCAATCCTACAACAATAATGGACTACTATCTTATAAATATGGAGCAAAAAAGAGATCCTTTTGTGAAGCACCAATTCCACAAGGAGCACCAACCCCAAAGGTGACAAGCAACAACATATCTTGATGATGAGCACCAATATGAACTTTCAATCTGTGATGAATACTTCAACTCTGATGTTTTCTACACCTTATCATGAACTTATCTTGCTACAATACCCTCAAATCTACCTCTCACACTAGGCATATAACTCCTCTTCTTCTTCGCTTACTCAAACACTTCTCATACCTAGAAATATCATCAAATCATCATGGAGACAAACTCTTCCAGACTTTTACACATACATTAAGACATTTAACAATACATTATGATATATTACATGGTCTCACACCTCTCTACAGTTCCTCTTTCTATTTGCTTCACCCCTCTCTCACACTCACTCTGATTGGTTTTTCTCACACATGGCACACTTTCCTTCATATTGACTAGACAACTTTGAGGACCTATAAATTTGACATAGAGAAATTAATATTCCTAAAAATTTCCATTAATGTTTTAATAAAGTTATAAGCTTCATCACACATGCATTTGTTGCCTAGTTACTTTCAGAAATCTCTCACAATATCAAAAACACTATTAAGAAGTACTTTTTGTGGGACCCACAAATAGTCAAGATTGACCAAACACACCCTAAAAATCATATAGGAGTCTTATACAACCTTAAATCATCATCCTATCCATTTACCATATTTTTGAACACCTAAAAGCAAGATCTTCAACATTAGGTCTTAAAACTAGGAATTTTGCACATAAAAACCTGCTTACCTTCTTAGTAATTGTTCATAAAGAATAAGCCATTAATAAATGAAATAATGATTTTAAAACCTTATTATTAACCTTCCCAAATATCTCCAAATGTATTATATTCCCATGAAAATTATACATGAGCTGAAGAACATGAGAACTTTCCTCTCGAGCTCAAAATGCACCATTTGAGAACCCTCTAAAGCACATGAAGTCATTTCTAACTTTATCTCTCATATGATACCATTTTACTTGTTAAATATTATTTACCACACCTATTTTATCATATCTCATTCATTTATAGGATGAAACATTCCAAAATCCCTCTTTAACCCTTTATAAGGCCTCACAAGCCCATCTAGGCCAACTAGGCCAATGGCCAAACTACCTTACAGACCACTATCCACATCTTGAAAACCATCTATCTAACCTATCATCATCATATACACATCCAACATGCATATTCCAAGCACATTTATCTCCATACTGTGGCATACAATCCATAGGACTCAAAACCCTATAGGCAACCATGCATGGTCAAACCTACCAGACCTGCACACTTCATGAGAACCTTATGAAATAACTCTGACATACATAGAATATTCCAAGATCATGTATTTCAATACCATACCATTCTCCATACCACCATACATTCATCCAAACAAAATTTATGCAAGCATCTCACTGCACCAAACATATTAGACCACCTTGCTCCATCTCACTGTACCTACTAGACCATTTTGTCATTACACAAGCCTTATAGACATAAATGATAACACTTACCATCAATTTCCAAAAAAATTGATTAAAACTATAAAAATAACCATAAAAAGATGAGGAATACCTGGCCATAGCTTTTCTTTATATAGGATGGGGAGTTTTTCTCAACTCTTGCTTCTTGAAGATGTTTACCCTTGTGTAACCATCTGCATCAACTACCTTTATCTTCTACATCTTCCTTGAGTTTACATATATGGACTCATTTTTATTTTTCCATTCCTTAGGATTATTTTCTCCTTTATCATTCTTCACATCATTAGTGTTTATATCTATCTTTGTGTCCTAGAAATATTTACTTGCTCTTGATCCTCCTTCTATTTTGAAGTTATCATATAACTTAACAGATGTACTGGTCATGGGAATTTTCCCTTTTTCATAACCAAGACTAGATTTCCATTTTTATGTATTTTGAGGGATGATAAATTCATCAATAATTCCTAATCCTCCTTTAAACTTCAGACCTTTGTCTATTTGTATTTTAGCCATTTCAAGCTCTTTTCTCAAAGACACTATCTCTGCTTCTAGCCTCATACACTCAATAGACTTAAGTTTTAGTTAAATTTTTACTACATCTTCTATTATTTTAGCTTCTTAAACTTAATATCATCTAATTAGATATTTCAAGACTTTTAGATAGTTTTTCAATTTCTTTTTGTCCAAGCTTCTTCTATCTTGAGTTTTCTTTTTTCAACATGTCAATCTCATCTAGAGCACATATGAGTTCACATTCAAGGTCCACTTCTCCTTCCTCTTATTCACCAAAGTCTTCAACTTATTATTGATCTAGATCTTTAGAATTTGATCCTAATGCCATGAATAGGGATTCATTTCCCTTAGCCACAAAGGCATAATCATGGTCATCATTTGATCTATCACTATCATCTAATGAGTCACTATCTTATCTTATATATAATATTTTCTTGTTTTTAAATAAGTTCCTCCTTTTGGAATAGTGGGGATTCATCCTTTTTCCATCCTCTTCTTACTCAAAGTTATCTTTTTTATCATAAGGGAATTCAGTAGCAAAATGTCCTACTTTACCATAATTAAATCATTTGAATGGTAACTTACCTTTGTAATTTCCATATCCTCTTTTAAATATTCTTAAAAAGGTGGCTTATTATTCATTAGTCTCCTCAGATCTAGATGTAGATGCTTATAATTTTGCATGCTTGGATGCTTTGAATGCATCTTCTCTCTTGGAAGTATCTACTTCTCCCATTCTCATCTCATAAGCAGTGAAGGTTGCATGCAACTCATCTACAATGAGATTATCTAGATATCTTGCTTCCTTTATTGTAGAGATTTTAGAATCATACCTTGATGGAAAATATAATAGGACCTTTTTGAAAATGATTGATTCTTTCATTTCTTCTCCAAGGCCTCAGATTGCATTAACTACTTCATCTACCTTGAGAAGGTAGTCTGCAATCTTCTCTTCTTCAATCATTTTAAGACTCTTAAACATTCATATATATTTTTGTATCTTGGCTTGCTTTACCTTGTCATCACCTTAATAGATGCTCTTTAACTTGTTCTAAATATTTATGCATTTTGACAATACATCATTTTGATAAACTTGAATTTGGACAATCCAAATAGAATAGCATTCTTTTCCTTGACATTACTCTCATATGCCTTCTTTGAATCTTAATCAGTAAGAATTGTAATAGGGGTTTTATATCCATTTAACATAGATATCCATACATCAAACATTAATGAGGATAAGTATGCTTCCATTCCTATGCTCCAAAATACATAGTTAGATCCATCAAAGAGAGGTGTTTTATTTGATGAAGATCCTTCCTGAATATCCATTTATTCACTAATCCAAGATCTACCTAAGATGATTAAGCTTCTTTTAAGGAACCCTAGGCTCTGATACCAATTTTTGGAACATAACTAGATAATAAGAGGGGGTGAATTAGTATATCAATTAAAACTAATCCTTTTAATCATTTTAAATCAATATTCAAGACCATATGTAGATTAAAAGATAAATTTAGATATCACATACAAACAAACACACATGATACCAAATTTATACGTGGAAAACCCAAGGGTAAAAAACCATGGTGAGAATAGCTGCTAGAATCTATTGTTCTAATCTAGCCTCATAATTCAAAGCCTCACTAGTAAACCTCACTAGTTACATTTAAGGATACCAATCCCATGATTTAAGAGCACCAAATCCTTATTTGAGCACCAACTTAGATTAACCTCATTGGTTACAATGTTTATGGGCATGAACCGAAAGGAGACACCAATCCCCTACTTCAACCCCAACTCAACTTGTTTGATGGCACCAACCAATCAGATCTATGGAGATACAACTCTAGATTACAACATTAATTTATAAATAAATCAAACTTTGTTATGTGTTACAAGTCTAATTTGTAATTGCTCACAATATGCACATTCTCTTTGTGCCTTCTTTCTCTCTACCACTTTTTCTCTGTCTAGATATGTATCTATTTGACACACTTCATTTCTCTTTATACAACCTCTTATTTTCCTCTCTACCCTCTGGTTATGTGTCTATATTTTTTGTTTTACAAAATTTCAATTACACCATCAACATTTCATTTATCTTATATATCATATATATATATATATATATATATATATATATATATATATATATATATATATATATATATATATATATATATATGTATATATATATACAATGGATCTAGGGTTTGTTTCTTCTCTTTGTGTTCACACTCTAACTGTAACACATCATGCCAATTTTGGACTTTAGTTCATTAATACATGAACTCTTAGTTCTTGTATCTTGATTTCATGCATCATGCCATCATTGTAGGTCTCTTTACTATCTATAGTATCTGATAGAATCAAGTTTTTATGTACAAAATCTTTAATGTAGATTTGATTAGTTATATCAATCAATATTGTTATCTATGTTGAGATATAGAGCTTATACACAAGTTCCTACATGTTCCTAAATGTTACCATTTATTTTTAAACACTTTAAATATTGGCCTTTGATATCTTTCTTTGTGCCATCTCCAATCTCTCTCACTCTATTGGATCTTTGAATATTGTTGAACTTCCACTCTCTAAAACATGTCCATTGATCTCTAGATCATATCTCCTGCATGATGTTCAATCTCTAAAGATGCATATCCTTTACCTTGACTAGTCATTAAACTTCAACACTTTGACCTCATCTCACAACTTCCTATATCTTTGGAATAATTTTGCTTTGTTGATCTTCTCAAACCTACTTAATCTTTAACATTATGTTGATTAACATCAATCACTTTATTGCATATGAGTCTACTCACTCTATTGGAACTACTCATCCAAGATTCTATATGTTTTCATATATTCTAATAAGCTCTATCATTATATCTAATAGGCTCACTCTCATTGGTCCTCTATTTGACAGACTCATGTGCTTGTGACACTTGGAATTAATGTATTCACTCTGAGGGACATTTGACACTTTGAATTCATTACACTCGATTAGATCTCTAATGTCTGATTAAGCATGATCTATTGATCTTCTCAACAAGCTCAAACATTAACTCTAATAATATTACACTCATTGGGTCTTTGTCTAAAAAACTCTGTGAGTGTGACACTTGTCACTTGCACACTCACTCAAGTCTCCTTTTGACAATTTGACTTCACTTCACTCCATTAGATCATTTGTATACGATGAATCATGGGCCATTGATCAAGATGATATATAATATAAATTCATAGACTTATAAAATATTAAGTCATTTGATCAATACTCGAGCTTGTAATTGTCAAGTTGAGGGGTTGATTTGACAATGATGAAAAAGGCTTAAGTTATAACTTAAGCTACCATGTCTACGCTATATCCAATCACCACTAAATTAGAAAGTGCCTATTGATGCCATGATTTTAAACCCTTAGGTGTTTACTAAGAAACCATATCTAATATAAGAGCAAAGATAATTCATTTTTAATCTCATTCCTTTTCAATTGAACCAATGAACCACATATTTAAGATGTTCATGAAAAAACCATAACAGACCTACCATCTATTTCTTTTACAAATGTCCATAGATGAAATTTGTAAAAGCATGACAACTTTACATGACCTTGTGCAAATTTTGTATAAGTATGGATACCATTTTAATTATGCCTAGAATGCTAACTTTGCACCTTCATAACTCTTATTGTACTTAGTCAGATGACCTATAAATTAGTTCATATGATATTCTTATATACGGGATTCTATCCATATATTTAATTACTCATAAATCCTTCAACAGTGCAAGATATGTCTTCATAAAAATGCCTTTGATATTTTTCTTGCAAATTACAAATTTGACTGTGTTGGAAAACACTGTCAAAATGCCTTGGATCCGTAATTTACTCAAGCATATCTTTTGTCATGATATATCATGTGATATGATATTTATCATAAATAAACTTGGCATAAAAATGAATATACCCATGTGATTATTTTGTCCTAACACCTCTATGTGTGTAAGCATTAACCTCATCAATATTATTACTTGGCTCTATTTAGCCCTTTTTGTAGATTTGGCTAAGTATATAAACTTAGTGGATATTATCCCAATAGCCAACTTTGCATGCCTATATCTTCAACAGTGCTTCATCACATGTCTTAAAATATGATACATAATAAATAGGGACTAATGTGATCACAACCATGTGACAAACTCCCCCATAATCATTCACATATGACAATGGTGATGTCATCAAAATGCCTTCTCATCTTTTCCTCTATAGACCCAAAATATCTAAATGAACAATATGAGGAACCAGATGAATTACACTCATGCACATAAGCACTCCAATCATCCTTGACCTTTGATAGGATGCCTTGCACATTCTCAAATCACCATACTCAACCCTGAGCATCAATGACATCCATATTCTCCCTTTTGACATCAATGACATGCTCATAATGTCCCTTTTGACATCAATGACAATCAAATTACCAATAGTACCACAATCATTAGAGGCACTTCACAATAATATATGACTCTATCTCAAATATTATATTATTTTCTCCTATATAGTTTTAATTGCAACACATATTGAAAGATTATAACTTAGTTTTAACAAATTACACAAAAGAAATATTAAAGATGATCATTTATAAATATGTCCATATAACCATCAAATTTAGTTTTACAATAATAATGTGAGCCAAATTATACATGAAACTATGATCACTATAAAATGTGAACATGTATGTATGTATGTATCCATAAAGACATACAAAATAAGAACATAATAAAATTTTAGGGGAATGTTATATAGGCATGTAATGCCAATAATTCATACATTTTCATATAAGCATACAAAAAATTACATCATCTAACAACATAATAGAATGTCAGGTGAATGTCATATACACATATAATGTCAAAAACACATACATTTCCATATAGGCATACAAACAAGTATGTCATTTAAGACATATTACTCATCAACTACTATTTTCCTTCCTCAAATAAGACTGTCCCTAGGATGCCCTACTTTTAAATGGAGATCCCTCATATGCCTTCGAATCCTCCAAGGTCAGACTATGAGTCTTTATATGCTCATAGATTGATTATATCTGAACTTGTTCAAATACAAATATTATTAGAAAATTTACATACTATACATGAAACCAAGCTCAAAATTTAATTTTAAACTAGAATATAAAAATAATTTAAACATGCACTTAATGTAATCTTATGGTCATGATCAATTTGTGTCTAACGTTCAATAAGGTCAATTATATGTTAAGGTGCATGAATAGTTATGTGAAATAGGGATATAACTTGAGAAGTTTCCATACTAATCATCTAAATGGGATTATCAGATGTCATCAAACAACCTTAAATACATAATACATTCACATAAGTTATATTTTCTCAACTATCTAGTCAAATTAATAAAACAAAACTACATTTACAGTTCAAAATTATAAGTTACCATGTTCCTCAATGAGTGCCTATGTAGATGACATTGTATGTACCTAAACCCACTTGTTTTAAAAATCCTATTAAACCCACTAATTTATCCCATAATCATAGCCTTAATCAATATCTTAAATTCTTACAAAAAATTCTCTACATCCCATAAACCTTACCATACCTTTATAACCAATTAATCACCCCATTAACCTACTAACTAGCCTACTTAGCCATTAATCTACCCACTATCCCACTTGCCAATTTAAAATTAATTTTTATTCACTTGTCCCTAGATACCCTACCACCCTAGCCTCTCCTACATACCTATGAATCTTAAACCTTGTTAATTCCCATCTAATCCCCTATTATCCCTTAAACTAATCAAAAAACCTCTAGAACTAGGGAAGCTCCTCCAAGATTCTACAAGTCTCTAAACTAGAGGCTTCTAAATAATTTAAAATTCCCTACAATCTCCTCCACCATCCTATAAAAGCCATGCTTTGGCCATGACCAAACTAAATTGTAAATCAATAAGCCTCCATTATACTCTCATAATTAGACATTGTCAAGCATCCTCATATTCTTGCCAAGCCATTCAACAATCCAAGGAAGCCATTGGAGTCAATTTGAAGCCCAAGTTAAGAAATCCACACTCAATAAATTTGGAATTTGAATCCACTTGAATATCTTGGAGAGAAGAAATAAGGAACAAATTTGTGGTAAGAATCTCAATTTTGATTGTTTGATTTTTCCTTGATTCCCTCCCTTTGATGTTGTTTGTGTTATGGGGTTTTTATTTTTAAATATAGTAGTTTTATAAATAACTCAAAATATGATCACACATTGGTGACCATGGTGGTACAATACCATTTAATATAAACCTTTTGATTTTTATAATTGACTTGGTAACTTTCAGGGCTGACTGGATGAAGAACAAGCCCTGGAATTACTCAAGTTTTCACGTATAGACAATAAGTAGTTTTGCTCTGTAAATTATGGTATTATAGTCATGATTTTGTCTAAAAAATCATAATTTTTCAACTAACCACCATTCTTACTATTGACAAGTGTCTTAACATTTTTCAATACCATAGATTTGTGAATAGTGATTTTGTATTAAATTAGTGGTTTTGATAGTTGACTCATAGTTTTTCAAGATATAGTTTTAAACCAAGTATAATTAGTTTCTACATTAATTTTCAAATTTAGTAGGCCTATATCAACTATTTTTATTTTACAAGGGTGGTAACTTGTATTTTTTATGAAATAAAATAGGATTTATCAACCCTAAATTACCTTGGTGCCAACACACAAAATTACAACTCTGCAATCACAATTTTGCCTTAAAAGTCATGATATTGAATTCACAAGTAATGATTTTGTGTTTTTAGTTAAAAATAATAAGATTTCCTACTAAATTCTTGACTTATTATTCTCTTTTTGTCTATGATCATTTTCTATACACAAGAAAGGGGAGGCACCAATCTTACAAAGTCTTTTTTTACAAAATTGTAGTTTTGCTTAAGTATTACATTAACATATTTTTGCTAATAGGGTCTAGTTGGTTTTTGTGGTGGTTATTATCTGTTAACAGGGAGAAAATAGGGATTGTATAAATCTAAATCAAACTTCCATTATTACCCTTTTGGTCATTCTCTGCAATATTGCTATTTACAAATAAGTGATTTTGTGTTTTAAATAGTGATTTTGACTAAAGGTGTTAAAAATTGTATTGCTAAGATTTGTCTCTAATTTAACTATTAAAAAAATTCTAAATTAAATACCTATCCTAGCTAATATATATCTACTCTTACATTTTTATCTTTTGTGTAAAATCTTTCATCTTCATATTAATATTTAAAGGGATCAAAATTCTTGCATCATTCTATAAAAGCTCATCTTCCTACTACATTAGTCTATGAACATCACCTATAAATAACCCCTAATACATTTATATTTTAGTCTAAAGGCCATAAGTGTAAGTTTTTTTTCTTTTTTGCAATATCATAGATTGTAAATAACATTTTTGTATTAAAAGTCATGATTTTTCATTACAACTTACAATTTGCAAGATTCATATGGTTATCATTATAAGTATCTAACAATAAATAATATCACAAATCTATAGTCATGATTATATAGAAATTTTGAAATTTTGTAGTTTATGAAAGTGATATTACTTTACAGTAACTGTGTGTTTATGGTTTTGTGGGAAATAAGCAGTTTTTCCTATTGTCAAACTACTAATCCATTTTTTACAAGACCTTTCAAGGAGAAGGCACTAGATCTAATTTTCTAACTTATATACTTATAGGGGGAGTGCCTAAATTGAAAATTTTAATATTTTACTTGTATATATCTTTTGTGTGTGACTTGTTTGCTTATTTTCAAATTCCCTTGCATAGGTAATTAATCGGATAAATTAATCTTGATCGCCTATGTGTTAACCCATTTTGTCTAGGATAGGATGTGATGTGTAATTCTATTTATACCAAATTTTAATTTTTTATTTATATAAGAAAGGTAAAATTGAAAGAGGGATAGAGGTTGGTAGAACCTAGATGTGGTGTGCACTCCATAATCCAAATGGTTGTAGATACTCTTCTTCAGATTGGAAAGATGACCTACAATAATAGAGAACTAGAAAAAGGATTGGTTAGTTAGGTAGATGGGTGGGTTGCCTAGTAAGCTAGATCCAAGAAGCATGAGCTATCTAGGAGGTTGTTAATCCACCTTTTGATATAATATAATGTTGGAAAGATGTTGATAAGAAAGATCGCATAACATAAAAGAAAGTCCTTAATTGAAATAAAGTAAATACTTTTCAAAAGAAATGCTAAATCTAATAAGATAACATTAAGGTAAATGTCAAATGGTCAAATAATGGTTCAAGTCAAGTTCGGTTGTTATTTTTGGTCTGTGAGGTGGCAGGGGCTAAGAAAATAAGGTTTGGTTGAGGTTGGTGGGTATTTGGTGCTTATTGGTTTGGTTGTTGGTTTAGTTCACATAGTGACCATCAGTGGTTAGGGTGACTAACATTGGTTAGAGTAACCATCAGTGGTTGGGTGACTAACATTAGTTTGATAGCTAATCATTAGTGGGTAGAGTGACTATTGATATTGTGACAGCAGTCAGGATGACCATCAACAGTTACTATTGATAAGTCTAGTTAAGGTAAAAGGTTAGATTTATAGGTTTAGATGTTAGAGGACATAGTAGGTTGTTAGGGGTTAGTTAATGGGTTGAGAGATCAGAGGTCATTATTGAAATAGAATAAAATTAAATGAATACATGAAAACAAATACTTAGATCATGATGGAAGGTTGATTAACTTGATGAAGAGTCTGGAGTAATTTTAGCAGAGTATTGGTTGGTTGAAATTGGTAAAGTCTGGAATGATTTGGTTAGAGTAATGGTACTTTACCTAAAGAATAATTTTAGTAGAGTTTTGGGTCCCTATTGTATCTAGTGGAAGAATGAAAACCTATTTTTTTGTGGATCCTCTTTCATGCCTTTTCACCTCCTACTCCCCTCCTTTTATAGGTAAAGAGAGATGGAGGTATAAGGTTCCATAGGAGGTTTGGTTGATTATTTTAAGGCTTATGATGCATTATCAAATGGATAAGGTGTGTGTGTGTGTATATATATATATATATATATATATATATATATATATATATATATTTATGTGTTAGCTCGTACATGGATCAAGTTGGTAAGTTCAAGTGCTAATCATCAGTGGTTAGAGTATCGATCATCAGTGGTCAAAGTGTTGAGGACTTGACCTTCAATGGTTAGAGTGACCATCAATGGTCAAGGTTCAAAGGGTGAAGGGTCAAAGGGTTAAGTTTGGTCAAGGTGAGTTAGAAGGTGAGTTGGTCAAAGAGTGTTTTGACTTGAGTTTATAGTCAAAAGGGTATGAATGGTAGGTTAGGCATCTAAGGGTATTTCAACATCTAGAACTATAGTGTGTGGTTTTCTAGTGTCTATATTTTTCCCCTTTTTGTTATACAGTTTGATTCAACAAGTTGTAAACCAAAAATGGATTGTGGGTTAAAGGTTTATTTGCTCTGAGTATGGGAGGAGGTGATCCCCCTCAAATTTGGAATCAATAAGGTAAAATAAAATCAAGTTTGGGTTTGATGAGTGGTTAAGTGGATGGGAAGGTAGGTGACAAGGGTGGTAGGTGAGGTTTGGAATTAACGCACAAACATGCACACAAAATATGACTAAGTGTGATAGTTGAGACCATACATAGACTAAGTTGTCAGTGTTGGTTAAAATAAGTTCAGTTTTAGAAGGATAAGTGACAGGGTAACTAGGCCCCAACATTAGGCATAGTTGATTAGGTTACTCTATAAGTCTCCTAAATAGGGTTAATGTTTTTATAGGTATCCAAGGTAGGAAGTGATCTATTAAAAAACATAAATGGTCTAGTGTGTACTAGGTGGTGAAAATTCAAATTTTCATCATGAAAAATTAATTGATGTGATGAAAAGGACTAAGGCAAGATCATCACAAAATATGTCAATAGTTTGGGTCACAAATGACCAATGTCAAGTTAGATTTGGTCAGATGGTTGGTTGGTTTGTTAGAGAGGGTGTTCTCTAATGGTTCATAGTTGGTTTATGAAGAATAAGTGCTCTTTGAAGATTGGTTAGTGGTGTTTAAATGGGTTTCCCCAATTTGGTGTACCACTTGGATTAGTTTTGTTTGAAGGTTCCTAGATAAAGGTAGTCTCTAAAGGTTGGGGGAGAAGGTGACTCCCAAGTGATTGGGTGGTATTTCAAATGGGTTACCCCAATTTAATGTACCACTTGGTTTGGGCTTGGTGAAGAAGGGTAATCTCTAATGGTTCATGGTTAAGGTAAGGTGGTTAGAGAAGGGTAATCTCCAAAGGTTAGGGCTGATGGAGAAGGTGATCTCCAATGGTTGGGCTATTTTTTAAATAGGTCACCCCAAATTGATGTACCATTTAGTTTGGGTTTTGAAGAGAAGGGTAATATCCAATGGTTCATGGTTAAGGTAAGATGGTTGGTTTCAATGAATCAAAAGCGAGAAAACACATCTTCCTAAATGGTCATGAAAGTATAAGGAGGAGGATAAATGATATAAATTATATAGACCATGATGGTAAGATAGGTGATCTAATGAACATAAACCCTTGTCATGATTTTGCTTTGTTGTTAATTTGATGGTTAAAAAAAAGGTAGCTTGATCACATGGTCTCAAGTAAACTCAAAAATTCTTTGATTTATGGAAGACAAAAGGGGAGATGGATGATAAGTAGTGGGTGATAGTTAATGGGTGATAGGTAGGGTAACCTTGTTTTGGGGATGGCTTGCCCCTTCTGTAAGTGACTTAGGAACCATGATAGACAAGTCCATGTTATACGTTAAGTGTAGACTAATCGATGCAAGAAGTATATTAATGTTATTTGTGAAAGTTGATTATAGATTTATTGGGATTTATTGGTGTTTGATTTTGATATAGGGTATGTTATTTCTCTATTTGATAGGTTTGAGAAGTTGATCAATACAAAATCAAATGATTTCTTTTGACAAAGTTGAATTTGTCATATTTTGAGGGAGTGGTCTAAGATTGGATTTGTTCATGTTTGATATTTGTCGTTAAAGGGAGAAATATACCTTAAGTTCAAACAATTTTGATTGTTTTGGGGCAGTTGTCCTTCAAGAGAATAGTCTGTATGCTAGAGATGTTGACCCAAGTGATATTTTGGTATCTCAAATTGTTTATATGTTGGTTAGACATAGACAAGTCTATATAGTCCTAAGGTTTTCCTTTATGGAGGAAAAGCCATAGCATAAGGAGGTTGATGATGGGTAAAAGAGGTGGTTAAGTGACAATGACCATGGGAATATATCCTAAAAAGGTTGTAAATTACCATGAGGATCATGTCATGAATAGAGTTGTGGTATCCATGTTTAGGATTAGGCTAAGGTTGTGATAGATAATCACATGATCCTATTTTTAATTAGTTGTCCTTAAAGATGAGGAGATTAAGGTGATTGAAAACAAAGGATAAGCTTAAGTTAGACATAAGATGACAAGAAACTTGGTTTAACCAAATAATAGGTGTGCAAATAAAAAAGCATTTGAGGATGTTGAGGTTTTGATATGCCCTAAATCCATGATTGCATAAATGGTTGATGTTAATTAGGAGAGTATATTTCTCATAGTTATTTTTTGACACTTGATTATATGTAAAAACGATTCAGATTGACAAAAAGATGAGGTTGGTTAAGTGATAGTTTGATGGAGAAGGGTAATCTCCAATAGTTGGGGGAGAAGGTGACTCCTAAATAGGTTGGGTGGTATCTAAATGGGTTGTCATAATTTGGTATACCACTTAGTTCAAGTTGGATTGATGGAGAAGGTACTCTCCAAAGGTTGAGGTAGAATGTGGCTACCAAATGGGTTGGGTGGTGTTCAAATGGGTTACCCCAATCTAGTATACCACTTAATTCAAGTTGGGTTGATGGAGAAGGTACTCTCCAAAGGTTGAGGTAGAATGTGACTACCAAATGGGTTGGGTGGTGTTCAAATTGGTTACCCCAATTTAGTATACCACTTGGTTTAGGTTGGGTTGATGGAGAAGGTACTATCCAAAGGTTTGGGGAAACGATGACTCCCAAATAGGTGGAGAAGGTGATTCTTAAATGGTTGGTGATCACAAAAAACATGAAAAAGGTGGCCCAAAATGACTAAGGTTAAATTAATTTGGTTAGTTGGTTGGTTGATAGAGAAGAGTAATCTCCAATAGTTTCATGCTTAAGGTAAGGTGGTTGGTTGGTGATTTCTCAGGTATCCAAGGTAGGATGTGATCTTGAGAAATCATAAATGGTTGGTAAAGTAGATAAGGGTAATGTCCAAAGGTTAAGTAGGTTGGTATAGAAGGTGACTCCACTAAGTAGGGGGAGAAGGTGATTTTCCAATAAGTGTGGCTGGGTGAAGGAGAAAGGTAATCTCCAACAATTCAAGGTTGGTTGGTTGATAGGTTTAGTTGATAAGTTGAGAGAAAAAAATGCCAAGGGTTAGTTTGGTTAATTTTTAAGATATGGTTTAGGTTGATAAATGGTCAAAGCCTTATGGAGGTAAAGTTCCTCAATTTTTCTCTTTCCATGGATGCTTGATGTGGGAAAAAGATCCCAAATTGAGGTGTTGGTTAATAAGAGAGTTTAGGAGGGGTGAAAATAACTTCATCCATCTCTAAAAATGGGTTGTCAATTGTTAAATGTTAGCGTTTAGTAGGTCAAGTTTGTAGGTGCCAGTTCAAGTGGGATTTCCTCTATTGCACCAAGGCTAGGAAAATGATGTTGGATATGATTTAGGTAGGTTAGGGTATGTTTGACAAAACTATCCCAAAATAAAGGTAAGTTAGACAAGAGTGTCTGATTATCCCAAGGAGGGAGCTTGGGTGAGATAAGGGTAGGTTGGAAAGGTTTGTTTTATTTGATGGGTTGGTTTTGGTTTGTTTTTATAGTTGGTAAGGTTGAGTTAAAATGTATATTGATTGTGCTTGATTGATTTGGTGTAGAGGTTGGTTTGATTGGTTGAGAGAGGTAAGATAAATGGTTGAGTTATTTTTTTAGTTCCACATGGGTAAGTGGAAGGGTTAGGTTGGTTGGTTCACATGGGTAAGCGGAAGAGGTAGGTTAGTTGGTTCCACATGGATGAGGTGAAAAGGTTGGTTGGTTGGTTCAACATGGGTAAGTGGAAAATGTTGGTTGGTTGGTTTCACATGGGTGAGTGAAAAAGGTTTATTGGTTGGTTCCACATGGGTAAGTGGATGAGGTTGATTGTTTTTTTTATTTATGATTTTAAAAGAAAGTTTATAATGTTTCACTTGATTAACAAGTGGCTTGGTTAAGGGTTGGATTATAGTTTCCTTAGTTATAGGTTGCCTAAGATCCAAATTTAATGGATAGACCTTGTTATGTTAAGGGATTTGGTCATTGGTGTACACAATAATGGGTGAAAAAAGAGGTTCCATGATAGATTGCTCTTGAGCTTGTGAACTAATCAATTGGTTTGATGTGGTTAATTGGTTTGATAGATTTAGTTGAGTTGATTGGTTGGGTGGGTTTGATTTCTTGGGTAAGGTTGATAAGGTGGGTTAGTTTGATTGTTTGGGTAATGTTGATAAGGTGGGTTGGTTTGATAAGTTAGGTAAGGTTGATAAGTTGGTTTGATAGTGTTGGTTAGATGGAAAAGAGGGTAGACCAAATCTTAGAGTTAAGATAAAGAGGGCTACCTCAAATTGGGTTGGGGTAGGTGACCTAATGGTTGATGAGGTTGGATAGGTTAAAGTTGAGGTTGGTTATGATAATTATTAAGTTGGTGTTGATGGGTTTTTGGTTAGATATGATGATGGTTAAATGGTAGTGAATAGTTTTTTGGTTGGTTGTAGTTAAGGTTTGATTGGTCATGGATATTAGAAATAGATGACTCTACTTTGATTATTCGGTCCATTAACATTGTAACCATCTCAGGTGGTAGTTGATAGTTTATTGGTTGGTTTTAGTTGAGGTTTGATATGTGGTAGGTAGGGTTTGATTAATTGTGGATAAGGTTGGGTTGGTCATAGGGTAGGTTAGGAGCATAAGTGGCTCATGATGTAAGGTATTGCTCTAAGTCAATATGGTTTTTCTCCAAGATCTTATCAAATTTAAGACATCTAGGAGAGAATATAAGTTGGTTCCCCATTGGACAAGGTAATGGAGGCAAGATGGTGGAAGGTTGATTTCTCACAACTCAAACAAAGAAAATAAAATAAAAAGGCAAAAAGGCAAAAAACACACACTAAAGTACGTTACCTCTTAGATTTCTTTTTAGTCTTTCTTTTGGCTTATGCCTTAAGTTAGAAAGAATGTTAGAATACTTGGCTTGTAGAGCAGGCACTAGAAGAGAAGTCAATGGTTGGTTTTTAGTTAGTTATGGATCTCAAAATTTGTATTAAAATTCAGTACATGGCTTGGTATTAGGGCCTACCCCCTCACTTCACACACCACAACAATAATGGTGTCAAGCACTTAGCCAGTATATACTAATTTTTAGAGTTTAGACTCAATCAGAGAGCTGAGTTTTGGTTTCTCTTCTTGGTAGTGAAGTCCAAGTAAGATTGCCAAGAAGTGAAGGTTTACCTCTAGGTGATGAAATCTTAGTTGGGTCTTACGTCAGGTGTTAAGATGTGTTGATTTATAAGTGGTTTTTTATAGTGTGTGATAAATAGGTGAAGCTAAGATTGATTACTTTGCTTTAATTTAACTAAATGAGCTAAACATGCAAGCAATCAATGTATGCAGTTAATTTTATACCCAAAATAATTTTTCAATTTTGTTAAATGAGCATAGAATAAATAATAAAAGGGGACTAGATGTAACTAGGTCCCACCGAGCATGCCAAAATGTTTATACCAAATTTTGATTTTTTTTATAAAAGAAAGGTAAAATTAAAAGATGGGTAGAGGTTGGTAGAACATAGATGTGGTGTGCACTCCATAATCTAGATGGTTGTAGATACTCTTCTTTGGCTTGGGAAGATGACCTACAATAAGAGAGAACTATAAAAAGGGTTGGTTAGTTAGGTAGATGGGTGGATTTCCTAGCAAGCTATATCCAAGAAGTGTGATCTATCTAGGAGGCTATCAATCCACCTTTTGATACAAGTTAATGTTAGAAAGGTGCTGATAAGAAAGATAGCATAACATAAAAGAAATTATTTAATCAAATGAAACTAAATACTTTTCAAAATAAATGCTAGTTTTAACAAGATAACATTAAGGTAAATGCCAAATGGTCAGAGAATGGTTTAGGTTAGGTCAGGTTATTATTTATAGTCTATGAGGTGGTAAGGGCCAAAAAAATAGGGTTTGGTTGAGGTTGGTGGGTATTTGGTGCTTGTTAGTTTGGTAGTTGGTTTGGTTTACATAGTGATCATTAGTGGTTAGGGTGATTATTGGTGGTTAAATTAACTGTCAATGATTAGGTGATTAATAATAGTTTGATAGCTAACTGTTAGTGGTCAGGGTGACTATCGACAGTTTGAAAGTTGACCATAAATAGTTAGGATGATCATCAATGGTTACTATTGACAAGTCTGGTTAAGGTAAAAGGTTGGATCTATGAACATAGGATTTCAATAAAGGGGAGATTATTATTGTGTTAGTGAATAAAACAAATCAATAAAAAATACACTAAAATAACACCCTAAGCCTATCTCAAAGGAGGAGCTTAGTTAACAAAACAAAAATGGAAAACACAACCAAAACATAAAATAAATACCTTCATTCACCTTCCCTGGATGCTCCAAAATGCTTTTTGTAATGGTTTGCTTGGTTTTGTGCTCATGAAGTCTGCATCAATGAAGTGTGGCTACCTCCATATCTCCTTGACACCTTGTTTGGCTTTGACTTGGCTTAGCTTCGATCAACATTTGGGAAGTATAACACTAAGATGCAATGATTTGAATGCATTTGGACATCATCAGTTTGACATAAAAGAGTTTAAAATTCAATAGGCAAAGCCTCCTATTTATATATTTTTGGAATGGTTTAGAATCAACCTAAACCATCCATCTCAAGATGAAGATGTGTATCTAAGGATTAGTTCAATTATGTAATTAAAATTCATAAATAGGCTCATCAATATTTGGGATAAAGGGGAATTAACTAGGCATGGAGGGTCTTAATGAGGCATGGGAGGCATTAATTCAGATATTTATGGCATTTATGACTTGTGGATGCCACCCCCATAGGATGATGTCATTTGATGATGTAGTTATTCAATATCAATTTTTTTAAATAAATATTCAAAAAATTCCATGGAAAATTAACTTAAGATCTTGATTTGGTTTAATTAGCCTTAAACATGATTAGTCAACTTTGATGTAAAACCTTGGAAATTTGTGCACAAATTAATCAAATTGGTCAAAATGTTGTATTATTGGCTCAAAATTTGACTAGATTGGAATTAGAAGTTGATGTTAGATGCATTAGAACTATTATCCCATTTATGATGTTTCCAATGTAAAATAACAAAGGCTCATGTCTTGTACAAGAAATTTGATAGAAAAGAGAAATCCAAAGCACCCATGTGCAAAATTAGCATTTTGACTTGAAATGATTTAATCAAAGTTAATTGCTTCATAAATTACATTACCCCATTTAATGACACTCTGGTCAAAATCAACATTTGAATATGTTAGTTTCAAATATTTTAATATGTTTTAGTGTTTTTAGGCCAAATGGTGCATTTTCATATAAATTGGTCAAAAGCCTAGTTAGAGGTCATTGGTGGCTAGTTTTAGGTGTCTAAAAGATCTACAGGTTTAGAGGTCAGAGGACATAGTAGGTTGTTAGGGTTTATTTAATAGGATGAGAGGTTAGAGGTCATTTCTAAAATGGGAGCAAGGTAAATGAATACATGAAAACAAATACTTAGCTCATGATGGAAGGTTGTTTGACTTGCTGAAGAGTTTGGAGTAATTTCAATAGAGTGTTGGTTGGTTGATGTTGCTGAATTTTGGAGTAATTTGGTCAAATTAATAGTAATTTTATTTGAGAATTATTTTTTTATAGGTTCAAGTCCCTATTGTAACTGCTAGAATAATGAAAACTTGCTTGTTTGTGGATCTTTTTTCATGCCTTTTCACCTCCTGCTCCCCTCCTTTTATAGGCAAAGAGAGATGGAGGTAGAAGGTTCCATAGGAGGTTTGGTTAATGATTTTGAGGCTTATTATGCCTTAGAAAATGGAGAAGGTAGAAATTTAGATAATATTTTGATGTGTTAGCTTGCACATGGATCAAGTTGGTAAGTTCAAGTGCTGACCATCAGTGATCAAAGTATCAATTATTGGTGGTTAGAGTGTTAAGGAGCTGACCATCAGTGGTCAGAGTGACCATCTACTATTGAGGGTCAAAGGGTGAAGGGTTGAAGGTCAAAGGGTTAAGTTTGGTCAAGGTGGGCTAGAAGGTGAGTTGGTCAAAGAGTGTTTCAATTTAAGTTTGTGGTCAAAAAGGTGCAAATGGTAGTTTGGGCATCTAGGGGTATTTCAACATCTAGAACCATAGTGTGTAGTTTTTAAGTATCTATAAATTCATACCCACACACTTAGTCACTAGGGGTTGGTGATGTGGATTTCATCACCGTGCATTCAACCAAACTCTATGTTTTAGTGGAGTATAAATATAATAGATAGTTATTGTTAAGATAAGTAGTTTACCCCATATAGGTCATCGATAAAGGGGAAGAGTTAATTTTTGAACCATGCATTATATAACACCCTATATATATTTCTTCCCCACATACCTTTGTGTATCTTTAGGACTCCCTTAGACACCCTTGTGTAAACTAGCATAGGACCTATTGGTCATAATAGGTGTTCTACTACCAAAGTTAGGATTAGCTCCCAAGTGATCATAAAGTGTAGATGGGGTTGAGAAGGTTTATTAGATTTAATAATGGGTCACTAACCTAAATCCTCACTTTCAAAGTCATTAAACAATGCAAGCATCAAGTTACACACCCTTTTGGTTGACTAAAACTAGTCTTGTGATTGGGCATGTTGTGTGTGTGTTGTTCTAAATCCCATATCATTTATGAGTCAAGTTAGCCTATCCCATTTTATAAAACACACCTAAATACTCTTAGGATAAAATCCCATCTTAGAATAAAAAACCAACCATTTTCATATCACCATTCACACCTTTGGATATAAACATTTGTCTTGAAATAAAATTTTAGTGGTCACCCATCATTATCTAGCTTATTAATCACTCCTATCCTTGACTAAACATTATTAATGTTTACAAATGTTTTTGGTTTTATTATAGTGCCCATCATCTCATCATCCTATCTCTTCATATCTAGCACCCATCAAATCATCACCTTGCTAGTGTGAAGAGTATATAGTCCTTTTATCCTCTTTGCCTCTTTGCTAGGTTAAATCCTTATAGGGTGTTGCTTTGGTAATATTTGGTTATTATATTCTTCATATTCTATAAATAAAAATCCAAGTCACATCCAAATTATCTCCCTTGACCACTTTTAATCTTTAGTTTTAGACAAAATTAGTATCCAAAGTCACCTTATCTCCCATCATACTCTATCAAAGTCACACCTAATCACTCTTATTACATCACCCTCATCATCCATCATGCCTATCCAAACTCATCCCAAAATTATAAAAATGGGACAAAGATCCAACCAGGAAAATGACATCTTAGCGAATCTAGGTGATCAAAACCAAGATAATAATGACATGCATAGTGGCATGCATACTGTTGGATAGGAGGACTAGTTCATAAATGAATTATTCCATAGTGATGAGGTTAGGGTCCAATTTTACTAATATATCTATGAAAATCATGACCAAATTCTATCCCAAGTTATTGGAATGGGGAGCACATTACCCCCTAACTTTGATCCAAACCTCTTGTAACATATCATTTGTATATCCACAAGGCCCAGTACTCCACCTCATAAAACTAACGTTAACAAAGATCAAGAGGAAAACAAAGAACTTGAACAAAAATAGAACCCCTACATAATAATTACATTGAGGCTAATATGAGAAGATCTACTCTAGAGGACTGGTTAGACTAGTTAACCCAACAAATGAATTTACTTACCTTTCAACTTCATGCCCAAAATCAAAGACCCTCTTCATCGAGATAACATATTAGAAACACCAACCTTGATCATTCATGACCTAAAACCAGTCAAGATCAAACCTCTAATCCCCTCATGGACCCCTCATTTTCTCAAGAGTGGAGGATAATGAAGGAAACTCTTTTGTAGATCGATCCTCTCACCCAAGAAATGAGATAAAAGTATGAAGAATTTTTGACATCTCCTTTAGACATGAGTATCTTACAAGTGCCTTTCCCAACACACTTTAAGATCCCAAAATTTGATAAATATAGATGGAAAGGAGATACATGAGATCATGTACAATAATTCTATATAAATTTTCATGAGGTCTCCTATGATGATGCTTATCTTCTCAAACTTTTCCACAAAATTATCACAGGACCCGCATTGGAATGGTTTATGCATTTACCCCAAGGATCTATATCCAACTTTGGGGAGTTGATATAAAAATTAGTGTGATAGTTCTCCTTTAATATTGAACATGACATATCTCTCATAAATATTTGTAACACTAGTCAAAGAAATGGAGAAAGCCTAGCTTCATTCATACAACATTATAGAAGTCTTGCAAGCCTATTTTGTTGCATGGTTACAAAAAAGGAGTTGGCCAAAATGTTCACTGACAACCTCAATACTAAATTGAAATATCAATTAAATCTATAATGTGTAAATTCCTTTGATGAAATAATAAAGAAGGGGATCTAAATCAAAGATGTCCTTATTGAGAAAGGTACAATTAAAATGTATACCCAAGGTGAACAAAGTCATAATCAAGATAATACATTTTTGGGCAATCCTAAATTTTTTAATTAAAAAAAATGTCATGGGGGATGGAGTAACAAATTATAAACAGCATGTTCAAATGGTGCAAAAAATGTGTCTTACTAATAAGAAAAATTTCTCTTCTATAAGAGTGCCATGGGGAAATCCTAAACCGAGAATAGGAAAAAGACCTCTAACTAGTCTTGGCATACCCATAGAAGTGGTCCTACAATAGTTAATAGCTACCAATATGATCTCTCTCCTTGAAATCTGGCTATTGGATGATAGTAAACCCTAATGAGATTGGTATCATGAAGATGAATTTTGTCAATATCACTGAGTTAAGGGGTATGATACTAGAAAATGCATGAATTTCAAACATTACATCCAAGATCTAATTGAAAATGGGGATATTGAAGTAGAATGGGAGAGCCCAACCATTCAATCTAAGAATTAGCAACTAGGAATCTATCAGGACCCTTTGCCTAACCATGATCAGAGACCAAAGAAAACACTCAAGGACCAAGCTCAATCCTCCACATCCAATAGAAATAATTACCATTGAATTATGTATCATTACATCAATATCATTCAAATATAGGGCCCCCAAGAGCCCACACCACCACCATCCACCATTCTCAAGATTAACACAGAAACCTCTGATTGTGTCCTAACCATTCAACATGTAAAAATTATAGTGCCTAGAACACTACCCAAAGACCCATCCACTTCAACATCTCAAAAGGTTGGTATCTCTAAAAAAGTCTATATATCTTTCAATAAACCCTATGACATCATCCAATAGCTTGAGAAGACTCCATCCCAAATCTCTCTTATGGATCTTCTTAAAATATCATCGGTACATTGGGAGATTCTTAATCAAATCCTAAATGACTTAAAAGTCCCTAAAGATATTGATACCAACCAATTTCATGCATTTGTGAGTAATTTTTCCCCTTTCCAATAGATCACTTTTAGTTCCCATTACATGCCACCCATAGGCCCACATCATAATTATCAATTATGCATTGAAATTTCCATCTCTAGTCACAAAATCTTATGGGTATTCATAGACGAAGGGTCTACTTTAAATTCATGCAATTTAGACTTTCTAAAGTATTCAAGGTACTATAAGTCCTCATTAGGGCCTAATCTCATAATGATCAAGGTGTATGATGATAATGAAAGGCCATCTAAAAGAACTATTTATCTTCCCATCATCGTGGGACATATCATTCATCAAACTTTGATTCATGTTATGGATGTTGATCTTCCATATAATTTAATTCTAGGACACTTTTGGATCATTTAAATGTAATTAGTTCCTTTCACTCTCCATCAATGTTTAAAATTCCCTCATTCAATAATGGAGGTTACGATCCTTAGGGAGATAGAACACTTATATAGCTATTAAATGGATCAATCCCATCTAATTTATTATTTCCATAGCACTAATACTTCCACCCATAATCCCATAGCTAAAAATTATATCCACCCAGATGATTTAATACATACTTTAAATACATCCCCAAATATCACCCATTTCAAGATCACTTCCACAATTTATAGAGAATATGAATACAAGACCTTTTGTTTTGGATACCTATAACTCTTCCCATGAAGCTATGGGTCCTTGGCATCCAAAAATATAATCCCATTAGTTAATAGTTTGGATCCATAGCCTTTAATAGTGTATGCCTTCTATTAGAAGAATATTTTTATGAACTTGATGATTCATGGCTTATTCCATATGATGACATAAGTACCCCCAACTTCAAAGGATGCTACAAAATATTAATTACAAGGGAAAATGACTAGGAAGAGATGAATAAGGTAGCATTGAACCTATAGGGGTTCAAAAACACCTAAAACATCTTATTCTAGGGTATAAACCTCTTGGAATCAACCTAAAAAGAATCATTTTGGACACTTCTTCAATTCTTGAGAAGTCTTCCTCTAACGAATAAATCAAATCAAGTTTCATTTATAGTCTTTACAAGGATATTATTTTCACCAATCTCTTCTATGACACCACCATATCCACTATCCTTCCATTACCCCACCCTGATAGACTAAGATCAAATTAATGAGACTTATTTTGATATATTCCAAAATGATGAAGCCATTCTTGAATATTTGGGAGCACAAGATTTTATACCATCAGGAGATCACAAGAAGGGGTTTTCCATTAGTCTCGATGAATTTTCATATTTTGGAGAGTAAAAAATGTGCTTAAATCAAATTGATGAAGAGGAATATAAATATGCATATCCCTCTCCAAGAATAAAATATATTCAACCCTCCTAAAGAGTCAAAATTCTATTCAAAATTAGACACTGAACTCCTAGATGAATTTTCTTCAAAATTCTAGGACTTACCATCACCCCCAATGTATCTACAAGACCAGTCACCCTCCCTCATCAAAGAGGTCATTTAAGTCAAAATATTAATAGATGAAATTCCTAAAATTATAAATTAGGAGAAATTATTACACCTAAGGAACAACAAATCCTTATTCATCTTCTCAAATAATATATAGATGTCTTCACATAGAGTTATTCAGACATGCCAAGGCTAGATCCAACCTTGGTAGTGCATCATTTATTCATCCATCTAAATACCAAACCTATCAATCAAAAAAAATTCAATATGAACCCCAAGGTGGCTCTTTTAGTCAAATAAGAATTTAAAAAATTCTTGGAAGCCAAATTTATCCATCCCATTGATTATTCTGATTGGATATCTAACATTGCTCTTATGGCCAAGCCATAGGGAGGAATCAAAATTTGCACTATCTTTCAAGATATAAATAAATAATACCCTAAGGATGACTTTCCCTTACCTAATATAGACATTATCATGGACTTGACCATAGGCTATGAGATGTATCCCTCATGGATGGGTTTTTTAGATATAATCAAATCAAAATCACTCCTAAATATCAACACAAAATAGTGTTCATCACTCCATGGGGGAATTTTTATTATCAACTAATGCCTTTTATTATTTAAATTTGGGAATAAATTAACAAAGGGATATGATCATCATCTTCTATGACATGATACATGACATCATAGATGATTATGTAGATGATATCCTAGGGAAGTCAAAACTCTGATTAGAGCATCCTATGGTCTTAAGAAAAATATTTCAAAGGATCAAAGAATATAAGGTTAGATTGAAACCAAATAAATGTGTGTTTGGAGTCACCTCAAGTTTTTAGGAGAGGCATTGAGGTATATCTTATAGAATTCAAATCTATTAATGAAGTGCTTCCTCCTAAAAGTTTGAAATAGCTTAGAAGCCTTCAAGGCAAGTTATAACCCATTTATCAGTTTATTTCACAATTAGTCGATAAATGTCATCCCTTCACTTACATCTTGAAGAAGGGAACTAATTTTAACTAGAAATTAGAGGGTAAATAGGCTTTTTCAAATCTCAAGTAATATTTGATCAAGCCTCCAGTCTTGTCCCCACCTATCTACAAAAGGCCTTTACTTTTGTATATATATATATATATATATATATATATATATATATATATATATATATATATATATATATATATATATATATATATATATATATATATATATATATATATATATATATATATAACACCTTATGCTATAGGGATCTTATTATCTCAACATGATGATAATGGTAAGGAACAATTAATTTATTATCTTATCAAGATGCTAATCTCATATGATCTTAATTATACCCCTATCATAAATGCTTACTTGGATGAAGTCTTTGCTTCCCAAAAACTCTAGTATTACATGTTGAATAACCAAGTCAAGCTCATATCCAAGGTATCTAAATCCACTCTAACCAAAATAATGGCCAAATGTATTATTTTTTTAAGTTAAGTTGACATATAATATGTAAATCAAAATGCCATCAAAGGACAAGTCATCATGGATCAACTTGTGACAACACCCCTTCCAAACACTAAGCCTCTAATCATGGCCTTTCCAGATGAGTCAATATTGACTACTATAGAATCAAACAACTAGAAATTATATTTTTATGACTCTTTCACAAAACATAGGTCAATAATAGGAATATTTTTGGTAACCCCACAAGGTGACTTAATCCCTAAAGCCTTATAAATTGCTTTCTTGTGTATAAATAATATTTCTAAAAATGAGGCCTTAATCATTGATATCCAACTTATCATTTAGTGGAATATCCAACATCTCCAAGTATTTGGTGATTCTCAATTGATTATAAAATAAGTGAATGAAGAGTTCTATATGAAGGATGCAAAATTGCTTCCCTATAAACAGTTAGAGGATCATTTGAAGCAAAACTTTTAGTCTATCACATTTAAACAAGATCCCAAGGGAAGTAATAAATCAACTGAATCCATAGATACTATCAGGTCCTTGATAGACCTTCTAGAAGATATTATTGAAGGCAATTTTCTTATTGAAAACTCATTGTTACCAGTTCATCAATCATTGGCTCATTTCCAAATATTTGTTATACCTGATCCCAGTCTACCTTGGTATCATGATATTTACATCTACCTCCATGACAACATCCTCCCACCAAACCTCAATTGTCACTAACACAAATCCTTCATCCATCATACATCCCATTATACCATCCTTGGTAGCACACTCTATTGGAGAGGCTATGATGGGAACCTATTGAGATGATTGACCTCCAAGGAGACTACTCTTACAATCAAAGAGGTATATGATGGTATCTATAGTGGTCATGTTATTGGGATGGCCCTAACTAAGAAGTTACTTAGGATTGGATATTGTTAACCCACAATAAATCATGATGCATGCCAATATGTATGAAAATGTGTAGTCTATCAAAAGCATGATAATTTAATTCATGCCCTTACATAAGAGTTATAGCCTATAATGAGTTCTTGGCCATTTTCCATATGGGGACTAGATATAATTGGTAAGATCAATCCAAAATCATCTGATGGTCATAATTTTATCATAATAGCCATGGATTATCTTACAAAATGGGTTGAATTCATGCTACTTATTTATACCATATGTCTCTAGATATCAAAGTTTATTCTCGATCAGATCATTAGTCCCTTTCGTATCCCAGCCAAAATATTATTAGACAATAGAAAATCTTTCAAAAATAAAGAAGTTAAAGATCTATGTAAATGCTACCACTTTAAGAAACATTTTTCCATACTCTATTATCTCTAGGGCAATGGACAAGCAAGGATGACTAATAAAATGCTTCTTAAGATTCCCAAGAAAATTAGCAATGATGTAGGAAGAAACTAGCATCTAAAATTATACCTCACACTTTGGTCTTATAGAACTAGTGTTTGAACACCTACTAGGGCTACTCTATATTCTATAGTCTATAACATAGAATCAATCTTGCACATATAAGTTTAGCTCCCTTATGCATCTCTTTGTAGGGCATAATTACTGATCATAATTCTAGACAAGAATAGCTATAATATCTTGAACTATTAGATGAAAAATGTTAAAATAATTTAAGGCATATTCAGGCATATCAAAATAATCTCAAGGTATAATATCATAAGAAGATCCTATATACACATAATATTTTCAAACTTTATCAATTATTGATGCTTTATATCTTGTAGGAGCCTGTCGAGTCTCAATCTCTCTAAGTTCACACCCTAAGGGGTGCATTATCAAAGGGGTGGGTAAGCCATTAGTGCTTCTTAGGAATATTATCCCTTTTTTCACTTGTTATCTACACACTTATGTTTGAATACCATTCCCTTAATATTTACCTCTTATTTTACACCCTCATCTAGTCTTTTAACACCTTCATTAGCTCTTCCCTAACCTAAAACTCTTTTTAACATTTACATTACATAATCAGACCCATCAACCTTATATTCTTATTGATAAAACTCTTTAAGGTCTAGGTCGGCTCCTGTCCAACCTAGTGTGTGACTTAGTTTTTTTTTTGAATTATGATACTAGGTCAACTAGGTCAACCTTATCAACCTAAAATTTCAAAAGGGTTTAGAGTTAGATCCACCTATATAAACACATTCATTTTTCCATTTCTAATAAAAGAGGAGGAGAAGTAAGATATATTATGCATCTACTTATCCACCCTTATACTTGAGGAGCAAGTTTAGGGTTTCATACTTTCTTTAGAGATATGGATCTTATATTATGGAGAAGTCTTTTAGATGCATTTATAGGTTATGTAGCCTAGAGATTATTTATCCTTGTCATCCTCACATACCACAATAACCTCTTTCAAAGCACCGTGGCCAAGGGAGAGATTGAGGCTCGGTAGGTTTGTCTTCAAAGATCAGTATTCTTAACTTTATTCCTCTTTTGTAAGAGTAGATAGATATGCATTTTCACCTCTCTCCCATGCATTAGAATTCCATATACATTGATGTGAGTATATGTCTTCTATGAATGTTTAATTTATTATTTATTACCCCTACATTGTGCCACAAGCTTTGGTGAGCACTAGATTAGAATTTTAGTTTACTTGTTATTAATTTAGTGAATATGAAAACATAGGACCTAGTTAGGTTTATTATGTAGATTTACATGACTGGAGAATTTGAAACCCTCCCTAGTGATATTATTGTAGTAAGAGATCACATGGCTAGGTCTATCAGATCCATCTTGGTCATGACCCTGATTATCTAATGTATCTCCAATCAGAAGTGTAAGTAGGATTTATCTTCTCTGAGCTAGGATTGATTTATAGATATACTACATTACCCATTACATACATTATAATTAACTTGACATGAATCTAACCCTTATAGGTTTTCTTTCACACTTTTATTTTTATTATCTTATTATTTTTATATATTTATGATACTATATCGAACTAGTTGGTATAGTTCTAAGTTCTTATGCATAAGTTTAACATAAATTCACATAAAAATGACTATGTTCTATTTTTTTAGGTCTTCATCAGATATAGGCTATTAGATTAAATAGGTTGACACAATACTCTTCTCTAGTCCCATTTAAGAATATAGGGTCAAACATGTTGACTATATCATCTTATTCTCTTTGCCAACATTCAAATTAAAAAACTAGGTTGAACAAATCAACTTAGTCATGTTATTCTCTCTATTAACATTCATATCAACAAATTAGTTCAAATAGGTCAACCTAGTCATCTTATCCATCTTTAGCACATAAGGTTTTGTAGAATTAGGTCAAACAGTCAACTTAGTTTGAATAATTTGAAATCATCATTCAAGTCACTTCAATATAAAATTTTCAACCCTAATCATCTTACAACCCACCAAGGTTCCTCTCTTTCTCTCTTGTCACTTCAATACTTCATTTCAATTCTACTTTATGTAAGTTATCAGTCTTTAAAACTACAACCCTAAAACAAACTAAGTCAACCTGGTCGACTTAGTTTTGTAGCTTGTATTTTCTATATAATATTGAGTTAACCTATTTAACTCTATTATTAAAGAATTTTGCTTCTAAATAATAATAGTGACCCATTTGACCCTATTATATACTATTTACATTATTGAGGCATGTTCTTTTTTTGGTGTTGTGGCATAAATATTGTCATTGATGACATAGTCAAAGTTGATGTCATGCATGGTGAAGTGGTATGTGACAAGGAGTTCTATGATCAAAGAGAATTTGAAGGCATCCTATTGTCTCTATATTAAGAGATAATTTAAATTAAACTTGGTAATTATTCTAAGGTTGATGACATGTCAAGGTCAAGGTCAAGGTCAAGATACAATGTAAGCATACTTTTGAGTACTAGTCTTAAAGAGTTTTCTCATATCATGATCATGTGTATGATAATAGTGGTCTAGTAATATGGATAAACATACATATAACTAGATGGTTAAAAATTCCCAAGCATGCATATGAAGTTTAAAAACACTCAGGAATGTCTCAAGGTAAACCTTTAGGGGTAAGGTCTTAAGCCTTAACATGCAACCAGTCTAGTCCTAGACTCTGCCTGACGTAATGAGGAATCTTGAGGTGTTATCAAGATATATGAAGGATTAAAATTATTGTGAGAGAATTTTATGAGTTTTTATGACATTATAATGTGGTTTTGAGAATATTACAATAGGTTTAAAGGTGTGTTCAAGGTGTAAGTGTGACTGGCAGTTCAAGGCCTAATATGCAAAGAGACCTAGTGTGGCTTAATGAGGGGTCAAGTTCAGTTTTCAAGATGCTAGAGATCATGAGATCATGTTAATATGTGTTAAAGTTTTTTTTAAGTGTTTTTACCAAGTATAAGTTCATATACTAAAGGATAAATCATGAAATATGATTCTAAGGTTTTTTGTGTGCATAGAATAAGGTATTACAAACCTGAGAAGGATTTTATTATACTTTTTGGCATGTACAAAATTTGCATGAAATCCTAAGAATTTCATGTAAGTTTTTTAAGTTTCCTAACTCAATTTTCCAATAATTATTTTCTATATCAAGGGGGCCCAAGCTTTATGAATGATCGTTAAGACTGTAAGGTGGTCTTAACCCTTTCTAAAACCCTAATTATGATGTGATATGGAAGATCTTATTGAAAATGGATCAGAATGGTTTTTATGACCTATTTTTGGGATAGGAACATGTATATAACTCTCCCAAGTACCTTCAAGTGTCATTTTTCTGTTAGAAGAGTGAGTGAAAGCTATAATAAACCCCTTATTTCTTGGGTTTTTGATATAATAGGTAGGGTTGACTAGGTCAAAGCATGAAAATGACTTAAGGATTATGTGTGAGACTTTTATTTTGTGTCTATGTACATTTTTTATATGGTTAAAAACTTCAAATATGATAAACTAGTCTTGAAAGTTGGCCTATCGCTAAAAAGGCTTAGTGAGGAAGACAGTGAGAAAAATAGGTAGAAGTGGGAATGAGATTAGGGATGTGTTGTCATAGATTAGGTATGGATAAAATTACATATGTTTATTATTAAATACATTTAACAAATATCCCATTTGAATATAATATTTGGATATGCTTATATATATAAGCAGAAAGTTGCTCTCAAAGTGACCTATCTAACATAGTGAGGTTTGTGTAGGGTGAAGACATGAGATTGGTCTATAAGACCCATATTGATATTGAACCTTGTAATATATTTGTTTAAATATGTTATAAGGATGATTAATGATCATATAAACCTATTTAAAGTTCATGAAATTGAATATATAGGTGTTCTAATTCATTGTTTCCATGGTTATGTTTTAGAGCATTCAAGAAGTTTTTTGTGTGTTAGTAAGATTGATGTTCCTGAGTCATTATGCACATATTTGAAGAATATAATACATGTTAATTTGTTATATATGTCTCATAGGTTAATTTTAATGTATCTATCTTCATGAAAATATCCTATGAAGGTGTGAAAAGTCAAAGGTTCTTGACTGGTTGTTGAGGCATGTTTACAATTTTAAGTGAGCACATGGAAATGGTTAGTTTGAGGTCTTTTGCCCTATTTGGTGAAATATAATAAACATGGTGATGACCCTAAGTTAATTAAGTTTATATACATATGATTTTTTGATTTTTTTTTTTGTAAAATTTGAGTGTATACTTCATATATTCAAAGTAGACTTTATGGCAATGAGAAGGGCTAATTGTGAGTAGGCCTAATGGTGTGGTTCAAGGAGTGAAATAAGATAGATGGTGTCGGGGACCTAAGGTATATTATAAGGGGTATAATTTAAGTGTGTTTTAATTGTTTCATACATTTTTGGAGGCTCAATATGTTCCAATTTGGTCAAGGTGAAACGTGTGCTTTGAGAAGGCCTAATTATATTAGGTCTTTATTAGGCCTAATGGTGGTTTTTGTCTTTATGAATAGTGATAAACATAAATAATGGGTGTTTTAATTTTGAAATGTTTTTTTTGATATATTAAATTTTTTATAAAATTATGGATAGGTTTGGGTCCAACCAAGGTGTGTAAGATCAAAATTCATGTATAAAAAGAAGGTCTAATAGGCCTAATTTAACTAGTTAGAATATTGAGGGTATGAGCGAATGAAATAGAAGTTTATAAACCAAGTAGAGGATTTAAATAACATAATAAAGTTTTTTTGAATATTACATGAATTTATAATATTTATTCTATAGGCGATGATCAAGTTCATATGAATTAAATCTACCAAGAAGAGAGCCAGTTGAGCGAAGAGGCCTAATAGGCTTTTTCAGAAAGATAGAAGAGAGTAAAGAGTAAAATAAGGTGATCATCATCAGTTGAGTGAGAAAAATGTGTCTAAATGTGATTATATATTCTATTTATCTTATTTGGTTCTGATTTACCTATAGGTTTTGTGCCTCCTTACAATTTGGTGTTTGCCAAAGGACTAGTTGAGTTGCTGCTTGACTAGTAAGGGGTTGGTGATCCTTGTGGGGTTTGTTCCTCACTAAATATTGATTAATTGATTATAATAATGTTTTTCAATCTATGTTTAAGTGAGTTTTATCCCCCATGAGTTTTTTATACATATCTCTTGTGTTCATATGTTGTATATTTATGTGAATGTTTGTTTATGCATTGGTTGATGTATGTGTTTGAATGAATGCTTCATGATGTATAAGTGGAATTAGATTAATGTTTTAAAGCCACTAATTCACCCCCCTTCAATATAAATACTTCCAACATGCATACAATGTTGTCTAAATTAACTTTTTACTATTCTAAATTTTGAAATTGACAACTATTTGCTAGTAATTAATTCACACTTTTGTTTTCAGTTGTTTGCATGCTTAGAGTAGTTCACATAGTATAAATAGGTGGTTTTCAAAATTAACATTTAGTTACATTATTTTTATATTTTTCACACACTACCAAATCTCACAATATTCAAAATTCATTTAACACTTGTCTTCCCAAGGCATACCTACTTATATTTCATCACCAAGAGGAAAGCTGACTTGGTTTTTTGTCCAAGTATAAAGACGTGGTTAATGGTATATATTAGCAAAGCACCCAACACCCTTATCACTACAATATTAGGAAGTGATGGGGTAGGCCCCAATACCAATCTAGTACCATTACCAACACAAATATATTTCAACCTAAATGTACTGAAACCATCCATAGATTGCTATCTAATTCCCTATTTTTAGCCAACTTTCCTATTACACTTAAAAACAACACTTTATAATAATGTAATAACGCTCAGGATGACCACTTGGTTAGCATTTAATTTTCAGTTGATTTCTTGCTCTCTGATCATTTTGTGTTGTATTGTAAAAACATGAATTGGCTAGCATTGGTATAAGGTTTTATGTTGTGTTCCTCAATTAGATCACTCCAATTGATCCAATTATTTGTGTGTTTGCTTCTATTTCTTGCTTCAATTATATTACAAAAAATTTACATGTTTTAGCACACTATCATTCTATTCAGTACAGTCTCTTATAGACTATGTTTTATCCTATTAGTATTACATAGTCAACTTGTATCACTATGTATCCCTTTCTACCTACTTTACCTTCTAATCTAAATTATAGATTTGACCTATGTGATTCTTTATCCTTTTATACATGTCAAGTTATAGTACTGAGTCAACTAGTTTGACATTTTATCCTTATCATCTTAGTTTTATACCCTGTATGCAGTAAAGATTCGACCTATATGACTCTATACCCTTATCTACATCTTGGATTATAGAACATAGTTGACTTGGTCAACTTTGTATCCTTTCTTCCTCTTTTCCTTTGCATTACCTTAGTCTTCCTTAATCTTTCTCCCTCATCATGAACTTCTTATTTGAAGACAACAATGAGTTGAATTCAATAGATATGATGATCTTTACCAACCCTAATAGGTTCTCCCATAAGCATCTTTTGGCTCCTACCCTATATGAAAGTAATGTGCATGTATCCACTCACACTAAAAACTATGAGACCCCTTCTCATTCCTCTTTAGTTATCAACCCTCTCTTCTCCTTAGAATATTAACCTAAATTAGAGCATACTCTATAAATATACTTCTTCATCAATGAGTTTCCTCAACATCAATGAAAATATCCTTCTACTATTTACCATCTCATGATAATTTGTCAAACTGAGGAGCCCCATTCACCTTCTACCACATTCTCACATGGATTTGGGGATACTAGCTTCTTTGTTTCTTAATCTCTTCCTTCTCTTTTGACCCCTTCTCATACTATGACATCTTCCTCTTTGATTTCTTCCACCTCCATGCCTAGTATCTCTACTAACATGGTAGGTTATACATCTAGTGGGCCCCTTCTAAGACCTACTTTTATTAATTCCTCCATTAGTGCATCATTTTCTACCCATGGTAATCATGCCTCTAGTGTTACTTCTTCTCATCCCTCTACTAGTGCATATTTTGTCACACAAGAAAATCATGCTACTAGTGCCTCACATACTAACAATTCTTTTCAATCCACTATTAGCATGCATGCTACAACTCATAGTGGTACCCAAGACATTAATACCAATGTCAATGCTTCACACAATGAAAATAACACCATTTAAACCCATCAGCTTCTCTTACAAACTCTTAATCAAATGAATGATTTCCAAGCTAATAATGCCAACCAAATGATGTAAATGCAAAATCATCTCATCCATATTCAAAATCACCCTCAATAGGTTCCATGGGGAACACATAACCAGAATTCCCCCCACCTCCCCTTAGGGATTCCCATTGTAATAATATTGTTAAAAAAACAATCAAGCACCTTCAAAATGAGCCTCTTACACCTCAAATTGATAACATTGAAATAAGAGGTATCACTCCTACCATTAGTTATAATGGGTCAATCAATCCAACTCTCCACTTAAAAACATTTGGAAATATATACAAATATTGGATCTTGTTAAATACTTTTGCCACAACTAAGCTATTAGCAAAAACTCTCTCTGGTGATGTTTTAGATTGGTATAACCAACTCAAACTTCAGTCCATCACTAGTTTGGAAGATTTAGTCAATACTCTAGTCAAATAGTTTTAATTACCTCTTTGAAAATAGTTTGGCCCATTTTATTAATTACAAGCAACTTGAGATAGAAACTACACAAGATTTCATCAAACAATGGAAGGCCTTGTCTAACAAATATGAAATAATATGGAAGATGATAGCCTATTTCATATTTTTACCAATGTTCTTTATCCCAAGTTAGAATATTAGGTATGGAATCTCTCTCCATGTACTATGGAAGAGGCCATTGACTAAACCAAGTGCCAATATTCCCTCATGCATCAATTTGATCCATCCCAACCTTCTATGGGTACTCGTATGTTAATAAAAAATAAAAATCATCATGATATTACTGATTATGTCATTGATTCTTATGATACCATTCATACTATTCAAGCTATTATTCTCAACCAAGCTCTAGAATAAGATTCACCTCCCAACCACATCACTAATCCTTATTTATCTTCAGCAAATAACATCAATGTTCATAAACCTTTATCCTTAGTAGAATTATAAAGTGTCTACCAAGGCCTCTTCTATGATAGCTTGATCCCACTCATCCCATGAAATGTTAGTACGATCCCAATAAATTTTTTTGGTTTCATGCTAGTTGGGGTCATTCTCATGAGACTTTTAGGTACCTACGTGATTTGTCTATATATTTCCTTTTCAATCCCAATTTTGATCATGATTCTATCATTTATAAATATCAACAAGCCTATGATATTACCTTCAAATCCCATGAAAAATAAAATAAATCTCAAGCTTTAAACTAGGGTAATGCTCATTTGTCCATCTACAAGATCCTCTTCCAAATCACCAAGTTAATAAAAATAATCCTACTCCTTCTATCAATAATGTTGATAGTCTTATAGACCCAAATCCTGAAGAGAATGTGGTCAATATGACTAATATGTGAAGGGTGGTTACCTTCATTGATCCTCATCCCATCCACACTCCTTAATCATTTTGCACTTTTCATGTTATCTAAGACTCTTCCCCAACTCACTTAATATATTTGGGGCAAGAAGACCTTATATATTTTGATGAACCAATTCCAACACCTCCCTTGGATAACACTTCTCATTCCATTTATACCACTCCTCCAACCTCTTTACCCATCAGTAATAATACTCAAACCAAACCTACATCAACTACCCCATCTTCTTAATATAATCAACAAACTTGTTCTCCAATTCAACCTCCTACATCTTATCAACATAAATTCACATGCACTTCAACTCCTCCTTCTAAGGACCTCCTTCAACATTAATCACCTCTTTCTAATAGTCTCCTTTTGGGTTATGATGAGTGGGATATTATCATAGAACTTACTAATCTCCCATCTCAAATCCCATTTATCTAACTTATGTGGACTTCTCTATATCATCATAATCATATTATATAGCTCTTATTTGAAATGAACATTCCTCATCCTCCCCTAGTAGGATGTGAATCCACCTTATCCAGATTAAAAGATAGCATTTTAAACCAGTGCAAAGAGATGTTCATATATATTGATGAAACAATGGACACTTCTATTTCCCTCAAATTCCCCATTACTTTTATGATCCTTAATGAGATTATGCTTTGTGTGGATGATCCTTCCTTTTTTATTAGTGTCTAAATTGGTGATATCCAAGTCAATCATGCTTTTATTAATGAGGGCTCAATCACTTGTGTTCCCTCTCTCAATTTTATTAAAACCTTTAGATATTTTAAATGTAATCTTAAGTCCACATGTCAATTGTGTCAAGGTTATGACCAAAGGCAAATGCCTCCCTTAGGTTGTATGGCTCCCTATAACCTTCCCACCTATCAATGTTTGAGTGAATATGATGATATTCAACTTTCCTATATCTTATAACATTTTGATTGGTAGGTTATGGACTCATTGCATGAGAGTATTTGCCTCTTTTGCTTGTTAATGTGTTAAATTTCCTCACAATGGAGCAATATATAAGATTCAAGGTGATACTAACCCTTATAATTTTGAAAAATTCTAAGAACATGATTTATTAGAGATTATAACCCTTGCCAATCTTTCCATTTCATAAATCTCAATGGTTTAACTTTCCTGTCAACTCCACCTAAGGTTACAATAGTCACCCCAAATTCATTAGGAATATACCACCTAACCTCCTAAATTTATATTATGATGAGTCTAATGAGATAAATCTCAAGATCAAAACTTTGGATCTCTCACCTCATCTCATTTCCTAGCTTACACCTTATCTAAAGTTGTGTTCTTGTCAACCACCTAGTGATGATATATCTGTTATCTTAACTAAAACTCAACACTCCATTCATCACACCACATCAAACAACAAGGTCATCCTTACCTATGCCATTGATCTTCATACACCTGACTATGAAAATGGTTATACCTTAGATGATCCATTCTTAAGAGTCTTGTTCAGGCCCAAGATGTTAAAAATATTTGTTATCATTCCTCTTTTCTTCAGTCTTTATATATATCTTATATCATTCCATCCTATATAATTCCTAATTTTAGCATTTTTCCTCTTTTTTTATAGAGTAGAGATGATACACACACCTCTAATTTTTGAAGAGCCTCATAGGAGTATGATTATGGATCATGATACAATTAGTCCCTATCACTTTTCTAGATATTAGGACCCCTCTAGCTAACTTATCCCTAATATGCTTGTGACTATCCTTCAGCCTTATGTACATCCCATACCTCCCTTAATTGAGCCTAATTTGGATACTATTCCCACTCCCTTTCTAGATGAGTCTCTTCTTATTTTTGATCATATTTCTCCTTCAGTCTAGCCTCACCTAGTTTCTGCACTAGCCCCACTTTCCCTTGGTGATGGTTTACTCCCTTTACCACAACTTGCTTATTTACCTACCAAATGGGCTGATTAGACCTATTGTGATATTCATAAAGTTATTGATCATTGGACTCAAGACTATTCATTACACCAACATTTCTTGGCTTCTATTTCTATTCCCTTTGTTATTACACCCAAAAAGTATACTAACAAGTGTATATGTTGCTTCCACGATATAGATAATCATTCTTCCATAAATTTTCATAAGCTACAACAATATATTGACACCTTGTGTCCCACCACTCCTCAACCTAAAGATAAGGTTATACCTCCCCAAAAATTATTACTTAAATATATTCCCAAATATGGAGAGGTATATTATCTCTATCACCAATGTGGTACTCATCACACTAATCATTGTGACATCCTTCAGCAACATCTCAAGGAACACTTCATGACCATTCCTGCACCTACTACCCTTCCTACCATAGCTCACCCTCACAAGAAGGCTCCCTCTTATTCCCCCATGGCTATACCACCTATGGTCCCTTATCCACCTACCATTTATCCACCTATGATTCCCTCACTTATGGATCCTCCTTTACTGGTGGTCCCTTCTCCACTGGTGACTCCTTTACCTATGGCCTATTCTCCATCAATGAACCCTTCATATCCCATAAATTGCATTCCCATTACCTATCTTGAGCATCCCCTTCACAATATCCCTCATCAGCATGATACATCAAGCATTCTTACATTTTCATTGAGGAGATTCGACATGAAGTATTTTCTTAACTTTCCCTAAATATTGATGAGACTTTGGTTGTAGTCCAAGTTTAGCTTCATAGAGACTTATCAGATGTTATGGATAATGTGTGTGGAAAAATATACTAGTATTTATGAACATAAACATGGTGTTATTTAATTTGTTTCTTCATTTTGGATTGGAGTGTGCTCCAATTTTACATTTATCTATCTTATATCATTTGACATTGTGTCAAATTCTTATCTATCTTACATGATGAATTTTGTTTTGCACTACATGTGAATTATGATGTAATATTCTTATTATGTTCTCTTATGAATCTTTTTTCATGATTACATACTTATTCTTCATGATTTCCTTTTCTATGGCTATCTTGTTCTATTTCAAGATTGTTTGTTATCTTATTTCTCTAAAACACGGATAATTGTTATTGTAGCTTGGTTATACAGACCTTGCTCCCTTTACTCATTTCTTATTTACCATGTGATTAGTTTGAAAATAATTCATCTCATTATAATCTCATTTTACCAATCCACTTTATATCTCCCTTTATTCCCCTTATTTCCTTTCACAAACTAAGCATACACATGGTTGAGACTTGAGATAACATGTTGGTTCATAGTTTAGCCTAAGTGTTCTTGTCAGTCATGTCTTTGGAAATGTATATTTCTTTAGAATAAGCCTAAAGCTCATTCTTAGGTATCACTTTATCTCTAATTATTTTTCATCCCAAATCCATATGGATGACGAATCTCAAAATCCATAAAAACTCAAAATCCAACTCATTTAACAAAAGGCAATGGTCTAAAAGGCAACATTCAAACTTTTCAAAATTCAAATCACACTAAAAGACATGATTCTTAGCACATCTCCTTTTTCTGATGAAATCTCAAACTCCACAATTTTCCTCATGATAGATTCAAGGTCTATTTGGGTACGGTGGGACAATAGATTAGAAAAGGGGAATAAAAAAATCATTTATTGCTACCTACTTTCTTATATAAGTACACAATATTCATAGTAGACCAATGACTCTATAAGGGGTCCTGGGGAATGGGAAAGACATTATGGGAAGTTAGGTCCATTTTACTTTTCTTCTAAAAAATAACCAACATGATTTGATCTTAGTACTACACTTATTTTTGTACACATCTTCAAGCCTATAGTGAATAGGTATCATTTGTATATTGATGATCACTAGTCACTTAGTGTCTTTATATGTCCTTAGTATGCCTCATATTTTAAAAGGCCTTCTTATAAGATACTTACATTATTATTATTATTATTACATTCCCTCTTTCATTCCCTACAATCCTAATCTTTCCCCTTGATAAATAATATTTTGTTCACTGATCACTCCCCTTAGGGATTCCCTTTGTGAGTTATAGTGTAAGACCTTGGATAGGACCAAGCCTTTCTCAAAAATTACCAAATTTTAACACTACCATTACAAACATCCCATTTTACCATACTTTACCCTTTTTACACCTCATTAGTGTTCTCTTTGTGACTTATAGTGTAAGACCATGGATAGGACCTAGCCTTCCTCACAAAATTTTCTAATACCCAAGTCAAAATGAAATTGCAGGTGTCAAATATGAGATAAGATGTGCTTGATTATGAGTTACACATCATTGACATGCTTCCCATCTTGATTTAGTATATTTTATTCTTACTTCTTTAATATTTCACTTTTATCTTCTTATTTTCTGATTGCATGTAAGAATCTAACCATTTTTCTTAAATTTTTCATGCTTCCCAACTTGAATTAGTGTGATTAATTTAAGTCCATTATTCCAATTTTGTTTCCTTTTTATACTTTCCAATGTGATTTAGTATGATTAATTGACTTAATTCATTTGTTTTTCTACCATTTGTCTTTCACATGTTTTTTATTTTATTACATTATTTTCATTCTTCCCAACATGATTTAGTGTGCTTTTACTTGATTTAATTTGGTTTCAATCTTTTTCATGGTTGAAAAACATTTTTTGTCCTCTTGTTTACCATTTTTTGGTTTATTCTACTTAGTCATATTTTGTTATTACACATTTCCCATCATGAAATAGTGTGTGGTACATTTAAATATGATTAATTATCCTTTTCCAAGTCCTTTTTGCCTATTTCTTTTTTACCATGCATGTGTATCACATAATGCTAGAAAAGAAAACATTCCACATATATTTCCCATAGCATATACAACAAAATCAAAATACATGTGATATAAATAAATATATCCATGCATCAACAACCATAACTAGAATATAACTCATGAGGCCAAAATCCAACTATCAAAACAATATTTCTCTACATATCATGTGATTTATACAATAGTATAATATACAAACATACATAGCTCTATCTCTATGGTTAGGATCCATCATGCCTATCTCATGGCCTATCCACACTTCCCATACAACCTTGGATTGTCCCCTCTATATGATACATTGTAATGAGGTTATCTAAGATCTCAACCCTATTACCTATCCCTATAGATTGGCCACCTAGGCCTATATATGTCCCAGCTGGATCATGGTATCCATGTGTGTGGCTCTCTCCTAAGCTAGGGCATGTTAGGCCTATGCCTCTCTTGCTCCCACCCTATCAGTGGTTGCAATCCATCCCCATATGGTTGTATCTACCTCATAGCCTCCTCCACTAGTCTAAACCAACCTACCTAAGTTGGGATTGATGGTACCATAGAATCATCTAGCATGCTATGGTCATATGGTGTCAACACCCCATCTAAAATGCTATGGCGTGTTTCCATGAATATGGATCCCTATTTGACCTCACCTATCCTAGGATATTCAAAACCAAAACTAGATGGCTATCAGATCACATATACATCTCAAAATCTATCTACCTATAAATCATATACAACTAGTATTCTATCTCAAAAAAATGAAAATTACAACATTTCTTACCTATCTCAGTGTCACCTGCCACCATCCCTTTGTTTACTCATCTGTCGAACATGGTCTTTCCATTGGCCCATACCCTAAGTACCTCATCCATGGCTCACTTCCATATCAAATAAAATCTTGGAGTCACCACTTGTGCATGTCATGGTCCTCTCCTTAAAGGTGCCTCTAAATACCAACTCTACCATGGGTTGATTGTCAAGTTATCTTGTGTTACCACCCTCATTTGTGTTAATCCTTGTTGATGACAACTCCATCAGTGGTGTGCCTAAGGTGGTCATTATTCTTCCTATTGTATTACATGTTGTGGTACTTATTGTACCCTTGAATCTACATCCATACCCTCTCCTCCTTTAACTTTGTGCTATCATGATCAACCAGTTTATGGTCTCACATGTCGTAGCTTGATCACTGATCTTTTAATTGGCCTTCTTCCTTCTCTCCCCCTTAGCTCTCTAGAATTCTATGCCCAAAAAGTAGTCACTACTATAAGATCCACTAGGTGTATAAGTCCAAAATTATCTTATCAAGTGTGCCACTAGCTACAACTCTACCCAACAATTATAGTGGCCTATGATCTGCACTCACATTAGCCCTGGCACCACAATCTCCTAATTGGACCAAAAAGTCATAATATGTGTGTAATGCTGACACACAATCTCTCTTCATGTGAGTATTCATAGTGTTGTCATGTGTGAAATGACCCATATTACGTACTCTTATCTCCATTTAACAACCTAAGGTAACCTAGCATTGATCACATAGGGTAACCTAGCTAGCCAATACATCAGGGACCTCTCATATATCTATGTGATCAGTAATACCATGGTTCCCATAGTCTTTTACCCTCTCGATTGTATCCAATATATATCATACATGAATTAGACCTAGATGATAGACCCAAAATCATAAAGTGCCCCCTAATCTAAAATAGACTAGCATAAGGCTATCGCATACAATGTTACCTTGCCATGTAAATTATGACATAACACTCGTTATATCACAAGTCCAATCATAACCTTATAATAATTTGGAATCTATGAAATATACACATTTAATAATATCACCCTCATCCGTAAGTAGATCTTATTTGAGCATGTCACCCACCTGGCTAGTGCTCATTTCTCCTCCAAATCATTCAATGTCCTTATGATCAATGGTGTCCCTCCTATAAGTAATATAATCAATACATGGTTGTCCTCTAGTGTGATAGCTAAATCTATGGTATCCCCATCCACCACCTATCAAAACATGTTGCTCAACCATTCCCATGCTCCAAATAAAATGATAATGAGATCAACATTTAGTGGGATGCATCTCATTTCTATGATACCTCTTAGGCCCAATGCAACCGATCTCACTCTATCCACATCTATCAAATGCTCTAACAAATCTAATAACCAAAAAGCATCAATCAATCACCAATATCTCTAGTGCCTCCACAAAATATCAAACAACAAAAGATGTATTAGATCTCCATGTCATTCATAATCAAAATATTTTCATACAAATTTCATAAAAATGAATTGGTTTGATTTAGTTTCTTTATTTTTTACTTTGGATTGACCTCTTACAAACTAAATTGGCCCTATATTTTGTTAGGGTTACTAGATCATCCATGTCATAATTTTAAATAAATCAACCTTTATAGTACTAAGTCAGCCACTATTTGGCTTACTAGTACTAAGTCAACCCCATTAATCCTCTGTAGTACTAATTCAGCCACTTCAAAACAAACTAAGTCATCCCACTAATACTAAGTCATCCCTTTCACTTAACTAACTAAGTCAGCCTACTAGTTTTTCTTGTCATCTGTAAACTAAATTAGCCTAGTCAACCTTGTTCATCCACTATGATGACTTTTTGACTAATTACCATAAATGCCTTGGGCATTTATTGGTTTGAATCCTTCCTACCCAATACCCAATTTGACCCCTAGTGTCCCTACAAATTTCCTAGGATTCATTATGGTCCCTAGCTTTTGACTAACAATAAAATTTGTATAAATCACTCAATTTCAAATAAAAATTTTGAAATTTTTGAAATTTTTAGATATTTACTTGTGTTGTAGTTGTTATGCATCCTTCCCATCTCAATTGTCATCTCCTCACCATCCTGACTTTTTGGGCTCTCACTAGGACTATCAGAGCTCTATTTTACTTAGAATAGTAAATAATATCAAATGAATTCCTTTTCACCCTATTTATATTTACTATTCTAAATCTATTTACCCTTTAAATATTTATTGTGAAATTTATTATTTTGCTCATATCTTTGTCTTTACTAACTCTTTTTCCAAACTATAAAATGTTCTAAAACCCTAATGTCATAGAGAATATTTTCAACTGTTATATGTATATGTTGCAAAAATTTTGACTTTTTGCTCTTTTTTACTAATATCTATAAGTTTGCCTAATGTTCCTCACATTAGAAACCTTCGCATTTCACACATCTCCTTATTTGTCTAAATCACTAAGGTAAGTAAAAGTATGTGTTTTTAAATTTTGTCCTTTCATTTATCTTATTTGATCCTTACTACACTTTAATTAGATTTAGCATTATGTGTTGCTATGTTCTTTTCCTAAATCACCATCCCATGTTGCACCTATGTGACATGTGATGATCTTCAAGTGAGGCATATGTATACACATAATATTTTTAAAATTTATCAATTACTGATGCTTTTTATCTTTAATAACCCATTGAGTCTTAATTCCTAGAAGTGCTTGTCCTAAGGGTTGTACTAGGAAAGGAGTGGGTAGACCATTGGTGCTTTACAGGATTTTTGTGCCTTTTTACCACTTATTATCTACACACTTATCTCCTAAAACCATTCCCTTAAGTTTTGCTTCCTATTTTTCACCCTCCTTTAGTCTTTTACCACCTTCATTATCCCTCCCTAACCTAAAACCATTTTTGATAGTTTATATTATATATTTATCCACATTGACCTTGTAATCTTATTGACAAAACTCATTAGAGTATTGGTCAGTCCCTGGTCGACCTAATCCATGACCTAGTTTGTTTTTGTCAATTATGATACTAGGTTGACTAGGTCGACCCTGTCGGCCTAAACTTTAGAAAGGGTCTAAAATTATATCCACTTATATAAACACATTCATTTTTACATTTCTAATAGAAGAGAAGAATAAGTAAGATATATTGTGCATCTACTTATCCATCATTCTACTTGAGGAACAAGATTAGGGTTTCATACTTTCTTTAGAGATATGGATTTTATCTTATGGAGAAGTATTTTATATGCATTGATAGGTGGTGTAGCCTAGAGATAATTTATCCTTCTCATCCTTAAATACCATAACAACCTCTTGTGAATCACCTTGGCCAAGAGAGAGATTGAGGATCAATAGGTTCATTTTCAAAGATAAGTATTCCTAACTTTGTTCCTCCTTTGTAAGAGTAGATAGATATGTATTTGCACTTCTCTTCCATGCATTATGATTCCATATAAATTGACATGAGTATACGTATTCTATGTACATTTACATTTATTTTTTATTAACCTTACTTTATGCCATAAGCTTTGGTGAGCACTAAATTAGACTTTTACTTTACTTGTTATTAGTTTAGTGAAAATGAAAACATACGACCTAGTTAGGGTTATTGCATAGTTTTGCTTGACTTGAGGTTTTGAAACACTCCCTAGTGATATTATTGTGGTAAATTATCCCTTGTATAGGTCGAGTAGATCCATCTTGGTCATGACTCTGATTATCTAATGTATCCCCAATCAGAAGTATAATTAGGATTTATCTTTTCTAAGCTAGGATTGATTTATAGATCTGTTGCATTTCCCATTGTATATAAATCCATTTTCAATAATTCAAAGCTAGTGACCTAGTCCTCAAGGAAAATCAAAATAAAATTAATGCATACTAGGACAAGAAAGGAAAATTTTAATCAAACTAACTCAGGCCTTATATCATTATTACAAAATTTAGATCAAGCACCTATAAATTAGCTACACTTGATGGTGATGACTGTGATGGACCCATGAATATTATGCATTTAAAAAAAAATTATACTTTAAAGGCTCCAAAACCTCCATCTATGAGTCCCCACTCTTGGGGGAATATCCATCACCATTCTATTCTTTCATTCCATTCCATTCCATCCTTTCCCACATGACCTTGGTCTAAATAGTGGGTGTATATTACATGCTTAAGCAGAATTAGGAGACATGAGTTTCAAACTAGGTCAAAACATTGTTGATCATATGAGGGGAATATCTATTAAGGAGTCCTCTAGAATATCTAACTCTACTCTCCAACATTTACTCATCCCATCTTGGACATCCTCATATATATCCCAATCACATCCTCCTTAATGTTTCATTCTCCTATTTGTCTCAATTACATCCTAATTTGTCCATCCATATCCACTCTTAATCAAAGTTCCACAGCATCCCACTAACCTCATCATTATCAAAGGGTCACCTAATGTTCTTACTCTAGGATCCATCATGCGCTTTTGCCACTGAATCTTGATCGATCACTTTAGACCCTAAACACGGTCATTCTTTATCTCATTGGTAATAAACATTTTTGGGAACAATCAACCCTTTGTACATATTTCAAATATGTCCCTCAAAATTGTTCCACTTAGGACCTTTTATATTATCTTTTGCCATCCTATTATTAAGTTTTTTAGGGTTTTTATCATATTGTAAGTAATCATTATCCAACATCATTTTAATCACTTCCTTAGGTTTTCCTTTATAACACTCATATGTATATATAAATCACACATATTTTTCATCATAATTTTTATCTTTTTAACGTTGTATATATCTTGCATTATTTTTTTAAGTCATGTTTTTATGTGTCAAATTTGTTCATAATCATCCAATCTTGTAAGTATTTGTCATAATTAGAAAATTTTATTGTCCTTTTATCTTATATTTTTAAAATTTGGTTCTTTTTGAAAAAGGGAACAAGGATGGTCTTAAGTGACTACTCAAAATTAGAATTGGGCATGTCACTCACATGGATTTCCCATGCATTATGAATCCAAAGTCTCCTTGACTATTATCATGTCATTGGTACACTTATATTCACATGTTCAATAGTAAATTAGATTGCCTACATATCGAATGGCTTCAAATTCCCCCATCCCATCCCCCTAATCATACCACTCTCTATGTCTAACAATCCTAACCTATTATCCCACACCTACACATCTCCTTGATGTAGGAGGATTTTACCCGACATTAATGTATGAGACTCATAATGGATATAATGGATTATTCATTATCACATTATTACCATAAACATCATCCATAATACATAAAATCATATTCAATACTATATCTCATTTTAAACACATAACATCTAAACATCTCATTTCATTATCACAACATAAAATAAATCCATAAACCATAAACAACCATCATCTAAACCATACACATCATCTAATCAAAACATGTTATCATCATTATCTCATTAATAAATACACGTCATCATAAACATAACACTAAAATCAGATAACATCAATAATTCATATACCTAACAATCACATAATCTAAACTCATCCATCAACAACTCATCACATTAAACATCATCACCTCAACATCACATCATATATCACAAAATAATGCTCGTAAATAGTCCAAAATTTCCATTAAAGTCCATGTTAAAATATATAAATACATAAATGGGCCCCATGGACATCAATGTGTTATGGTACATGAAAATCCATAATATGATCCATGTCTCACAAATAATCAAACTCAACTCACTCTAGTCTTGTTGGTCCCATAGTAGGTTGATATACTTGTAGACATCCAATTCCTAACACCATTATGTTGAAATTATCAATCTTACTCAAAATTTGTGAAAATGCACAATTTATACCAAAATCACTTAAACATGCTAAATGGTCTGAACTTATCATATACAAGTTCCAATTTAGTCTAATGTAGCGCTCAATGAGGCAATGCATTTTATGTGATTAATAATTTTGATCAAATCATTTTGAGTCAAAATGACAAAAATGTGTTTTGGTGCTCTAGATCACTTTTTTCATCTAATTCAAAAGCACATGACATGTGCATGTGTTATTTCATGTCATTAATGTCCTAAATGGAATGACAATCCATACAAAACTAACATTACCTTCTAATTTCACTCCAATCAAATTACAACCTAGTAATATGAATTTTTGACTAGTTTGATTAATGAAATGCACCAATTTCCAAATAATTGCACTAAAATTGATTAATCTTACTTACGAAAATTAGGCCAATTATGAACTTAAGTAATAATTCCATGGAAGTTATTGAATATTTATTTATTAGAAACTGATTCCTATTAATTGCATCATCAAATGACATGATTAATTGAGTGACATCCATAAGCCATAAATGTAATAAATATCAGGATCATGGCTTCCCATGCCTCTTTAATGCCCCTTCCTCCCAAATATTTATGAGGATATTTATGGATATTATTTACATAATTGGATTAATTCATGGACACACATCTTGATCTTGAGATGGAAGGTCATGGTTGATCCTGATCAATTTGGAAAATCTATAAATAGGAGGGCTAAGACCACTTTGATTAAGCTTAATTTATGTAAACTTATAATGCAAGATTATCTTTACAAGTCATTTGAGTGTAGTTTGATAATTATTTATTTGTAATAGGATAGATTCATTAATAGGCATACCATTGATTTCATATTATGAGCCTAGTTTAGTTGGTATTCTTGATATGGTGGAGGAGCTTGGTCTTGCACCATTGTTGAAGACTTGAGCACTAAATCAAGGGGAAAAACATATTTTCAGCCATATATGGATGGTGGGATGCTCTTAGGAAGGTAACTTGTGTTTGCTTTCTTTCATTTTCTCTTAACATTTGCACACCCTATTAAATAGGTTGGCCTAGATTGTTACTTTTGTAGTCATTTTTCTTAGTTTTCATGACTAATACTTGATCTAACCATATTTATAATATATATCTACATCTTGACATGCCCAGTGGGATAACACAACCCATTCAAGGAGGACACTTTGGCAATCTTAGATTTCCTTAAAAGTCATTAAAAATCCTTTAACATCAATTTTTAGCTTCAATTTCTCATATTTTTGACATTTTTTGTTGATATACAAGTCACATAGTGACCGACATTGGTTCTTGGTGAATGGCATCAGTTAGGTTTTAGGGAAAACATGGTTAATAATTTATATTTTTGAGCTTTATTCAAAGTTGTAGCTATCAATTTGGCTTTATAAGTCTCTATTCTAAACATTATTTACTTGATATAGAAGTTTCTTTTGGAGATTTTATCCTAACCTTGGGCTAACAAAGTTTTTTTTCAAAATATTTTTTGCTTAAGGGTTCACAAGTGACCATGATCAATCATTTTTTATTAGCATCGATTTAGATTATGACCGACATCAGTCTTGCTACAACCAACATCGATCACTATTGACCAACATTGATCTTTGTGTCTAAAAAATAGATAACCCAAGAGCAAGAATTACAAACTTACTTGTTTCATTATTGATTATGCTTCAAAGCTAAAGGAAACTCTCTAACTTTTAATGCAGGAGCCATGTGGAAAAGTGATCATTTTGAGCATGATTTAATTCTTTAACCTTCCCTTTGGTGTTTAAAAGGAACTTAGATGGTTTATTTGATCATTTTATGAATATTTTTCAAATTTTTTGAAAACTAAGGCCAAGGGGCCAATAACTTCATTAAACCTTTCAATGGTGCATAAAATGAGCATTCACTTACCTAAATTTCAACTTTCTTGAATTGTTATTTTTATGCAAATCATCTATTGCTTGTTAGATTGTTTGAGCAAAATGAAGACTATGTATATGCTCTCCCCCCATCCCCTTTAGGGAACTTGAGTGACTAAAATCACATTTTCAATGAAATTATACCTTTGTCCATCGTGTGAAAAGGAATTTATCTAGGCTTTCCCCAAAACCCATATGGTTTGGGTGATCTAAAAACAACCTCTGAAGCCTTTTCACTTAGATCATTTTATTTCATGCAATTTGGCTTGTAAAGGGGAGTTCATAGCCTCTTTATGAGTTCTTTAAAGAATATTTGACCCATAGCTTCATCTCCTAGCATTGACTTCAACCTATCTCCACAAGGGGGCATACAAATTGAAAGTGACTACTTAAGACGTTTGCTTGAGCAGTTAAGAAAACTTTGTTAGTGGTAATCTAGCTCAAACATACGATCAAGGACATCACACTACACATAAATTAATGGATGTAATGGTTGTGAAAAATATAAAACCTTTTCACAAAAATTTAGTTGATATGGATCTAATTGATGTGTTTGTATTATAGTGTTAGCCATGTTTGGGACCATCTAGATGGTCATAAATTTTAAGTTTTAGACAACCCCACTTATTATGGAGTATTTTTGATGCAGGGTGAGTAACCCAAAGGTCCATTTCACCATTAAATCTCTTGGGAGAAGGGGAGTGTAAACTACCCTACCAACTCATGCACTTTTATTTTTGGATTGACAATTAAAATCCTCCCAAGAGCACATATATAGATGGATTTTAATAATACAATGTAACTTTATCAGTTTAGGGCTTAGGATGATTTACTTAGTTATATTTTTTATTTTTGGTATTTACTTACTTGGTCTTAATTTGAGCCTAAAACTTGTTTGTAAATGAATGTCATAACCAAACACATTTGTCCACCATTTCTTGAATAAGGCATTACGCTAGTCAAATCCAAATCATCCTTTGCCTTGTTTAAATTCTCATCTTAAACATTTGTGTTTGTATTATCTAAATAATGTAGTTATGTTTCCATTTTGAGTCTAAACCACTTTCCAAAATATTTAAGTCCTTTATTGATAATTCAAATTTGGAATTGCACCTTTCTAAGTTCTAGGTTAATGTGTTCATTAGTTTTACCATTTGCACTTGACTTGAGTTAACTTGGCTTTTATTTCTTGTTTGATTTGAAGGTCATTTATAGACTCATCATCATTTTATCATTTTGAACTTAGGTCATACATTGTATCACTCACACTCTAAGTTTTAGAACACGTTTAATTCTACCTCCTATTACCATATGGTAGCTTTGTGCTACTCATTTGGTCTTAATTTTATACTTAATAATCCTTGAATTTTTTCATATCTTGAGTTTCTTGGTTCACATTTTCACCTTCCTAATTTAAAGGGCTTTCTTATAATTTTCTAGTAGCAACTCATCAAAGTTAAACTAGATTTTATAGTATTGATGTGTCTCTCAACCTACATTTAGTGTACTAGTTTACATTTAGGTTTTTGAGTTATCATACCCTCTTCTAATTTATATTATTTCAACCCTACCCAAGGTTGAGTAATTTCATGAACACATTCTTCTAATTGTATGGTACTACACCACCTCCTTTTTTATTTTAGTCTCTTTAATTACCTTGTCATTTGTTTAGAGAAGATACACACACCTTGTTAAATGTTTGCAAAACATTTTTAAAATCTTATCAAATATATAGAATAATATTCTAATCATGACATAATGGTATAATCATAATAGGGTCTCTTATGGACCTAGTTATGAGGTAGATCATTTTTATGGCAAACATGAGCACTCTATCTTATTTGAGGATGTCACCCTCTTTGATCCTATTTTTTGAATACCAAACCAATCCATGCTTATTTTTTTGTGTCATCCTCATCCTACCCCTTTGATTTTCATTCCATGCTCAAAGGTTACAATTTTAGGATATCCTCCTTCAATTTATGTGTCATGGTCAAAGGTTACCATTCTAGGTTATCCCCCTTTGGCTTGTGTGAGCAATAAAGCTCAACAACATGTGAAGGTTACCATTTTAGGTTATTCTCCTTTGACTTATGTGAGAGATCCATCTTTGTAACATGAGAAGTTACCATTTTAGGTTATTTTCCTTTATCTTATGTGAATAATCAAGCTCCACAATGTGTGAAGGTTACCATTTAAGACCACCTTTGGTTCATGCAAGCAACTAAACTACGTAGCATCCAGTCATTACCATTCTTGGCCCATTACTAGTATTTATTGAGCCTATTGTTGAAGAACATCACTTTGATGAACTAGTTATTATTTATCCCTTTTTTGATAGTTGAATTTTTTGAGATCCCATTATTGAACCACAAACCATTATTCATTATGATCCAAATGTTCCCCACTTTATAAATTTAGTGTTGATCTTTGAGCCTCAATAAGAACCATTGCCTCTTCAATAGCCATTTTATGAGGACCAAAATGTGTTTAAAGTTGATATTTTGCAAACAATTGTTAACCAAGATCATGATGTTATTGTTAAAACACCCATTTGTGATGAGTCAACCTGTGATGAATTACTTATTCATATTTTACCTATTTTTAAAGAGCCCCATCTCCTTGACAAGCCAATCTTAGTAGAGTTTTCTCTTGATCTTTTTCCACTCATTAAGAAGTCTCTTTTTGATAGACAAGATTATGTTGAGTCATCCCTCGAGTGGTTCCCTCTCTTTGATGGGCTTTACTTAGATGAGCCAATCTATTTTGAACCCTTCATAGATGACTTAATTTTTATAGATCCCATTATTCCATAACAAGCCATTATTTGTCTAATATTTAGAATTCAATAAGACATCATTATATAAATAACCACATTAGATGAATAATTAACATTAGACTTAGATTCCCATTTTGAACTGACATCAGATTTAACATCAAAAGTAGAATCACAATCAAAACCAACATCAAATTTAGAGTCCCTTGACTCAGACTCAGCTCTAGAATTAGATTATATTTGTGGTTGTTACAACATTGGTTACACTTGCCTTTTGGATCAATTGGAATATGTGTGTGTGTGTGTGTGTGTGTGTGTGTGTGTGTGTGTGTGTGTGTGTGTGTGTGTGTGTGTGTGTGTGTGTGTGTGTGTGTGTGTGTGTGTGTGTGTGTGTGTGTGATCCTTCTATGGTTTTTGAGGATGATTACTTCGGCATCAACACAAATTATCCTCGTATCTTCTATGAGGATTGTGTTGCCTTTCATCATTCCATTACCACCACCTAACATAGCCATTATATTGATATTCCATCTCCCACAAGCATCAATTAGGACTAACATAATCACACTTTATTAAACTATAACCATGATAGCATATCAGGTGCAAAATATTAGGAAGTCAAAGACTAAATTCATTTAAAAGAAGAATAATCTCCTAGTGAAACATTTTTGAAGGCACTAAGGGATAATCAAAGATCAAACTCAACATCTTTTATTGAAAACTTTTTGAAGGAACTAGAAGATAATCAAATTCAAATGCTAACATCTCTTTGTGAAACCTTCTTAGAAGCACTATGGGATAATCAAGACAAATTTATTGGTGAAAACCTCATCGAGGTCCCAATAGCTGAGCACAAAATTTATTTATTTCTTTATGAAGACATTATGCAAGATCAAATCAATACAACTTCTCATCTATAGCATAATCAGCTAGTAACTACTCTCAAAATCAAACAATAAAAAAAATCTAGTGGTCCTATCAAGGGCATATTCAAAAATCTTTTGCCCCACCATAACTAAAATTATGTTGAATATATAATTATCAACATTGTGTGTTCCTAAAAATCTTAATATTCATTTATTTCCTAATCATTATACATTCCATTATCATTCACATTTTCATTACCCATTTATACCATTTATCATGTGCCTAACATTATTTACCATCTTTAACTACACTTTCCTTTGTAGAGGTTATGAAGATATCTTATCTCAACTTTTGAAGGTAGTAGAATCAACCAATGAGGATCACATTAACATCATTTAAATTATGATCTATAACAAGTTCTTGATAGAGCAGCTATTCAAATGAGGTGTTGGGTAGTAATTTTTACATGATTGATTATCCTAGTTATCTCTACATGTTGACTGGGATGTGCATTTCCATGTTATTAGGAGAAACATAACCATTTTTCATTTTGTCATTTTTCATTTTGTCATTATTGTGCCTCATATCTTAGAGGCAACCCTATAGACCATTTCATTTTAGGCATATTATACCATTATGTTCCATTTTTATCGTTGTTTGAACTACATTGACTTGAGGTCCTTTAAGATTATATAGGTATCACTCAATTTATATTGAGGTCAGCTCAATAACCTTTGTCATGCTCTTGTCATTTTACAATAAATTTATAAGTTTGAACACTCTCGCTATTTTATGAGCAACCTAAGCCCATGCTTTCACCATTTTGTGAGCCAATTATCACTTAGGGGAAACCTTGTTTGCCCTTATAGATAATTTCCATATTACCACTTTCTTTATACCACATCTTATACCATTTTTTATCGTACCATGTCTTTACTATTGAACAAGGCTTGTCTTTAGTCATCCTACTTACCCTTTTTGATCTTAGTTCCTTTGGTTCTTCCTACACCTTTCATTAGGGGATTTTGATCTAGTTTCAATAGTTTTAGAATTCCATGTTAAATAATAGTATATGGAATTAGTGTGACATTTGATCTGGCAAGTTATCTTTCATTTATCATCTTATCTGGTATTATTGATTATAATTGTTAATGGAAAAATTAGTATTGTATTTGGTACCCCTGATTATAACCACCTTTGGGAAAACAAAAATTATGATGTTATTCCATAATTATAACCACCTATGGGAAAAGTAAGAAAAATGCCTTTTTATCATGAATGTTCACTTCACCCAGTCATTAATATTATCATTTTCCTTATTATTTTCCTTTATTTACAAACTTGTTGTGACCTGGTCAATTTTTTATTGCCTTATATGTTGGCAAAACTACTATGAATAGAGGTCCTAATGGTATTATGTAGGTTTTGCTTGATTCATGTTGAGGTCAACTCAATCCTCCATTTTCATATGCTCTCACCATCTTATGAGCATTTTAAGTTTGCATGTTCTTGTCATTTCATGACACTCTTTGTAATACCCTCTCTATTTTGTGAGTTAAACCATTCTGTGTTTCTTAATCCTAAATCAAGTTGAGATACTTAGAAAATTCTCAAAAAAAAAGTGTCTACGCAACACATGGCATCATAACACTTATCCAAATTCATTTCTTTTTAGTCAAAAAATTGAGTAGTGCCATTAGTTGATGAAAAAGTGAATAGGAAACACCATGTGGTTATAACTAGGAAGAGATGAGATTTTCCACATGGCACCATGGCTCTTGTCAAAAATAAAGTTTTCTTATCAGATCTAGGAGTTGTGCCATTTTCTAGGGTAATCAAATCTTCATCTTCAATGGCATATTAGAGGTGGCCTTGAAGATGGACATGTGGCATCACTACGCTCCTCCTAAGTGTCATGACCATAACAAGATAGTGTAGTTGTGCCATATATATGATCTAGAGGATAATTACACTCATGATCTCAAGACCCTCATTCATTTATAATGGCATCATCATGGGCTTGAATGACAAGATTTTTAGGTGTCACTCCCATGAGAAGCCATCTTGACTATATATTATAAGCTCATCCCTTTTGGAAGGGGTTGATTATCATTTTGCTTGAATTTTATATTTTTGTAGACATCCAATTGTAATAGAATATGAATAGTAGTAGTTAGCATTTTTCATTCTATGACCTTAATAGGTGCCCCTCACAAGTGCAACTAGATGTCTTGTATGTGCCTTTAAGGCCTTTTATATTCGCTTCTCCACCTATAATGAAGAGGATGTGGTGTTCTATGTTATTTTGTGTGAAGATTTATTTCTATTTGTTATTTCTTTTCTTTTGCTTCTATAGTATTGATCTTTTCTTGCATTATAGATCTTAATTCATGATTTAAGCTCCTTTATGGTCTATAGTGTTTAAGGGCTCAATATATTTTATGCAATTATAGATTAAAGCTCTAAATCTCTTGATACATCACCTTAGTTATTGTTTTTTCAATTTTATTTGCATTTTTTTCTTCTCCTTTTTCATCTTCCCACTTCGAATGAAGAGCTAGCTTCTAAAATCTTGGAGGTTGCTTTACAAACCACAATTTAGTACCACACCTATAAATATTTCCATAGAAGGTTTTTTAACCTGAAACAAAGATTTTAGGCATCAACAGTGTGGATCAGAATCCACCTTATGCTATTTTGGAGTAGTTCATGTTTGGTCTTGAACTCGCTTGGCACATCAAATAGTTTTTCTTTTGACTTCTTTCTTGGGGTCCTTTTTGAAAATTTGCCTTTTTTTGGGCATCCTTCTACTTCTTCCACATGGTATCCAAGTGCTCATTTAGATCAAAGAGACTCTTAATTCCCTATAATGGAGATTCAGTATAGCACATGGTACCCCAGTGCTTCCTTAGCATGAATAAGTCCTCAGTTCATCTCAAAGTAGTACCAGCTCAACATGTGGTAATCCAGTCCTCATCTAATGTCATTTCCCTTTAGTCAACTCTAAGCAACACCATTGGCTAACAAAATGATGTGAAAGACCCACTGAGTAATTATCAATGGAAATGTGGTTTATCCACATAGTGCCTTCATGCTCATTTTGTAATAAAGTTCCCAAATTCCCCCCAAAGAAGCATTTGCTTAACATGTGGTGTCATAGCACTTATTTGAGATTGTTTCCTTTTATTCAAAACTCTGAGTAATGCCATTGGCTGACAAATAAATGAACGAGGCCCACCATGCAGTTATAACTAGGAAAAGATGAGTTTTTCCACATGGTGCCATAGTGCTTGTCAAAAACAAAGTTTTCCTGTCAGATTTAGGAGTCATGCCATTGGCCAGGGTAAGTGGATCTCCATCTCCAATGGCATATTAGAAGTGGCCCTAGAGATGGACATGTGGCATCACTATGTTCCTCATGAGTGTCATGGCTATTTAAAGATAATATAGTTGTACCATATCTAAGATTCAAAGGATAACTACACTCTTGAGCTTGAGACCCTCATTCAATTTTAATGGCATCATCATGGGCATGAGTGCCAATATTTCCAAATGCCACCCCAATGAGAATCTATCTCACCTATATATTCTAGGCTCATCCCTTTTGGAAGGGGTTGGTTATCATTTTACTTGGATTTGTTATTTTTATAGATATCCATTTGTAATAGAATAGGAATAGTAAAAGTCAGCATTTTTCATTTCTATGACCTTAATAAATTCCCCTCACAGGTGTGATTGGATGTCTTGTATGTGCCTTTGAGACCTTATGTATTCTATTCTCCACCTACAATGAAGAGGATATGGTGTTTTGTGTCATTTTGAGTGAATAATTATTTATGTCTATTATTTCTTTTATTCTACTTCTATAGTATTGATATTTGTTTGCATTATAAATCTTAATTCATGCTTTATGTTCCTTTATGTCTGTAGTGTTTAAGGCCTCAATCTATTTTATGTAATTATAGGTTAATGCTCTGAATCTCTTAACACAAAGCCTTAGTGTTATTTCAATTTTATTTACATTTCCTTCTTCTCTCTTTTCATCCCCCTACTTAGAACGAAGAGCTAGCTTCTAAAATCCCAAAGGTTGCTTTACAGATCGTAATTAAATCCCACACCTGTAAAGATTCCCATAGAAGGTTATTAAACCTAAAATGAAGGTTTTAGGCATCAACAGTAAGAATTCCATTGAAGTTATTAAATATTTCTTTATTGAAAACTTATTCTTATTAACTACATCATCAAATGACATGATCAATGGGGTGGCATCTATAAGCCATAAATGCAACAAATATTAGGATTGTGGCTTCCCATACCTATTTAATACTCCTTTCTCCAAAATATTTATGAGGATATTTTGGATATTATTTACATAATTGGATTAATTCATGGCACACATCTTGATCTTGAGATGGACAGTCATAGTTGATCCTAATCAATTTGGAAAATATATAAACAAGAGGGCCAAGACCAATTTGATTAAGCTTAATTTATGTAAAATTATAATGAAATATTCTCTCTACAATCCATTTGAGTGTTTTTTGATAATGCTTTATTTGCAATAGGATAACTTTATTGATAAGCATAACATTGATTTCTTATCATGAGCCTAGTTTAGTTGGTGTTCTTGAGATGGTGGAAGAGCTTGGCCTTGCACCATTGTTGAAGACTTGAGTACCAAATCAAGGGTAAAAACATGTTTTGAGCCACATATGGATGTTGGGGTGATCTTGGGAAGGTAACTTGTGTTTGTTTTCTTTCATTTTCTCTTAATTGTCATTTATACACCCTATTAAATAGGTTGGCTTAATTTTTTAGTTCTTTATGCATTTGTATTGGTTTTCATGACTAATTCTTGATCTAACCATATTTCTAATCCATTCTATAGTACCAACTATGAGCAACTAGTCTTGAATATCATTGCATGCTAACTAAGTGGCATGACTACCTCATATAAGTCCATATAATACTAGGCCTCCCATATCAGCCATGTGATATATCTCTTAATCATACCCATTTTCCTCTCTTACATTGATTCATCACCCTCCTCCTTGGACTTCTTATCCACCTATAATTATCCCATCATCTCCCTCAACTTAGACTACAAATTCCTAATCTAGACCTGTAAAGTCATAATCTGAGCACCCTAACTCTAGATCTATCCCTATAATGTAGTTATCTATCCTTGTAAGGATTTTACCTATCCTATCAACCCTATAACATGTAACAGTGTTTTATTTATATGACTATCCCTTTGTGTACTCCTAAATAACTTTATATCTATCTTGTCCCTCTCTACTATGATCCTTAAAATCTCTTATTCTTAAGATTATAGCTCTCTCCTCATCATATCTAGGAGGGCTCACTCATCCTTATTCAAAGGTGGATTAGATATACATACCTCATCTCCACCTCCACTCCCTCCTACCTAGACTCCTCCTATAACCTAGCCCCTAACCCCTATTAGATCCCCATCTCAACCTCCCTAGTCTCTTCCATTCACCCCTATGCATCTTACTGGCTTCATTCCTGGGGATGTGCTCTCTAACCTAATCTCCTCCCTAATCTAACTTGATCCTATAGCAATATCTGCATATCCCCCTTCCTCATTCTGGTTGGTCATCTAAGTAGTTTATGTGTTCATCTTTATATCCACCAAGCTATTTATGTTGTTATCACTCCAGGATCTATGATCAATGTTTAATAATCCCATACTATTAGGGTAATGATCTCATAATCAAATCTAGCTAAAGCCCTATCCACTAGTACCCCCCATTAATTCCTCTCTTTATCACTGCAATAAAATAGATGCTCATCCCTAGGCACATCTTGTGGCCTCCCAAACTATCATTGTACATGATCAAATCTATACTGCTCAATAATGTAATCTTGACATCTAATAAGATAACACTCCACCAACATGAACCATGTGACATATGCATCCTTGGCCTATCCCCATTAGACCTATCTATATGGAATTCAAGTAATATGCTCTAGTCATAAGCTATCAAATGCCTATCTATAAAATTGAATCTCCCCAACATGAGACCTATATAGTCTGATAATGATGTACCACCTAAAAAATAGGGGCTCATGGGGCTATCTATCTGTGTGCATACCCAAGGGTTTCTCTATGGCAATGTGTTCCCAACTCCATATCTATAATAATAGAGAATGGCCTAGGTTATTTATTCTTCTATATGTTCCCATGTATAACTCTTTATATAAGTGGGCCAACACAACATGACCATAGGTAAATACTCAATAATATTGGACCATGTTTTAAACCATATCCCCCAATCCCAAGTGAAACCATTGACCACTCTTATCTAAAAATAATATTCTAGGCATAAGATACATCACCAAAAGTGTCAATCTATCAATCGTTCCTTCCCTCAAAGCCTTGTCAATATCCATTTGTGCATCTTATACCCCAATTTTTAATCTACTAGCTAACCTCTAAACTATCACACTAAGGGTATGTGAGTGCCAAGATATCCTATGGCCTCTCATAAGAAGTCAAAGGATCCATATCACATCCTAAAGAGTGATTTTCATCTTCCCAATCATGAAATGAAAAATATTGGTCTAAGAATGCCACCTCTCAAATAGGGCTTGATCAATGCTCTATCAATTTTCACTATCAACATCATCACCACATAATATAGGCCTATTGACTCTAGCACTCCATACTCCTCAGGTGTTGTTAAACACATCTCATGCAATACCACTAAACATTATAGTTAGGATGCCATCACCCCTAAATCCTCTTGCACTAATAACACATCCTATCAACTTATGTTCATCTAATCACACCCCAATATAGCCTATACCAGCCCATCAACCTAATACCTACATCCCTAACTCACTCATATAACCTAACTACCTACCTTAACCACCCCCTAAAATAATATTAACTCACCCTATCTAAATTATTTGACATTACTAATTATATACCCCTTCATCTACACCCCACTCCCCTCACTCAACCTCACCTACCTCCCCTAATCCTATCCATCCTAACCCCTTAAACACTCTTCACCTAATCCCCTTAACCCCCTAATCCCTATAACTATCTAATTTCCCTCACCTACCTCCCTTAATCCTATCCATCTTAACCCCCTAAACACTCTTCACCTAATCCCCTAAACCCCCTAATTCCTCTAACTATCCAATCACCCTCACCTACCTCCCATATTCCTATCTATCCTAACCCCCTAAACACTCTTCACCTAATTCCCTTAAGTCTCAATCCATCTAAATATCTAATTGCCCTCACCTAATCTTATCCATCCTAACCCCTTAAACACTCTTCACCTAATTCCCTTAATCCCTCTAACTATCCAATCACCCTCACATACCTCCCCAACTTAACCACCTAAAGTCCTTACTTACCCTAGCCTAATCCCTAAACCCTCTAACTATCAAATCACCATAACCTACCTAACCTAATCCTATCCATCCTAACCCCCTAAACCCTCTTCACCTAATCACCCTAAGTCCCTACCCCTCTAACTTACATCCCCACCCATACCCTAACCGTTACCCTAACTACCACCATATTGTAACTCATGACCTAGCCCTAAAATGCAACTTTGACAAAATCATTATTTGCATTCTATAATTTTGCAAAATTACATGTCTAACCTCATAATTTTATAAAACCACCACTCTCCTTTCATGGTAATGTGATATAATAAATTTCTTTTTATGATATATTAATAACGTAAGTCACCTATCATGGTATTATAATATCATAGTTTATGATCATGATATTTCTAGTTATTAGGATAATACCACCACTCTAGGTATTACCCTCAGTCATGGTATTGTCCCCATAGCACGTACATATAATTAATGAGTAAATAAATGTGAAAATTTTAAAAATCATGGGCTAGAGATGGCACACTTATCGATGGTCTCAAGTTGGCTAGCCTCTAGTGCTCCTAGACTCTCTCTGTGATGTGACAAGCGTGGGATGTAGTCCATTACTAGGGCTCTAGAGAAATAAAATCAAAAGGGTTAAAAGACAAAATGTGCCTTTTTCACCCACCTTTTTCTATTTTACCCCTCTTTTACACCTCATACCCCCTTTGATCCCCACTACTCACATTATCCTACCTCATCTACTAATCTTCATCCCTAAAACCCATGTCTTCACTAATTATCACAATTAATCCTCATTTATCATCCTTAATTCTATCAGGGCATGGTCTTCTATTCTTCATTATAAGTCCCAAATCTTGAGTCAAGACTACATCAACCTGAGGTCTCTTAAGACTATGTAGGTAACACCTAGCCATGTTCGTGTGCCTAGAGATAGCTCATCCACTATTAACATCCAATCCTGTCCCATCCCCTATGGGTCACTTGATGTCATTAAATCTTATTGAGATATGCATCTAACATAAAGTGTATTATTATCATTCATCACCTAGAAAATATAATTTTATAGGCTTTTATCCATCCCTATCATGCATCCTTGCTATGAGAATTATCCTTAGCTTGTGTCTTATCTCATCTCTTTATTTCCCAAACAATGTTTACATCTCCAAAATTCATGTCTTATCATTCTAATCAACCTACCTCCCTTCTACACATTGGTTGGTTGTCTAGAACTCATCTTCAGAGGCTAAGCCACTTTATCCCATAACATTTTCTCTTGGGGTATCTTAATCATAGTTACATTCACACTCAGGGCATCCCAACCCCTTATCCTCATCCTAGTCCTATCCCACCTCAAGAACTTATTTTTGAGTGACCATTCAGTTCATTCCTCCCTAAATGTTCCCTTAATGGGGCATCTTGTCTACTAACAACATTCTCATCCATGAAATGGTTTTTCTTTGAAACTAAATTACTCCTACTTTTATTTACTCTCAATGCCTTTCAAACAGGGGGAAAATATATGCACCTAAATCTGTTCATCTTAATAATCCTATTAAACCAACTAATTTATCCCATAATCATAGCCTTAGCCAATTAACCAATATCTTAAATTCCTACACAATATTCACTACATCCTATAAACCTTACCATATACTTATAACCAGTTAATCACCTCATTAACCTACTAACTAGCCTACTTAGCCACTAATTTACCCACTAGCCCAGTTACCAATTTAAAATTTCTTTTTATTCACCTACCCCTAGCTACCCTACCACCCTATCCTTTCTTACATCCCTATGAATACTAAACCTCATCAATTCCCATCTAATCCCCCATTATCCCCTAAACTAATAAAGAAACCTCTAGAACTAGGGAAACTCCTCAAAGATTTTAGAAGTCTTTAAACTAGAGGCTTCTAATTAATTTAAAATCCCATAAAATCTCCTCCACCATCCTATAAAATAAATGCTTGGGCCATGGCCAAACTAACTTGGAAATCAGTAATCCTCCATTATAATCTCATAATCAACCATTTTCAATCATCCCCATATTATTTCCAAGCCATTCAACAATTCAAGGAAGCCATTGGAGTCACTTTGAAGCCTAAGTCAAGTAATCCACACTCAATCAATTTGGCATTCGAAACCTCTTGAATATCTTTGAGAGAAGACATAAGGGACAATATGATGGTAATAATATAATTCTTAATTGTTTTATTGTTCCTTTATTCCCACCCTTTGATTTTATTTGTTTTATTAGGTTTTAATTGCTAAATATAGTAATTTTATAAATAACTAAAAATACAATCACATAGACATTACAATGGTAATGCCTATATCTATCTCAGCTCGCAGAGATGGAAGAGTCTCCACATTGATTGAAAAAACAACCTTGCTTAGTTTTTTATAAAATATTAAAGATATATGGAAATTTTATCTCTTTTATTAAACCTATAATTAATTAAAATAAATTTCAAAACCCTTTTCTCTCCATATAAATTAGAAACCAGTAAACAATTTAGCCAAAAAAATCATGGTGATGTAAGGCATAATCCTTATATGAATTTTCACTTTATTAATCGAATTAAAATTATGTAATTTAAGGAATCAAGATAATATTTTTTTCCTAGACACTTGAATTCAGATATTATACTTAAAATGTTATCATTCTAAACCTCTGAAACTCTACTAACTTTATTGATTTATTCCTTATCCTATATACATGTATTGTGTATGTATGTGTTTCTAAACTTTGTTATCTTACGTTAGGACTCTATTGGCACGAAAGTAGACACACAAAGATAATAAAAATATGAAAAATAAAATCACAAAATTATAGGGATAAATGGTCAAAGGGACCTAGGAATAAAATAAAACAAGAGCGTACTATTTAATAGTAGTGTACTTGAATTTTGAGATGATATATATATTTAACTTAAGATATTACATAGCATGCATGATTCACACAAGTGAGATAACTTAAGGATTTGGAAGATAAGTAGTGGTACTATAGGTAACAATGAAAATATTGAGTACTTAAGAAACACTATGAAGAGAGATGATAATCAAGAAACCTATGAAGCATTCAAAGAAGTTTGAGAAGGTGAAGGAACACCACCAATACAAAATTATAATAAATAGGAGGAAGAATTTTTTTTAAAAATGGGAGAAATACATCATTAGACATTGAAGGAGACTCTCTAGAAGGTTAATCATTATTAAAATCATTAAAAGATCCATTATTCACCCTATAAGGTATATATTCAATTAGGGGTTCTTAGGTTCAGGATTTTCTCTATATATCTTTCAACACATATCACACATATAATTTGCATTCACATATCACTATCATTCAAATTTTCATTTAAACATGTATGATTGTTATTCAAGAGCATAGATCGATATAAATAAAAATATGTACACAGAGTGTAATATTAACTCAAAATTACCTCTATATATGTAAACATTGGCCTAGTAACATCAACATATGCACTAGTAGATGGCCCAAAAACTAGTTATGCATATGCAAACGTCAGCTAACCCAAAAATGCAATACTGGACCATGAATATTATGGCACCATCTCCATATGAAACATAAAAAAAATACATGTATATTATTCAATTTATGTGTACATTAATTGTTATCTTTTAAATATAAATATAACTAAAATTTAATATGTAAAATATAAAATATACCTACATATCTGTAGTGATTGACATGTGTACACCAAATGTATGTAACAAAAACTCATTGCTCAAAAGTATATCATCTAAGCCCTTAGAAGCACCACTATCATCATTTGAAGGTTTGGTGCATATAGCACCATAGCATCTATAATGGTGAGGTTGGGTATGCACATTGGGTCGAATATCTCTAGCATCTATCTTAGAAATCCTACTCATATGTTGAATGAGTGTGTCAGTAAGATCACTAAGTGCATGTTAAGTGTCAATCTCTATGACCTCCTTCACTATAGAAGGGATATTAGGCTAAAGTGGCTTTTGGGTAAATATCCTTCATGTTGATTAGGCACATGGTGTGCACTTAATCTATCATGCACATAGCCTTTCCCTCGACCCTAAAACTCTGAATAGTAAAAATAGTTTGGAATATCATTGAGGACAAACTCATAGTATATTTTCCTCAAAAAATATTATGACACCTCATGATTGTTACATGGTGGGTAATCAAATAGTATCCACCATTGGTCCCAAAAATTGTTTATAATCAAATTGTGTCGGTGATGGTGGATTGGGAAGAATTTTGTGAATAGTGGGAAAGGTGAATTAGTTGTTGGGTTGATTGATAAGGAACAAATTAGGTCTTTTAATATTTAATTTTTCATTTACCTCATGTGCTAAGAATTTTTTATCATAGTAAGCCCTAAATATATCCCTATATGATGCCCATTTATCAATTTGACTCATTATCAGTTTAACTTGACCTAATACTAACTCTAGGGTATTGGACAAATAGGTGTGATGGGTATTGGTTGAAGTGGGGTAACTAATTATCATAATTATGTGTTCAAATTCTATTTTATTTTCCAATATGTGTGCATCCAAATCCTTTTGACTACATGGGGGGTCTTGCAGAACTATAGGGGGCAGGGAGAGCTAAGAGGGTTAGGAAGGTTAGATACACGGTTAGAAGGGTTAGGAAGATTTTAAGGAGGGTTAGAAGGCCATTCTCTTACAATTAAATGGGATATTAAAAAAATGGGTTTTAACAATAAAACAAATCAAATAAAAAAAATTCTAAAATCTAGTGTTAATAGGTTCGGTTTTTGATTAACTACCTCCCCTCTACCATGGTATTATTAATTTATTGAGGGAATAGGCAATTGAAATTTATTTTATTATTTTCCAAGCATAATGTGATCATGGTTTATCATAAATAAGGTAGATTAAAGTGCATGAAAGGTGAGAATGAGGATGAAACATGGGTTTGGGACTTTTATCTTTTTTTTTTGAAATGACAATAATATGTATATTTTATAACATGTATGTGTTATGACTCGATGTTTTTAATCCTAAGTTTTTATAATGTGTATGCGTTATAGACATTAAATGTATGCATAATGTCTATAACACATACCCTTTAGGATAAATGTCCATGGAAATATCCCCCAACTATGTGCACATACCCATGAAAATTTTATGTAAATTTATTATGATATAAATGAAATAGGTGAGGGGCCTCCACAACCCTATTTTACCGATCAAAAAAATGGTTGTAGTTGAATAATTATTATTTTTTATGAAAAATGCATTCATGTTGCAATTCTTTATGTATGTAAATAGGCTGGATGAATTTGTGCCTAGTTACATTCAAGGTAATGTAAGAAATATTGCGGTTTTCTTATGTCCTTTATTTTCAAACCTATTAATAATCTCAAGGGAGCTTATCCCTTATTTTTTAAACACACATATTATGTATTAGGGTATTATTATTTATTTATTGTCTACAAACCTAATGTTACAATGAAAATGTGACTATTCTTGTAAAATCAAGGACAAATTTACCCCACATTCATCATGAGAAGTTACATTTTGCACATTATATGTGTTAATAAAATCTTGTGAAGTATCCAAATAAAATAGATTTCATTGGAAAAAATGACTAGAGGCTCAGATCTGATGGTGAGATCAAGTGGTAGGGCCTGAGTACTTTATTGGTGCCCACCCAAGTTCAATACCCTCAAGCCCTAAGAGACTAATTACCCTTGCATTTCCACACTAGATGGGTATAGGGTGCTTACATTATGAGCTAAATAATCTCTAGGCCATTGGGCCATACCTTAATCCCAAGGGATTAAAAAAAATTACCACAGGCTCATGGGACCATGCATACCTTTATTTTGGACAAAGGTGCCCCTATACTACACATAATTTTTGTGCCCTAAAATGTAAATAAGATATGAAATTCAAAATCATCAAACAATAATATTTATTGAGCTTAGAAGAAAATGATCTTGATCTTCCTTTGTAGATTCAAAGATAAAACTGTAAAATGTGAGATTTATTCCTAAAATGATGAGAGATTCTAATCTTATAATTAGGTGATCGCAACATTCTAATCTTGGTTTCACCATTTCAAAGGTTCAAGTATATAATGTGAGATATGGTACTGAAACAATGATGATCATTTTATCTATAAATAAGATGCCAAAAAGGAAAACTATGGTTTTTAACCTTAAATTTACAATAGAGAAAAAGTATATGGCACAAGCCTATAGTAGTTTCAACATTAAATCATCATGTGACCAAAACTAATGTCAAATTAGTAATAGAGAGGGAAAATTTAGGTGTTTTCCTAAATAAAATAAATTTTATGGGAGGGGCACCATAGCATGTTTATGAATCTATTAGTTGCAACATGTTTAAAATATTGAAAGGTATTTTGAATATGAATGGTTATATGTTAACTTGTAAGACTTAAGCATGAATCAAATATAATTGGTATGAAATAAATATTAATAAAAACTATTTAATATATTCTTATTTTTATCTTCTTATATTTTAAACATTGATGAACTAATATTTTAATAACTTTCTCATGTTGTTGTTATGGAATAACTTATAGATTTCTTTTTCATCAAATTATTATTGATTTAAGATAATTATGAATTTTTAATTTGGTTTTATTTACATGTCATTACTTTATATTAAATATTTTATGTATGCACTTAAATCTACTTGCCCTAATAATCTTATTAAACTTGCTAATTTAACCCATAATCATATACCTAACCAATTAAATAATATCCTAATTCCTACACAAAATCCCCTACATCCCATGAGCCTTACCATACCCTTTCAACCAATTAGTTACCCCATTAACCCACTAACTAGCCTATTTAGCTACTAATCTACCCACTAGCCCACTTGATAGTTTAAAATTCACCACCCTAGCATTTCCTACACCCCTAGTCCCTAATTACCTACCTAATCCATATCCTAATCCCTCACTAATCATAATTAATCCATAAGGAGATTCTATAATTCTCAAAATCTATAACCTCCTCTAACTTGGCCCCTTCTCTCTATAAGCCTCTATTTTAAAGGCTTCCAAGGAATTTTTAATTCCTTGGAAATTCCTCCACCCTTGATCTTCATGGATCAAGTTTGAATGTGAGCCATTGATTCCCCTACCTTGGCTTATTTATACAATCCACTCCTCCATGGCCAATCTAACTTAGAAAATCCATAAGCCTCTATTACACCCTTATTATCAACCATTATCAAAGCATTTTTATACTCTTGTTAAGCTATCAAATAAGCCAAAGAAGCCATTGAATCCATTTGAAAGCTCAAGCCAAGTAATCCATAATCTAGTCATTTTTCATTCAAATCAGCTTGAAAATATAGGAGAGGATCTCTAAGGGAAAAAAATATGGTAAGAATCTCATTTTAATTTTATGATTATTCCTTTATCCCCTCTTTTGATGTTGTTTATATTCTTGGGTTTTTATTGCTAAAAATAGTAATTTTGAGAATAATCCAAAATATGATCATACATTGGCAATGACAATAGGACATACCCCTTTAATCTAACCACTTTTGCTTTTTATAAGTGATTTGGTGACTTGTAGGCATGACTGGGTGAAGAACAAGCTCTAGAATTAGTCAAAACATCATATACAGGCAATTAGTGATATTGACCTACAAATATTAATATTACAGTAGCATTTTTGTCTATATTTAATTGATATTGCTTTAACTATTAATTTAACTACTAACGATTTATCTTTTTGGTAGTTTTTTACCTTTTAGCAATACCGTTAATTCATCAATAATGATATTATGCTAAAATCTATGATATTATCCTTTTAAGTTATGGTTTTACAAGTTTTTGTGTTAAAGTTAAAGTAAAAATAGCTATTTTTTTCTTGTTTCTCTCAACCTCTGTGCATTTATATCACCCATTTCTACATTTTAAGGGTGGGGTTTTCATTCTTTATGTGTAGGAAAGTATGGCTGGTTAGACTTTTATCACCTTGTTTCCAATATGTTATACTACCACTTCAAAAATTGTAGCTTTGTCCTAAAAATAGAGATATGTCCATCGATAATCATGATATTGTGTTTTATTTAAAACTTGTTAAACTAACATGCTGATCTTTGACCTATAAGTTGTTTGATTGATTATTTTTTGTCTGCAAGAAATCAGCTAGCCTTACAAATCCCTTTTCATACAAAATTACACCTCATCTAAGTAATTTAAGTATATTTGTTGATTTATGTTTAGACTTTTATCTAATAACAAGGAAAGGAGAATAGGCACTTCCTTAAGAGAAATAAAAAAGTAAAAAATAAAAAAAACTATTCATCTTTATCCCTTTTGTTATTTTTTACAATATCGCTACTTTCAAATCTATGCTTTTGTATTTAAATCAATTATATTATCTGAAAATATGTGATATTGTGATTTTTTATGTTGTCAGATTCTTGTAAATATTAAACATTAGTATGAGCATCATTTGGACAAATAGGAATCCTTTTGATTTTATAACTTTGTGTAGTTTTTTTCTCATCATTACACTAATTCATAAAAGGTCAAAAATATTTTAAACAAGTTTTTGATATAAATAGTTGTAAATAAGATTGCAACAGTAGTATGTAAATATTTCCTAAACATCTATATTATTTTAAAAGTTAGAATTATAAAGTATTTTACTATTCTACAATATTTCCACTTTTGAATCTGTATTATTGTATTAAAAGTCATGATTTTGCCTAACTTTTGATAGTGTTGTAGGGATTGTATGCTTAACTATCATGGTTAACTACTAATCCATGATACTATAACTTGTGAGTAGTGATTTTGCATAAAATGTGTAGTATCACAATCTATGGAAGTGATATTACATTACATTGATTGTGTTTTTGTAGTTTTGTAGGAAATTAGTGATTTTACTTAAAATCAAACTACTAACCCATTTATTGTAGTAACCTTTAAGTAAAAGGCACTAAATTTGTTATTATAACCCATGTACTTGTAAGAGGAGTGCCTAAATTACATATTCTTATCCTTTTTTATATATATATCTTATCTTGTGTTGTTGGTTTATTCATTTTTCATTTTCCTCACATAGGTAATTAATTGGGTAAATTGATCTTATTTGCCTATATTTTAGCCCATTAAGTCTAGGATAGCACATGACATTGAATTCATCCCCATACATGCACTTAGTCATTAGGGGTTAGTGTCATGGATTTTATCATCACACATTCAACCAAACTCCATGTTCTGGTGGAGTATAAATATTAAGGACAACTATCATTAGGATAATTAGTTGACCCTATACATGTCATCCATGAAGAGGAAGAGTTAATTATCTAAACCAAAAATTAGATAGAACCCTATATGGATTTTGGCCCCATGTACCTTCATGTATCTTAAGCACTCCCTTAGACACCTTTTTGAAAACCTACCTATCAACCATAATAGGGATTATGTTATCAAAGTCAAGATTAGCTCCTAAGTGACCATTAAGTGTAGATGGGATCGAGAGGGTTTAGTTGATTCCATAATGGGTCAATGGCTTATAGGCTCACCCATGAATCCATTAGATGGTGTAGAATTCAAGTTACATACCTATTTAGTTGACTAAATTAGGCTTTGTGATTGAGCATGTTGATTGTGTATTATAGCATTGCCCATGTTGTTTGTGAATTGAGTTATCATGTCTCATTTTTATCATAAAACACCTAGAGACCCCTAAGATAAATCCCATGTTAGAACCAAATAAACCACCCATTCCAAATCACTATTCACACCTTTAGATATAACATTTGTCTTGAAATCAAACCTTAGTGGTCACCCATCACTTTCTATCTTGATCATCACTTGACTAAACATTATCAACATACATAACCTTATCAGGTTTTAGTCTATAACCCATCAAAAACATCACCACTACCTCTTCATACCTAGCACCCATCTAATTGTCACCTTGTTCGAGTGAAGGGTATTTAATCATTTCATCTCCTTGGTTTCTTTTCTAGATTGAATCCTTATAAGGTTTTTGACTTTGGTGATATTTGGTCATTCTAGTCTTCCTATCCTCCCAAATCTAAATCCAAGTCCTATCTAAATCATTTCTCTTGATCATTCTTAGTTATAGTTTTTAGACCAAAATAGTATCCAAAGTCACCTTTTCTTTGATAACCCCATATTAAAAATACACGTAATCACTTTTATTACATTGACCTCATAATCTACTGTGATTATCTAAACTCGTTCCCAAATTCTTATAATGGGATAAAAATCTAACTAAGAAAATGACTTCTTGGGGAACCTAGGAGATCAAAACTAAGATAATGATGATGTGCATAGTGACATGTATACTCCTAAAGAGGAAGACTGATACACAAGTGACTTCTTCCATAGCTATGAGGTTAAGGAATAATTTGATTATATATATATGAAAACCATGAGCAAATATTAACCCAATTCATTAGAATGTGGGGCATGATACCCCTAGCTTTGATTAAAACCTCTTGTAACACCTAGTCTGTCCATCTACTCTATCCAACACTCCCCAACATCACACCAATACTAATCAATGGCATGAAGAGAATAACCTTATGGATATTGGATAATAACAACAATATCCCCTCCAAAATAATCACATTAAGGATAATAGGATAGGAACCACCCTATAGGATTAATTATAATAGCTAACCCAACAAATTAGCACCCCAGCCTCACAATTTTGAGCACAAAATCAAAGACCTTCTTCCCCAAGGTAAAACATCTAAAACATAAACCTCGATCATTCTAGACCTCACACTAGTCATGCTAAAACTTCTAATCCCCTTATGGACCCATCATTTACTCAGAGTGGAAAATAATGATAGAAACTCTTCAGCATATTGATCCTCATATGTAATAAATGAGATATAATTATGAATATATGTGTACCTCCCCTTTAGATATAAGCATTTAAAAGTACCTTTCCCACCACATTTTAAGGTTCTAAATTTTGAAAAATACAAAGGGAAAGGGGATCCCTATGATCATGTCCAATAATTCTATGTAGCATGCCATGAGATTGTCTATGTCGATGATTATCTCCTTAAAGTTTTCCCTAAAAGTCTCACGAGACCCGCATTAGAGTTGTTTATGCATTTTCCCAAAGGGTCCATATCCAACTTTGGGAAATTGACTAAAAATTTTATGAGACACTTCTCTTTCAATATTGAGCATGATATATCCATCATATATCTTTACAACACCAAAAAAATAAATGGGTAAAGTCTAGCATCCTTCCTATAATGATGGAGAAGTTTGGCAAGCCAATTCTATTATATATTTCCAAAAAAAGGAATTGGCGAAAATATGTATCGATAACCTCAATGTCAAATTAAAATATTAGTTAAATATATAATGTGATAAATATTTTGATGATATCATCTAAAAGAGGATCCAATTTGAGAAATCCCTCATTGAAAAAAGATTGATCAAATTGTATACCCTAAATTAATAAAGCCATAATCAAGACAACACCTTTTTGACTAAGCCAAAAATATTTAATAAAAATAAAAATGTCATGGGAGATGGAGTCAAAGATTTTAAACAACATGTCCAAATAGTACAAAAAAGGACTCTTACTAATCAGTAGACTATCTCCTCCATTAGAGTATCACAGGGAAAACCAAAACCCCAAATAGGGAAAAGGCCTTTTACCAATCCTGGGGTACTTATCAAAGTGGTCCTCTAATAGTTGATCACTGACAATATGATCACTCTCCCCAAAATTTGACCTTTGGATGATAGAAAACCATAACTTGATTAGTACCATGAGGATGAGTTTTACCAATATCATAGAGTAAAAAATCATGATACTAAAAAATGAATGCAATTGAAACATTATATTCAAGATCTAATTGAAAAAGATGACATTGAAGTAGAAGGGGAGAGAACTACTAATCGGTCTAACAATTAGCAGCTTGGCATTTATCAAGACCCATTACCCAAACATGATTAGAGGCAAATAAAACCACCTAAAGACCAAGGTCAAGAATCCACCTCCAATTGAATAGATTACTATGCCATCCCATACCATTATGTCAACACCATCAAAATTCATGACCCCCAAGAGCCCACACCACCAGCATCTACCATTCTTAAGATTAATTAAGCCATAACTGACTATGTCATCACCACACAACATAGTAAAATTGTAGTTCTTAGAACACCATCAAAAGAACCATCTACTTTAACATCCTAAAAATTTAATATCTCTAAAAAAGTATCTATATCTTTTTAAAAGCCATATGACATAATCCAATATCTCGATAAGACCCCAGCCCAAATCTCTCTTATAGATCTTCTCAAAACTTCATCAGTGCCACCTTACTATCAACCTCAGTAGTTTATTCGATATTGGTCACTACCCTACCAACATCAGAAATTATGGGTTCCCTAACCTCTTCAAAACCTACCCAAACAACTTCTAAAATACAAATAGAGTACATCACCTACACCCTATCACTCTTTACTACATACAGGTTGTTAATAATAGTAATCTTATCTCTCTTTCACTCTCTCTTTACCTCACTTTTAGTTATTTATTATTCTTTTGTCTCTCAAAAGTGGACTGTCATCTCTAAGGAAATTTCACACTTCCTAGAACAAGCACGTAGCTTGGCAACCCACTCATTTATCTGCTAACAAACATCTTGTGGTAGTGTTTTTTTACTTGTAAGTAGTTCTCCCGAACTAAATATGAGTGTTCAAAATGTCTAGATACAATGCGCAAACCAAATCCAAGTTAATTCTAATCGCTTATCCCCATCATTCTTTCTATTTTCCTTTAGACTTGAAATAGACAAAATTTAGCAAAACATTTCTAGCACGCCCAATGGAACTCTGGAGTTTTCTTTGGGTTCACTTCTTTTTTCAAGCATTCATATAGGTGCATTAAAGTGAAATTTTCATTTCTTGCACTTCCTCCTCTTTTCCCTTAAAAATAAAAATTCAACATTTTATGTTCTATTTAAAAGCATTAAACTAAAATTTTCTTTCTTTCCTCCTTGCCTCTAAAAGCAATTTATCATTTTCTTTTACAAAGTTTAAGAGAGAGAGAGAGAGAGAGAGAGAGAGAGAGAGAGATAATATCTTCTTTACTTCTTCTTTTATATATATTAGGATAGTGAATTTCACACTCTATTCCTATTTCATCTCTATTTTCATTTGAATCTAAACATTTTAGATTTGGGTTTAAAACTTACTGCATTTCATAGTTTACTTGTTGCATATTAACTCACCTAGTTAATTATGAGCATTTTGAATAAATTGTAGTACACCTATGTTACACAACCAAATCACATTCACATAAACAAACATCTAAACCCCCCTGAGAAAAGACCCATCAAGATTTCATCACTTGGTGGATCACCTTACCCTACCCAGCTATCCTACTTAGATTTCAACACCAAGGGGAGAACCCACTTCATTCTCTGGTAGAATATAAACTCTAGATAGAAGGTATATTTTGGCTAAGTGGCTTGGCTCAGCTCTAGGTTCATAAAGTGTGAAGAACAAGCTCCTATAACAAGCCACATACCTATTCTAACATATATTTCCTCTTGAGTACTAAAACTAACCTAAAACTAGCTCTAGATTGTTGTATATTACCTTCGATAACCAAATTCTCTTCTCACTATCTAATTAAGGCATAAGCCAACATGAGACTAAAAATTAATCTCTAGGACTTAATAGTTGTTGGTTGTATGTTCTTTTTTTTCTTATCTATTACCTTCTATATTTTGGAGTTAGTAAGGATGTTTTTCTATTGATTCACAAAATCAATACTATTTCTAATACTCAATTTGTATAACCTATTATCTCAAGTTTTTTTAGTGTTCTTCCTTCCAGAGAATATTATAGTGGTGAATATTCATACTTTGGTGAATTTTACATTTTTTCAGTGTGTTTTTTGGTGATTTCTATGCCGTTCCATGGTTTCCTGATCGCCAAGCTTTCTTGGGTTTCATGATTGCCTAGCTTTATAATCGCCAAGGCAAATGTTGCGTTTGAGTTTTTCCCTGGCAGTATTTGCCTTTCACGTAGCCAACCAGGTAATGTTTATTTTGGAATGTTTGCCGGGTTTGACGTTATGGGAAGTGGAGGAGTCGGCTCGTTTCGCCAACACACTTTCATTTGTAATATGTATAAATCAGAATTCAAGAAAATAGCAATGAGACATTCAATAACCCTTTTTTTTTTTAAGCCAATAGTATAAAAATAAAATGGACATCTAGTTTATTATACTTTAAGTTATATTTTATTTATATACTTTCAGGGTGTTTGAGAGGGGTTTCGGACCGCTAGGAGCTATAATGCAAATTCTAGGTTTTGGTGGATCCTATCATATTTCAGAGTTAGTCAGATTCCAGGGTTTCAGGGTTTCAAACTTAGCCATATTTTAGGGTTTCAAGATTTCAAGGAGACATCATAAGAGGTATGAAGGCTACATGAAGGGATGTATGCATGATAGAATAGTATGAAAATATCTCTCGCAAAGTGCCACAAGCTGATCCCACCCCATTCCCAATGCCCAAAAAATTAAAATTTTACTATGATTATTATTTCTTGTTCGCCAATGTATAATTTTTTTGTGGTTTTAAAATAACACAATTTGCCCAGATTTTACACATTGTTTGAGAGACTATGAATGATTCACCAATGGAGATTATTATTTTTTCTTTGTAAACTATTTTTTTTGCCACAAAAAATAAAATTTTTTGTCAGGTGTTTTACACATTTCTCCAATTTTTTACACCTTTTCTAAAGGAGGGGTTTCTTAAAGTATACCATGCTTCCTTCTTACAAAAACCTTTTACATCCACTGTTCTACCTAGTTTCTTAAAACATTAGATTTTCATCTCCAAGGATATTATAGTGACCAACATCGGTTAACGCTACCAACATTGGTAGATTTTACCTACTAATATTGATTAAACCACTAACATTGGCAAACTTTTTCTATCAACATTGTTCAAGCAATCAATGTTAGTGACTATGTAATTTCATCTACTCAAAATATCAAGCTAAAATAACCCACTTACCTGCACTCAAACTTGGTTTTTCATTATTTTATTTCTAATACAAGTAGTAAGACTATTTATACTTCATCTTGCATGGTATTGACATGAGCTCAAGACAAAATTCTTGTTGATTATGCAAGTCAATAAACACTTCCACCTTCCCCTCTCACTTTCAATTCTATCATGGAGCATACTTTAGATATAGAGAATACTCCCAGCCCCAACCAAATTCCCATTATACTTGAGTGAGATCTATATTTTGCTAAATTTATTGATCACAATGTGGCATCCCTTCAGCATTACCTTGCTATGAGTGAAACTTGTAATTCTTTGGGTGACCCAATCTATGGTATGCCAACCTCTCTAATAGAGACAACCTCAGTTTTAGTTGCCTCTACTATTTTCCCCATGGTTACCCAAACCACCACTTTGATGAGTAACTCAACTATAAATAATTTCCAAAGTGTAGCATCTCCAACTGCCCAATCCCACGTAAACCCTGGTGTGACTTCCCTACTTTCACAACCACAACCAGTTCAATCAAGTCACACCCCATTCTAAAATTTAGTGGTACCTATTCTATTTACCCTTATGCCTATAATTACCTGAGTTATGACTCACCTTTTATCCAATCTAACCATGCCAATAATCTAACCTACAATAACAACAACCAACCAAGGCATAGTCTCCAACCCAATGGGACAAGCTCCTTTTCTTTTCATACCCTAGCCTATTACTCATTATCCTTATGTTGCTCTAACACAACCTTATCAATCTATGTCATACGCTCCCTCTGCTTCCTATCATCTTCCCTATAACTTAGGAGGTATCCCTCAAACTAATTCCCCCTCCAGACCTTGTTAAGATGCTGATGGACAAAATGTCTAATCTAGAGACATTCATTTTTGGTTCAAAACATGTGTTATCTTATGATCATATATGAAATGAACCAATCCACCCTTCTATGACTATTCACCCATATCCAACCCAATGGGAACCCTTAAATTTACTCATTTATAGAGTAAAGATGACCCACAATAGCACTTGTGAGCATTTAGACATGTTTTTTATTTAATAGGGCATGATGATGCATTAATACTTTGCACTTTCCCTATGTCTCTTTTAGGTGCTACCATGGATTGGTATATCTCTATACCTCAGCATTCCCTTTTCTCATTTGTCTAACTCACACAGATATTCCTAGATGATTTCTCTATTAACATTTATAAGAAAGTTTCTATACCGGAACTTTATTCTATTAGACAATTTGATGACGAGTCTATTACAGATTTTGTTGCTCATTGGAGAAGCTTGATCAATCAACTCTCCTTCTCCTTACCCCAACATAAGATTTTTGAGATCTTCTCAAGGGCATGTGCTAAGCACATCTCATCCACACTCTAGGTATAAACTTTTTGCACATTTGATGAGGCCTTTACAATGGCATAGAAACTCGAGGTTCATGTTATAGATGAAGGCAAAGTCAAGTTGTGCAGTAAGAATCCCAATTCCAAATCAAATGACTCCTCTAAAACTACTCCCTCAAACCAAAAATCTAAAGCCTCCACTAATGCAGTGGTTGTAAATTCAGCCTCTTCCACAACCACAAACCAATTAAATACTTTGAATTCTCAAAATCAGACCAAGCAATTCCAACAACGGTATGAACAAAGATAATACACTCCCATTGGGGAGTCATATACATCCATCTTGGAGAAACTATTACAAAAAGGTGTCATAACCCTTCCTTAGATCAAACCTCCTATACTGTTCAACCCTTCCCATATTATCTCAACCTAGTATAAGGAAGATGAGTTTTGTAGTTACCATCAAGTTAAAGGCCATAATTCTAATAACTGTAAGACACTTAGGAACATTGTTCAAGATATGCTTGATAGAGGTGACCTCATTTTGGATAATCTTAATGCACCCCCTAATCAAAGCATGGATGTATTCAAACACCATTTTCCTAACCATTCACCAAATCAAAATATTATCCAATCCATAACTAACTTAGGTGATCATAATATCCATATGGTTAATATGGTCTTTCCTTTACCTCTAATTCAACCTTCCCCTCTGTTGTCCCCCAAAATATCACTCATTTTTGGGACAACATTTGAACTATTTTGGTCCTACAAACCAAAATTGTCTCTTCCCTTTTTTAAAATTTGTCCTAGGCATTCAAATTCCTCATTTTTCAAGCTTCTCAGAAATCTACGGACTCTGTAGACTTGAATCTACGGACTCAGCAGGAAGAGGAAATCTACGGACTCTGTAGGCTTGAATCTATGGACTTAGAAGGCTTGAATCTACAGACTCAGTAGGAAGAGGAAATCTACGAACTCAACAGGAAGAGGAAATCTACAGACTTTACAGGTCAAGTTCAATGGGCTTTACAGGTTAAAATCTATGGACTCTTTCAAGGTTAGAGAAAACTATGGACTTGGTTTCATTTCTATGGACTCTACAGGATTGGTTCAGTGCCTTGGTTCAAACAAAAATCTCCATCGGCAAGCATCATTAGCAAGTTCAATGCATTTGGTTCAATGGTTGGTTCAACATCAAATGGTTCATCAATCGGTTTAAGGCTTTGTTTGAACCGTTGAACCAAAACTTGGTTCAATGGTTGGTTCATCATCTTTTGGTTCAACAGTTAGTTCATCACTTCAGTTCAATCAAATGAACCATTAGCTTGAACCATTTGGTTCAACATCTTGGTTCATTCAATTGAACCATCAGCTTGAACCATTTTGGTTCAAAGCTTGGTTCAACAAAGAGGTTCAACGGTTGGTACAAACAAAGGGTTCATCGACTTGAACCATTTTGGTTCAACCAAACAGTTCAATCAAATGATTTAATAGTTAGTTCAAAGCCTTGGTTTAACGAAGAGGTTTAAATCCTTGGTTCAATAGAGTGGTTCAACAGCTTGGTTCAAAAAGAGCGATCCAATGTAAAATTTCAAAGATCCTTTCGAAGGACAAGTACCCTTGCAGAGGGCACTTGGTCAATGAAAATACCCTTTAAAAGGGTCATTTTCAAAAAGACTAAGGCAAGTCTAAGGCACAATTCCTTTAGACTTTTTGTCCAAAGGAATTCCTTCAGATAAAAAGTCTGAAATAATTCTGAGAAGTCACGGGAGTAAATCCTGAAGGGATTCACGTATATGGCAAACGGATCAATTTCCACAGACAATTTGGCCGCAAGAATTTGTCTATGGGAATTGTATGCAAGAATTTGCTCAGGAAAAATACCCATGGGAAATGCCCACAAGAAACCTGTGAAATGCCACTGAAGGGCAAGTGCCCTTGCGGGGGACTCCTGGCTACCGAATAAAAGGACACTTCCCCAAAGCTGAAGGGTCACCTTCCCTTCAGGAAGATGTGAAACAAGAAGCCCGAAGGCCATTCAAAGATCATTTCTTAAGGCCCAAAGGGCAATTTATTTCTAGAAAAGTGCCAAATAGAAAAGCCAAAGAAGGACAAAGGGGTGACGCACTTGAAGACGTCAAATTCAACATAGTAAACTAGCCATTAAAAACATAGTGACAGGCTCCTGAAGACTTCAAATTAAAGCTCATAAAAAATTAGCCATTGATCCTTTGAATCTATAAACCCAAATGTATTCATAGACTTCAAGGCCAAGACCAGTAGAAAGCGAGGAAGGAATAAAACAACAAATTGAATCTAGGACCTGATTCAATTAACCAAGAAAGGAGGAGTGATGAAGGTAGGATCAGATCACCAGGTGGACATTGAAAGTTTTAAACTTTCAATAGCATGACTTCTTTCTCTGCATTGATAAAATCAAATGGGTAAATGCCCCTAAGTTCTAGCCTGTCTTCTTAATAGATTCCAATGCAACATGATGTGTTATTGTTCCTGAGTCCTTCTTGAAGAGGCTATATAAGGGACTCTCTTCTATTGTAAATCCATCTCTTTTTGACAATCAGAATGAAACTCCACCCAAATTGAAAGACACTTCTGAGACATTGAGCTCAATTTGTTTATCATATTTTGTTATTGGAATAAGAAAGCAAGTGGTTTTTTAGACTTTGTGTTATAATATCTTTGTTGTTGAGGAAACTATTCTTATGTCTTTTTCCTTAATATATCTTTTGTTCCTTTAATTCAACAAGTAGAATTAGTGACAAAAGTCAAGAAGGTGTCCTAAAGAGTCAAGTGTGGAGAGACTTTGTGCCCCCATAATTACCTTTAGTGTGTTTTATTTTCATCTCTATGTAAAGGACCTTGGGACGACTTTGTGCCCTCATTGTCCTTCGTATCTTACTCTTGAGAAATTCAGGTGGAGACTTTGTGTTGCATCTTGATTTGCTGGTTATTACATCCTTTGTTACATTTTGTTGTTACTACCAGGACTATTCTTGTGGTTTGCTAAATAGTACTTCTGAAAGAAGAGGAGTGTTGTCTATCATTTCCCTTGAGTTTTTCCTTTGATTTACATACATCATCTCTGAAGAAAGAGAGATGGATGGTTTGTCCTACCCTTGAGTATTATTTTCTATTTATATATATATATATATATATATATATAGCCTATAGGGAACCTCCCCTTGATGAGAGGAGAGATCAGTCCCCTTCTGATGTAGTAAATCTACACATTTGGATGACTAATCTTCCTACTTTGGCTGATCAGACCTATTTTTTTTACTAGTACACTGATCGACAAAATATTCAACCAATAGTTTTTGGTGACTCCACTGGGGATATACATAATTCTGTGCAATTTAGAACCTCAAGTTTTAGATTGAAACATCACCTGTGTCTTACCCATTATCATTATAACCCTTATCCATTATAGATTCTGGTGACTCCATTACTTTTATTATCCATTATTGTTATAAACTATCCGTTGTACTATGTTGTGGAAGAGCGAACTGCTCCAGTGTTTTCCCATTGTTAAAATTTTCCTCCCAGCCTTGTGTAACAATTTTTTGTGACTCTATTGGGGATATAAAATCCATTATCCATTTATAATCTTTCCATTCACCTCCACACTAATTGAGAAATAATGCATAGTTTTAAGCCTCAAGCTTTAACTGAAGCAAGGTCAATTCTTTTCCATTTTTGTTTCACAATCTAGCAGATTCAAGGTATACACGAAGCCAAAGGGCTAAAGGTATCATTGACCCTATATTCGAGTTATTACATCAAAGGGATTTTGATCTATTTCCTTCACCATCTCATCTCAAACAAACTAAGAGCTTTCCTCCTACTAAATTCAGATCTCCATTGCTAGGCGAAATATCTACTTCTGTTGTTGATAAAGCTTTGCCTATAATTACCCCTCTGAGATTTGTTATCCCTCCTTTTCATAATCCTACAATGGAAGTTCAAGGCCCCTGGGGTAATGCTTTTGGTCCTCTCAATCTTACTCCACCTCTACATGAGCTTCCACGTAGTTCAAGGAAGAACTTCCCCAAATTCTATGGTGATGGGAAAGTTCAACTTGATGAGCACATTACAGCTTTCAACATAGCTTGTGGAGTAATCAGAGTAGAATTTGAAGATGTAGCAGTCAGGATTTTTGTGGAGACACTACAAGGTGCTGCTATAGATTGGTTTTATCATCTATAGGCTTGGTCAGTGACTGATTGGAATACTCTCAAAGCTAAGTTTGAAGCTAGATTCAAACTTGTAGAAGATGCACATGCACTTCTGGCTCAACTTACACAGATGAAGAAAGAGCCTCATGAACTAATGAGATACTTCATAGCCAAATTTGAAAAATTGAAGAATAGAATTCTTATAATAGCTTGACCTACAGCTAAGAATCTCAAATGCTTTTTCATTAATTCTCAGCTACTTGAAGTAAGTTTTCTTTTGAGACATGCTGGTCAAATAGATCTTGTTATAGCTCAACTTTTGGCCACTGAGGTAGAAGATGATCTCATCTTAGTAGGGAAGATAAAAATAGATCCAAATAGAAATATACCTTCATCATCTTCTAAATATGCATCTACAAGCACCATTGATCCAATGGTGTAAAAGTTGGCAAATAAAGTTCTAGCCTTGAAAAAGAAAATGGCTCAAGGAATGTCTTCTACTCCTTCATACAGAAGGACATTCCCAAATCAATCATATCAAGGCAATGCTGCCAAGAATCAAGGGCAATAGAACCACCTTCATCCTCCATAAGGGAAACTTACCCTGGAAGCTACTCCAACCAATTCAGCAATGGGATATCTTGAAACAAAATCTGAGTTCTCTTTCCAGCATGAATTGAATCAAGAAAATGACACTGATCTCTTCATGGAGGATCAAGAAGAATCAGTTGGCGACTCCCACATTAGTTTCCTAAACTACCAGGATGAACTCAGAAGCAAAGGAGAAGCTATTCATGGATCATATGCAGTGTTTACCAAATTCAAGAACTAATTAGTCCAGCAAGCTGATAAAGGGAAGACAAAAGAGCAACCTCAACTAGCAGTTAGGATTGCTAAGCATGGAACTCCTCTTCCTTTTCAGTCAAAGGATCTAGTGATCACTCAAAATGTAAGTACATCAATTTCACCTTCACCTTCTACTCCCATTTTGCAAACTAGCCCTCCTCCCATCCCTCTTAAAACCCAAAAGGTTGAAATGTTTTCCTCTGTTCCTAGTCCAATTCAGCCATTTGACATAATTGATTATGTCAAAAAGACCAAAATACAAATGTCTAAATTTGAATACTTGTAGTCCAATCCTGATCAATTGAATAAATTGGTCCAATGTATCAAGAACCAAATCATCCCTATAGGACAAAAAGCTAAAAAGATAATTCTTGATTCCCTAAAGAACATGCCCATTCCAAATAATCTTGTCTTTACTCCTCTAGATGCTCCTGGAAAAATAGAACCTTTCTATGTTTCCCTATTAATAAATGGTTATCAGCTCAACAATTACATCATTGATTATGGGGCATCTAAAAATGTTATGCCTACTAAAGTAGCTGAGTCTCTAGGTCTCACACTAACCAAGACATTTGGGAGATGTTTCTCCATGGAGAACAAGCAAGTACCATTGCTGGGGCAAATTAAAGATGCCCAATTTGCATTGGCAGCCTTTCCAGATAAGAGAATCAGGATGACTGTCTTGGTGGCTGATGTCCCAGCATCTTATGGCATTTTGTTTGGATGAAATTTCTGCAAGGATGTGGGAGGAGAACTAAGCATTGACCTATCTGAGGTAAGGATCCCTGTCCAAGGCATTATTAAGAGATTGCTCCCTGAAAAGGAGGCAAAATATGTGGTCATCCAAACATCAGCCCCTACAGCACAAATTTTGTTTGAGTCTTCAGGCAAGGGTAATTATTTCTTTACCACAGAGGATGTTCATGTTTCTACAGATGAAAATCTTGTAGCTGACATTCCAAGAATTGATCCAAACAAGACTTCAAGAGAATTGGTAGGGTGCAGTATAAACAAGGAAGGATCTTCCATCTCTAAAGAAGAGAATTTTGATAAGAGATCAGCTTCTGATAATGACAGCAATTCTTCCACCAATGATGACGTTGGGACTGTGTTGATATCTCCTCAAGGAGATATTCTTCCTTCATGCAATTTACAAGTTAGCAACACCAACAACACAGCTAGATGTGAGTCTCTATTGCTTGGATTAAAGATTGCTCAAGATGAAGAAATTAAACTCCTTCACATCAAAGGAGATGTTAAGCTGATAATTTGTCAAGAGTTTGATATGGACAATCCAATCATATGATGGACTAAACTAGAAGTACAACCAATTATGGTAATGGACCATACTATTGTATTCCAAAGTTAGCAAAAGGAACTCTTCATAGGGAAAGTAAAGAGTTATGGTTTTCAGTTTGAAGACCACATCTTGCCATGGGGCAAGAAGAAGAAAGAGTCAATAGGAAGACGCAAAAAATTGGTTTCTTGGTGGAGAACTCCATTCGCTTTAACCATTTTTGGGGGCAAAATGTCTTCTTGCTAGTTTATCAGAATAGAGCACTATATTCACTGTCTCTCAAGAAGCAACATCTAAAATACTTCAATTCTTGAAGTATCAGATCATTTCATCTATACATATGTATATTTGTACAATTTTTAATTCTATTTTGTTTTGTTTGTTTTCTTTTTTGATGCCTTTCATTTCTGGGTAGCATGACTCTGTAACCCAATGGTACACATGAAGACACTGGAGATTCTAGATTCTACTCCTTTCAATTCTTTTTGCAATTGACAGAAGTTCCCCAACTGGAGCCAGCTATTGTCCCCCAAAATATCACTCATTTTTGGGATAACATTTAAACTATTTTGGTCCTACAGACCAAAATTGTCTCTTCCCTTTTTTAAAATTTGTCTTGGGCATTCAAATTCCTCATTTTTCAAGCTTCTTAGAAATCTACAGACTCAACAGGAAGAGGAAATCTATGGACTCAATAGGCTTGAATCTATAGACTCAATAGGAAGAGGAAATCTACGAACTCAATAGGAAGAGGAAATCTACAAACTTTGCAGGTCAAGTTCAATGGGCTTTACAAGTTAAAATCTATGGACTCTTTCAAGGTTAGATAAAACTACAGACTTGGTTTCATTTCTACTAACTCTACAGGATTGGTTTAGTGCCTTAGTTCAAACAAAAAACTCCATCAGCATGCATTAGTAACAGGTTCAATTCATTTGGTTCAATGGTTGGTTCAACATCAAATGGTTCATTAGTCAGTTCAAGGCTTTGTTTGAACCATTGAACCAAAACTTGGTTCAACAGTTGGTTCATCATCTTTTGGTTCAATGATTAGTTCATCACTTCAGTTCAATCAAATGAACCATCAGCTTGAACCATTTTGGTTCAACATCTTGGTTCATTCACTTGAACCATCAGCTTAAACCATTTTGGTTCAAAGCTTGGTTCAACTAATTAGTTCAATGAAGAGGTTCAACGGTTGGTTCAAACAAAGGGTTCATCGACTTGAACCATTTTGGTTCAACCAAGTAGTTCAATCAAATAGTTCAACAGTTGGTTCAAAGCCTTGGTTCAACAAAGTGGTTCAATAGCTTGGTTCAAAAGGAGTGATCTAATGTAAAAGTTCAAAGATCCTCTCAAAGGACAAGTGCCCTTATGGAGGGGACTTGGTCAATGAAAATACCCTTCGGAAGGGTCATTTTCAAAAAGACTAAGGAAAGTCTAAGGCACAATTCCTTCAAACTTTTTGTCTGAAGGAATTCCTTCGAACAAAAGGTCTAAAAGAATTCTGAGAAGTTGCAGGAGTAAATCTCAAAGGAATTCACGTATATGGCAAATGGAACAATTTTTGTAGACAATTTGTCCACAGGAATTGTCCGCAGGAATTTGCCCATGGAAAATCCTAGGGAAAATACCCATGGGAAATGCCCATAGGAAACTCATGAAAGGCCGTTGAAGGACCCCGAAGGGCAGGTGCCCTTGTGGGGGACTCCCAGCTACTGAATAAGAAGGACACTTCCCTGAAGTCGAAGGGTCACCTTCCTTTCGAGAAGATGTAAAACAAGAAGCCCAAAGGCCATTCAAAGATCATTTCTTAAGGCCTGAAAGGGTAGTTTCTTTCCAAAAAAGTGCCAAACAGAAAAGTTGAAGAAGGACAAAGGGGTGACGCACCCAAAGACATCAAATTCAACACAGTGAACTAGCTGTTAAAAACATAGTGACAGGTGCTCAAAGACGTCAAATTAAAGCTCATAAAATAACCATTGATCCTTTGAATCTATAGACCCACATTCACAAATTTCAAGGCCAAGACTAGTAGAAAGTGAGGAAGGAACAGAATAGTAAATTGAATCCAGGACCCGATTCAATTAACCAAGAAAGGAGGAACAATGAAGGTAGGATCAGATCACCAGGTGGACATTGAAAGTTGTAAACTTTCAATAGCATGACTTCTTTCTCTACATTGATAAAATCAAATGGGTAAATGCCCCTAAGTTCTAGCCTATCTTCTTAATAGATTCCAATGCAACATGATGTGTTAATGTTATTGAGTCCTTCTTAAAGAGGCTATATAAGGGACTCTCTTCTATTGTAAATCCATCTCTTTTTGACAATCAGAACGAAACTCTACCCAAATTGAAAGACACTTCTGAGACTTTAAGCTCAATTTGTTTATCATATTTTGTTATTAGAATAAGAAAGCAAGTGGTATTTTAGACTTTGTGCTGTAATATCTTTATTGTTGAGGAAACTATTCTTATGTCTTTTTCCTTAATATATCTTCTATTCCTTTAATTCAACAAGAAGAATTAGTGACAGTAGTCAGGAATGTGTCCTGAAGAGTCAAGTGTGGAGAGACTTTGTGCCCCCATAATTACCTTTAGTGTGTTTTCTTTTCATCTCTTTGTAAATGACCTTGGGACGACTTTGTGCCCTCATTGTCCTTTGTATCTTACTCTTGAGCAATTTAGGTAGAGACTTTGTGATGCATCTCGATTTGTTGGTTATTACATCTTTTGTTACATTTTGTTGTTACTACTAGGAGTATTCTTGTGGTTTGCTGAATAGTACTTCTAAAAGAAGAGGTGTGTCGTCTATCATTTCCCTTTAGTTTTTCCTTTGATTTACATACATCATCTCTAAGGAAAGAGAGATGGATGGTTTGTCCTACCCTTGAGTATTATTTTCTATTTATATATATATAGCCTATAGGGAACCTCCCCTTGATGAGAGGAGAGATCAGTCCCCTTCTGATGTGGTAAATCTACACATTTAGATGACTAATCTTCCTACTTTGGCTAATCAGACCTATTTTGTTTATCAGTACACTGATTGACAAAATATTCAACCAACACCCTCAATAGGAGACATCCATTTCATCAACTCCTTCCCCACATTTAGTAGAATTTGTTTTTCATGTTTTTACTCCTTATGTAGAAGAGACTATTTCACCCATTCCACACCCTTGAGAGGAAGAGCCTCCTTTACCACTCCTTTTACCACCTGAGGAGCCTATAATGCCAATTATACTTTCACCAATATTACCTATCCTCTTACCACTTGAAGACCACACCCTACCCATTCCTCAACCACATGTTGAGGGAGCTATAATACCTATGATTTACCCTCTTGAGGAACCTTCTTCACCTACTTCTCCTCCACCTATAGAGAGCAGTACCCCACCCACTCCACCTTTGCACTTAGAGGAGCCAATATTATCTACTCCCATAATAGATGAGAGACCTATTGTGCCTACTCCAATTATACCACTCTTACCCCTTATTTTACCTATGGAGGATCATAATTTACCCATGCCTTACCCACATGTTGAGGGAACCATAATACCGATGCTCTACCCTCTTAAGGAACCTTCTTCACCTACCTCCCCTTCACCCATGGAAGATCATGTCTCTTCTCTTGTCTCTATCGAAGAGGACTTTGTTGTGGTTCTTTCTCATCTTTGGCCTGAAGTAGTAGAAACTAACAACTTCCCTCTCTCCTAAACACCATAACCTTCTAAAGATACAATCATAAGGCCTGCATCAACTTTGTCCAAACCCTTTTCATGTTTGGTGAAAAGTTTAAAATTTCTTGACTCTATAAAGCTAGACCATGCAACATTTTGGGACCAGCGTAAAACTCCTTACCCAACACAATGAATTTTAGCCTTTACTACCAACCCTCTTACTACCCTTTACCCTAAGGTCATTGATAAAGCTAGAGCTTCTTCAACAAAATCACTTGAAGTTTAGCCACCTATGTCAAAACCCTCACCTTTATAGGAATCTGTCATATCAAAGTAGATCAGACCCTTAAGTGTATGCCCTGTTTCTAATTTAATTCATCCATATGTGAGATTAGATTTAACTCCTCAATCACAAGTTAGAGTTTTATGGCCTAAATTATAGAAGAATGTTAATCCCCCTAGATCCCATCGATCCCTTCTTCAACCTTTAACTTTACCATATATTTTGGGACCACACCCCTCTACTTTAGTTGGAATATCACCTAACCAAGCCAAACAAAAGGTTAATCTACCCCAATCCTACCTCTACCATCTGATAGGACTCTCACATTTGACACTAATAAAGTGACAGCAAAATATGTAACTCCACCATCACCAAACAAAGCACCATGTAAAATTACCTTTTCAGCACCTAAACACAAGAAAGTGTCCACTCCTATTAGCACAACAAGTGTGAGCCCACTTACAGGCTCTTAAAGACTTTTCTTATGTTATTTATTGTAATCTTCCATAATAACTCTTCCTCCCATTAATCCTTATAGTTATCTTATAATGAATCCATCCTAGTTTAATGATACACAAGTGTGTTTATATCATCATTCACCTAGACACAATACTGAGAGTTGTAAAGCCCTCAGAGTAGTCATATAGCAAAACTTTGATGTTGAAACTCTCTTTGATGATAATACTATTAACCTTCTTGTTATTCCACCTTTGGAATCCATAGTGCATCCTACTATTCCACCTAAATTCAAACCTAAATATGTCATCGTAACCCCTTTACCACCTCCTTCACCAACATTTCAAATCAGCACAGTTAATGTGGCCACACAATCACAAAACCAAAAAGATAAAGTTAAGGAAAAGGTTGTTACTCCTTGGGGCCATCCTTTCACCAAAAACACTCCACCTCTTAATCCTAATATTTCCATCTTGGGTGTTCTTAAAACAACATCTTTGGATGTTATTCAAAGCTCAATGGTGAAACAACTTCACCAAACTCCTATGAAAATGTCTTTGTATGAGTTAATCAAAAAATCATCCCAACATCATCAAGTTTTGATTAGTGATATTCAAGTTATTAAGGTACAATCAAATGATCTCCAACCTCTTATATCTTTAGTCAGCTCCCTTACTTCTATCTCATTGATTTCTTATAGTGATTCAGAAATTTCACTTCAACACCCTAAAGATCAGGATTCTACCCTTTTTGTTACCACATATATTTATCAAACTCATGTCAAAAGAGTTAGGATCAATGGGGGAGATATTATTAATATTATTTCCACCCATTCCTACAAATAGCCATCCCTTCCTGATAATTGCATGTTTCAAACTAATGCGGTACTCTATTCCTTTAATGATACTATGACTACTATGGTGGGCACTATTATCTTACATATCCATGTAGGAACCAAAACTATTCCCAAGCTCTTATATTTTGTAGAATGAGAGTTCTAATATAACATACCCTCAACTTTACACCGTTGTGTCAAGTTTGAACATGATGAACAAGTGCATGTTATACCCACTGACCCACCTCTGTTTAAAACATGCAACATGACTTATAGTCCCAATGATGTTCTCATTCCATTTAAAACATCATCTTCCTCACAAGATACTTCTACAAGCTCCAATCTTGTGGTTACACAAATATTAGTAACTCAAATTCCTGAAAAAGATCCCATGGAGGAGACCTTTCAACATTTGTCACTCGGTGAATATCATTTATTGATAATCAACATGTTCTATACTCTAGAAGAGTATCGAAGGCTTCACATGCACCTAAATTATGATCCCTTTATTTGTATGGTCATCCCTTTGGGCTCGCTAACCTTCAAACTAATTTCACATATGGTGGAATTGATCAAGCTCCTGCTATCAGTAATCCATCTTCTTCATGACAACCATTTACCTATGACTTCTCTTTCTTGAGAAACCCTAAATTCACTCACACCTATCTCTATATGTGTGCCTGGAAAGGATTTGGTTTGGGTGATTAAAAACAAGGTGTCCATATTCCTATTGAATATCTTACTAACAACACCATTGAAAATGCCAAAAAGAGGCATGGAACAGGATATAATGAACTAGCTAAACTCACTAAAACATCCCATGAACCAATTGTCAAAAAACTAGTCTCTCCTTCTCCACCATCACCTATCGAATCAGAGGTATCTATCCTCCTAATTATTTTTTCAATAAATGCCATCCATTTGGGGCCTCTCACCTATCATCAAGGTAAAAAAACAAGGTCCCTTCCTCTCATTCATCTTGAAATAATTGATTAAGACTCTACCATTATTACCACTATCCAATGTCAATATGATGATGTAATTCTCACCTACATGGGTGTGGATGATTCTTATATCCATGATCACTTCCATATAAAACATAAGCTATGTTAAATTAATCAACCATTGACATCAACCTACCCTCTCATAATAACCCTCATGTCCTCAAGATTGGCTAATCTTTAGATTCCTCTGAGCAAGCTGATTATGCCACATTTCTTAATAACCATAGCAAATTCTTTGCTTGGTCTTATAATGACATGCCTAGTATTGACCCCTCCATCATCACCCATAACATTATCACCAATCAAGATGTTAAACCTATTAAGAAAAAGCTTCACAAGATCCATCCTCATATTGCTCTCCTTGTCAAAGAAGAGCTCCAATGCCTCCTTTCTATAAACTTTATCCAACCCATCGACTACCGACATTGGATTTCCAATATTGTTCCTATCACAAAAGTGACTGGGGGAATCCACATTTTCACCGACTATCATGATTTAAACCTCACTTGTCCAAAAGATGATTTTCCATTGTCAAGTATCAACCAACTTATTGATCTAAAAACTAACCATGAGATGCTATCACTTATGGATGGATTCTCTAGATATAATCAAATCCTAGTTACTCTTGAGGATCAGCACAAGACAACCTTCATTATTCCATGGGGGACTTTTTGTTATTGGGTCATACCTTTTAGCCTGAAGAACACTGGTGCAACCTACCAACATGCCATGACCTACATTTTTCATGATCTCATACACAAAATTATGGAAGATTACATGGATGACTTACTTATCAAGTCTAAACTTTACTAGGATCACTTGACAATTCTCAAAATTATATTTTCTCATCTCCACCAATATAATGTTTGACTAAACCCAAAGAAATGTGTCTTTGGTTTTCTTTCTGGTAAGCTCTTAGGTTTAATCATTTCTCTCCATGGTATCAAGGTTAATCCTGCTAAGGTTAGAGCAATTCTAGAGATTCCTCCACCTACCAATATCAAACAACTCTACAGCATACAAGGTAAACTTTAGTCAATTCATCACTTCATCTCCTAATTTTTAGATTATTGTCAACCCTTTCACCATCTCTTCAAAAAATATGTCTCCTTCCATTGGAATATATATTGTCAAGAGGCTTTTGCTAGAATTAAACAATATCTCCTTTCCCCACCAGTTCTTATTCCACCTAAAGAAAATCAGCCTTTCTACCTATACATCTTCACAATAGACCATTCTCTAGGTGCTATGATTGCACATCAAGATCAATTATTTTATTACATAAGCCGTACACTTACCGATTATGAGACTCAATATACCCATACTAAACAACTTTAACTTGCATTGGTCTTTTCTACCTCTAAGCTTTGCCATTATCTCTTAAATCACAAAACCTATGTGGTCACCCATATTGATCCCCTCAAAAAAATGCATTCTAAACCATATCATGACCAATGTGTAACTCAGTGGCTCATGCTTCTTGTTAAATTCAACATAGAGTTCATTTAGCAAAAGTCTATTAAGGGGAAAACAATCACTGCCAGTTAGCTACAACCCCTTTACCTAACAATCAACCTTCAAACCTCAAATTCTATGATGAATCCATTATAATGCTCTCTGTTGATGACATCTCCTATCAAATGATGATGTTCTTTGATGGATCTAAATGTCAACATGGTGGGGGTACGGGGGTCATTCTTATTCCTCTAGATGGTGAGCCTATGCTTTTGTCATTTAAACTAGATTTTGAATGCACTAACAATATGGCTGAATATGAGGCTTTGATTCTAGGACTTCAAACAGCTCTCTTATTGGATATCAAATCCATAACCATTTTTGGTGATTCTCAGCTAGTGGTTAACCAAGTTAATGGTTCTTACCTATACAAAAACAAAATTCTACAGTGATATAAACATCATGTAGATATGTTATTGGGGTCATTTGACTCTTATCTCTTACAAAATATTCCTCAATCTATAAACAAGTTTGTTGACACAATGGCTTTACTTGCTTCACACATACCATCTTCATCCTCTTCCTCAAGAATCTATGTCACTGTCTATCGCTTAACATTACCCTCCTATGTCTCAGCTAACATCCTCTTTGTCAGAAATGTAACAGCCAACCCACATGACTTATGGTACAAATAACTCATGGATTGTCTTTCCTTCTCTATTACCCCTTCTAATATCTCCAATAATGGGAATGGGCCTTCATAAAATGTGTCGATCATTACACTATACTAGGGGGACTTCTTTACAAGTGAGTTTTTGATGGTCTTCTCCTTAGATGCCTCACTAGTATTGAGACTCCCTTTACTATTAAGGAAGTTCATGATGGGATTTGTGGTGTGAATTTTAATGGTCACATAGTTTCCAAATGTATCCTTCAACTTGGATATTATTGTCTCACACTTTATCAAGACTATGTTGATTACATTCGGTGTTATGTCAAGTCTCAATAACACACTAATCTCCTTCACATTCTAATGGGGATTAGATCTAATAAGAGAGATTAACCCTCATTCATTCCTTCATCATCATTCTATCATTACTGCCACTGAATACTTCACCAAGTGGGTTGAGGCCATCCCTCTCATCTCTACTAAAGCTAACAAAATTGTTGACTTCATCATCCATCACATCATCTATCATTTTGGTGTCCCTCATAATATTATAATAGATAATGATAATTGTTTCAAAAACAAGACTCTTCAAAGTCTTTGTGATACATTTGGAATCAAATTAAGCTTCTCATCACCATACTATCCACAAGCTAATGGATAGGCAGAAGCTTCTAACAAAACATTGACCAAAAATACTAATGAAGGTAGTCAATGATATGGACAAGGATTGGCACACACATATTCTTTTTTCTTTATGGGCTTACTGCACTAGCATTCTAACCCCTATGGGTGCTACACCTTTTTCATTGGTATATGGGACATAGGCTATTTTGCCTCTTGAAGTCCAGATTCCTTCTCTTTACATTTCTCTACAATACATACTAATTATGACTTTCACCAAGAAAATTTGGCTCAACTTGAATTTATTGATGAGTACCATCTCATAACCCTTAACCACCTCCAAATCTATCAAGAGTGTATCAAACACACTTATAATGAAAACCTCAAAGATTGAGATTTTAATATAGGAGATCTCATCTTAAAATAAAATCAACACATGAAAAACATAGAGAAAATCAAATGGGGTAAGTTTGTTCCTAATTGGCTTGGACCTTATATCATAATTCACAATTATGGCTCAAGAACTTATCACTTGTCTTCTTTTAAAGGAAGGCCCGAACTCGAGTCTTTAAATGCCTTACACTTATGACCAGTATTTTGTTAAACAAGCATCGATTTACCTTGTGTTCAAATTGAGCTCATCCTTTGAGCATCCCTATTACATTCATTTCCCTTTATCTACACCTTTACTCATATACACTTAGTTAACTTACACAGTGGTATGGTTTTGCCCTCAAAGTGGAAAAATCCTAAGCCTCTATAGTCTTGTCCATAACTAAAAGCCAAAAAAAAAATGGGATATTTGAAAAAGTTATAAAGTTTTAGGTAATACTTCTCAACATAGACTGCTCCTTGAAGGACAACTACATAACTTCCCTTTGCTACTATCAATAGACTGATCCCTTAAAGGATAGCTATTTAAAATTAAAAACAAACACTTAGACCACTCCCTTGAAGGATGGCTAAGCTAAGCCTTGTTATCAAAGGGAAAAACAAATGAAAAAGGCTTCTCGCAACTTTATATGACCTTAACCCATACAAAATCCCATTGTAGGCTTCATGCATTGATCATCCTATACACACAACAACAAAAAAAACTTTAAGTCATGGACTTGCCTATATTAGCTCTTGGGTCACCCACAAAACGGGCATTTCATCTCTACTTTGTAGGTTATACTACCCAAACATTTTCCCTCATTTTACCCTTTTTCCCCTCATACTCTTTCAAGGGACTATGAATCTCACTTAACATAAGGTAAACATAATGCTTCTCTAACAAACATAATGGTTCAAAGATATAAGGCATGAAAGAGGCTCATCTTCCTAAGCCTATTTATGTTCTAATTATGGTATTTGCCAATGCATGAGAATTTTTCCTCTTTATTTTCCCATCCACATCACATGTCAATATCTCTATTTGAGATGAAGAAATAATGTCATACAAACACTAACAAATCCTAATCAATTTATTTTATGCATACACCATCACAAATATGGAAAAATGCTGAAATAAACTAACATAACCAATTTATTCATTTTAAGCATACACCATCATGAAATATGGAAAAATGTTAAGATGAAACTAACCAACCAACTATGCATATACCATCACATATATGGGAAAGAATAGTCTAACTCAAATAACATGATCAGCATTAACATCAAATTAACATAGCATAAAATAATCATCATCCATATCATCATCACAATCACAATAAACACATTTTAACATAGTAGTAAATGAACATCTCATGTGTGTGTGTGTGTATGTGAGATCAAAATAATCATCATCTACATCATCATAAAATCGTATCTCTCTTTCAAAATATACATCTCACATCTTTAATTCATAGGCCAGTATACATATAACATATATAATGAAAACTTTTAAACTCTGACACTCAAGGTCCTCGAGGCTCTCCATGTGGTCATGACAAAGCCGTATCATCACCACTCTCTACCTATCTGCATCTACATGAACTATAATCTATGGCATGTGACATAGACCTTTCCTTCTCTCTAAACTCTAAATATCTCTAAATCTACAAAAACTCTCTAATCACCCTCTCATAGTAGGCAATCTCATCTAGGGAATTCAAATATCTCACCAAAGATATAGTCTATGGAGTTCCCATATCACCTGATGATGTCCCAGCCTATACCAATCCTTGTGGTGGTGAAGGAGGAGGAGTAGCCTAACTTTCTACTCACAGACTATCTCTCTCTACTATCATTGCAGTCACTTGACCTGTAAAACTATAACCTAGCCTTTTAGTGCCCCAATTTGACCCTGTAACATCACCACCTACCCCTATAAGGCTAAAACTTGTGCCTAGGTTGTATCTTGATCCTACACTACTACATCTCAAGCATGTACCATTGCATCCCTCTCTCTCATGAACCCTTATAAATTTGGTGGTGGCCTCCTAACCTCCACCATCAGATGTAACCCTATCCACCAAACTCTATAAGCCATTATACACCCTAGGTCTCTAGCACCTAACCCTATTGGTAGCTCCTCAAAATCTATCCCATCTATCTCTTAGGACAATGGTAGGGGTGCCTCTATGTCATCCTTCCTATATTGAGGGAAGGCAGATGGAATATCTTGTAGTGGACCAAACTACCTCTTGACATGTGCCATGGGTACCATCTCTAACTCACCAGCTCGTCTACCCCTAACCCATAGTGAGCGCTATAAACCCAAAAACTATTGTGCCTATCTTTTGAAAATTGGGTATGTCAAATACAATCTCCATAAAATATCTATAGGGATCAAGCCCTCAATCATGCACCTATAATAGGCAATGTCTCACACCATGCCATCCACTCAAGTCTATGCCATGCCCTCTCTCCACCATCTAAGCCCAACCCTAAAGCTCACTAAGATCATGGTAGGTAACCCCAATGGTCATGTCACCATGATGTGCTCATACACCTAATAGTGTAATAAATTGTTGACACACAAACTATATCATCATCATAGCCTCAAACCCCATATCTCTCTCTATAACTGCACTAAAAATATTGGGCCCTAGGCAAAAATGGTTTGCTACTCAACTATCTTTGTAAGCATACCTATCAATGTAATCAGAAATATACCACCATTTACATTTTTTAATGCATACACTATGATCTTGATCATCATTAGGATGCTCAGATGATGTTTCTCCTCATCATTCATATAGAGTGACCCATATGCAAAACTCATAGAATGGTAAGTCACCTCACTAACATGCTCTCCATATAATGCGACCATGTATATATCATGCTCCTCTCTTGATCATGCCAAAATCTCCTCACCCTGGAGTGATAGCCATAAAATATTATAAACATCCTCTTGAGTCACTTTCAACTCTCTATTTGATAGATGGAAGGTGTTGGTGGTGTGATCCCACCTCTTAATCAATGTTATCATCAGGGACACATCTCAAGTGACTCAATAGTACCATCACACTCCTCCTAAACCCATAGTTGTCATGTGTTCCCACTCATCTAGAATGGCATCCCTCCTCATATGTATTAATGACCTCAGTAGATGATCTCATAATTTCAGATCCATCCTCACCTGTATCCATACACACACAACTCAAGTCACATACCTTTTCATATACTCTATCACCACCTTTTTCTCTTCTCCTTGAGAGAACTACATTGGTTTGAGGCCCTAAACCAGTCTATGTAGGTAGCACTTAGTTGACATGGGGTCTTTTGAGGTTAGCTTAACCATATACCCAACTCATTAACTACCCTACTCTCTCTCTCTCTCTCTACATTAGGCTTCACTTTCTCTCCTCTTTTTCCACCCTAGGCCTACCTACCTATCACAACTCTAAGCCTCATAACCTATACCCTGACTCTTGACACTTGACCTATCTTTTAAGCCCTAGACTTCTCAACCTATCTCAACTTAAATTTTTACCCATTTACCCTATCACACATTTTTAGATCTTTTTATAGGCTCTGGGAGAACTATATTAGCCTAAGGCCCTAAACTAGGCTATGTAGGCAGCACTCAATCGATACGAGGTCTTTTGAGGCTAGCTTAGCCATTAAGCTAGTTGACTACTTCCACTGGGGATCTAAACTCACCCTTTCTCCTATTTTTCTACTTTTTATAGTCACTGACATTAGCATTAATGCTGATGTCGATGCTTTATAGGCCTAAGTATCAATCGATGTTGGCAGGTACCTGTTGACCTTGGTGCCATATTGGCTGACATCAATGGACCTCACCGATGTTGATGACTAGTTCATCCCTAAGGCCAAATGACCCAAACCCAAAAATTACCAAATTTCACCTAAAAACTACCTAAACAATCCCCCAAATTATCCTAACACTAGCCTACACTATTTTCTACACCTCTACTAATGTTTTCTACACCCCCACCTCTAAATTAGGGTAAAAACTACAAATACCCAAATCAAAATTCAAACCAACTAGCAGAGACTCTTACCTCATCTCTTTGTCTCCTCTTAGCTATCATAGTTGGCTCCTATGGTGGTACACCTCTTTTTGGGTCCCCTCCTTTCTCTGTCATCTTAGTCGCTCTTAAGCTCTATTTTTTTCTCTCTAATCACAAAGTTGTAAATGAGTTTGGTTAATCACCAAACCCCCTTTTGTTAGGTTTGGTTAGCCACCGATGTTAGCATTCTTGACCTAATTTATCAACATTAGTGCTTACACCTACCAACATTGGCAACATTTCCTTAGTACACTAATGTCGATATTATCTATTACTGATGTCAACACCATTCCAATAATGCTTTCCCCAAATAAGCAACCCCTAACTTTTTAGACTTTACCCATACACTAGGGTAACTAGAGATCACATATATCTCCCCAACCATGAAAAATGCCATTGGAGATCACTTAAATCTTCACCCATGATGACTTTTGCTTGGAGATCATGAATATCTCCTTGCTCATTGACCCTTTTTTTGCCAACCTCACATTGCTTGTCTTGATGGCTTATGTTATTCCACTATAGTTGGCTATTTTGTACATGCATGTATATTAGGTGTTTTAGATGGAAACCAAGCATGTCCTATCACCTTCAACCCTTTTGTGTTTCCTAGGGGTACTTCCTACCTTGGATACCTAAAAAACATGAACCAATAGAGCTACAACTTTGACTATTTTGACCTATCAGCTATCACTTACAAGTTATACTTTAGTTATTTCTATCCAAGTCCTCAACCTTGCCTATTTTTTTGTCAACTATAGCTAGTTGTATTATATACATACGAAGTGATACTTAAGCTCTCCACCACTCACCCAATTACTTTTTTATCAAACTGGTACCTGATTCCAGTTTCTCCTCCATTAATTTCTATTTTGAGGGGGATACCTCATCTAATACTTGGAGCATCTAACTCCTATTTTTGTCTTATAAACTTGTCAATATAAATTACAAGACAAAAAGGTGTAAATGTAGACACCAAAATTATGTCACACACACGTGTGTAACTCCTATTTCAAAACCCCCCTTAATCCCCTTTCAATAATAACAATTAATCTCCTTAACCCATGCTTTTGCCCCTCACACATTTAATTAATTTAAAATACTTAATTAAGTTAATTAAAAACCCCTTTTTCCACCTTACCTATCCACCTCACCCTATGGCTAATTCCCACCTGATGAGTCACCTCAAGACCTAATCCCCTCATCTTAACTACCTAAGACTTATTCTTACTTCCAAACTACATTCCTAATCAACTACCTCCTTAACCTCTTATTTTTACCATTTTATAACAAGTATCACACTTGGCATGAAAAATAATATAAAATAGGCCAAAAATAGTAAGTTTACCTATTCTAGGGCAACCAATGTTAGTCAACCCACACCCGACATCAATGGGATCATCGACGTCATCACTATAAGCCAAACTCCAACCTAAAGTTTAGGTCAGTAAAAATTAAAAAGGTTAATTCTTACTTACATTCAAGCTTTGGGCATTCTATTTTTGACATCCTAACTTACAGTCATCTTATATAAGTCAATCATGATCAACAACTGAGCTCTTGAGGACCAATATCACCTATTTATTCTCTCTATTCAGGCATTTAGGTTCAGACTCCCTAATAGGGACCATCAATCTGGCACGTATCATTTAGAAACCACTATAGCTAAGTACATCACTTATTTTGTAAGTCTTTCCAATATTTATTCTACTATCACTTTATATCTATTATGCATTACTTTACGCACTTCTGACGAAACCCTGTGAGGGAGTTACAATGCTTCCTCACTTATTTCCCCTTAACTTGACACACCAAACCTCTAACTAGATCTACCCAAACCATAATATTTCTCTCATAACTCTCCCAACCTCCTAGACTTGATCCAAAACATTTCCTAGACCCAGAAAAGCCTTCTGCAAGCTTCTAGATAATCATTTCCCCTACCAACCTCAGTAGCCTAATCTACATCAACCACCTTACTATCGACCTTAGTAGTATAACTGATATTGGTCACTCCCCTATTGATGTCAATTATTGCGGGTTCCCTAACCTCTTCAAAACCTACCCAAACAACTTCTAAAATACATATAGAGTACATCACCTACACCCTATCACTCTCTATTGCATATAGGTTGTTAATAACAATAATCTTATATCTCTTTTACTCTCTTTTAACCTCTCTTTCAATTACTTATTATTCTTTTGTCTCTCAAACTATCATCTCTAAGGAAGTTTCACAATTTCTAGAATAAGTGCATAGCTTGACAGCCCACTCATTTATCTACTAACAAACATTTTGTGGTAGTGCTTTCTTACTTGCAAGTAGTCTTCCCCAACCAAAGAGGAGTGCTCACAACTATTGGATATGGTGAACAAACCAAATTTAGGTTCATTCTAATAACTTATCCCCATCATTCTTTCTATTTTCCTTTAGACTTGAAATAGACAAAATTTAGTGAAACAATCCTATTTTTGTGGGACATGTCATCTATCAAATCTTGATTCATGTTGTGGATGTCAATTTTCCATATAATCTACTACTGTGCCATCCATGGATCCATAAAATGTAATTAGTCACTTCCACCCTCCATCAGTGTTTAAAATTCCCTCATTTTGGCATGGAGGTTACCATCCCAAGGGAAATAGAACATTTCCATAGTTGTCAGATGGATCAATCCCATCTTGCATGTTATTGACCTAACACACATAGTTCTACTCCTAATCTAACAACTACCAAATGTATCCACCCAGATGATCTAGTATTTACTTTAAATCCATCCTCAAATGTCACCCATCTCAAGATCACATCCATAGTCTATGGGGAATATGAATACAAGACCTTTTGTGTAGGAGACTTACCACTCTCCCCATATAGCTATGGGTCCCCAACTATGAGGAAGGATAACCCTATCAACTATCAATTTGGACCAACAACCTTTACTAGTGCAGGTCTACTATCAAAGGATTAATTTGATAAGCTTGATGATTTTTGGCTTCTTTTATAAAATGAGGCCTTTGTATTCCATAGACAAAAGTACCCCCAACTTTAGAAAGTGTTATAGAATATGAATTTTCAAGGGAAATGACTAGGGAGACATGAATAAGGTAGGATTGAACCTACAGGGGTTCAATAACACCCAAAACATCTTGGTCTAGGGTATAAACCTCTCAACACTAACATAAATAATATCATTTTAGATACTTCTTTGATGCCTGAGGAGTCTTTTTCTGATGACAAAGTCAAAATAGGCTCTGTTTATAGTCTTTATGAAGACCTTGCTATCATTAATATCTTTTATGACACCACCATCTCCACCATTAATATATCCATTTTTAACCCTACCTTAATAGACTGGGATCAAATAAATGATCCTTTTTTCTACGTGTTTCAGAATAATGAGGCCATTATAAAATATTTGGGAGCACAAGACTTTATGCCATCATGAGATCAAAAGAAGTGATTCTCTATTAATCTCAATAAATTAGCCTATTTTGGGGAATAACAAACATCCCTCAATTAATTTGAAGAAGAGGGGTATGAATATGAGGATCCCTCTCAAAGTCTATAGGACTTTCCACCCACTCCTGATGAATCAAAATTCCATACAGAATTAGACATAGAGCTTTCCAATGATTTTGCTTTATAAATACAGGATCTACCATCACCACTAACATATCTCTAAGACTAATCACCCTCACTCATCAAGGAGGTTGTTTAAGTCAATATTATAATAGAATAAAGTCCTAAAATTGTCAAATTGGGGGCAATTATTACACTTGAAGATGGCAAATTCTTATTAAACTGCTCAAAGAGTTTATATATGTCTTTACATAGTTTTATACAAATATGCCAAGGCTAGATCCCTTCTTGGTCATGCATTATTTAGTCATCCATCCTAATGCAAAACCAATCAAGTATAAACTTTTAAAGATGCACCCCAAGGTGGCTCTATTAGATATGAAAGAATTATAAAAAATCTTGGAAGCCAAATTTATCTGACCTATTTATTATTATAATTAGATAACTAACATTATTCATATGGCCAAGCCATAAGGTGGGATCTAGATTTATACTGACTTCCAAGATATCAACAAAAAATGTCTAAAATATGAATTTCCCCTACCAAATATATACATGATCATGGATTCTACTATAGGTTATTAGATGTTATCCTTGTGGGTAGCTTTTTGGGCTATAATCAAATCAAAATTACACCTAAGGATCAACACGAGATAGCATTTATTACTCCATGGGGAAATTTTTGTTATCAAGTAATGCCCATTGGTCTCAAAAACATAGGAGCTACCTACCAATGGGCAATGATTGTCATCTTTCATGACATGATGTATGACATCATTGAAGATTATGTAGATGATATTCTAGGAGAGTCAAAACTTTGATTAGAGCATAATGTGGTACTAAGATGAATCTTTGAGCGACTCTGTGAACATAAAGTCAGATTAAACCCAAAGAAATGTGTGTCTAGAGTCACCTCAAGTAAATTATTAGGGTTCATAATATCTAGAGAGGCATTGATGTTAATCCAAAAAAATTCAAATTATGGAAATGCCTCCTTGAAATCTAAAGTAGTTTAGAATCCTTTAAGGTAAATTATAGGTCATTCATCAGTTCATTTCCCAATTACTAAATAAATGTCACCCCTTCTCCCATCTCTTGAAGAAGGGGACTCATTTCAATTAGAACTCTAAGTGTCAATAAACCTTTGATAATCTAAATCAATATTTGGTAAAGCCTCCAGTGTTATCACCACCCATCATGAGAAGGCCTTTGCTTACACACACACACACACACATTGAACATTGATTTCTTATGAGCTTAATTATACCCCTATTAAAAAATATTACTTGGTCATTATCTTTGCATCCCTAAAACATCAGCATTATATGCTGAATAGCCAAGTTTATCTCATAGCCAAAGTTGATCCCCTTAAGTACATGTTATAAAAATCTACACTCACTGGTAGGATGGACAAGTGGATAATGTTGCTAAGTGAATTTGATATAGAGTACATTAATCAAAAGGATATCAAAGGACAATCCATCATGGATCAACTTCTTAAAACACCCCTTGTAGATACCAAGCCCCTTATCATAGCCTTTCTAGATAAGTCCATCTTGACTACTGTATAATCCTATAGTTGGAAATTATATTTTGATGGTTCTTTCACCACACATGGGTCAGAAGTGGGTATCCTTTTGGTAACCCCACAAGGTGACGTCATCCCTAAATATTTTTATCTTGCTTTCCCATGTACCAACAATATTTTTGAATATGAGGCCTTAATTATCGGTCTCCAACTAGCCATCTAGTGTAACATCTATCACTTTCAGGTATTTGGTGATTCACAGTTGATTATCAAACAAGTAAATGAGGAGTTCCAAACTAAAGATGAGAAATTACTTTCATATAAATAGTTTGTGGATCAATTAAAGAAAATTTTCTATTCTATCACATTTGAACAATTACTAAGGGGAAGTAATAAGGTAATCGACTCTATGGAAACTATTAGGTCTTTTATTGACCTTCTAGAAGATGTCTTTGAAGGTAATTTTCTAATTGAGCATTTAATATTACTAATTCATCAATCCATAGCTCATTTTAAAAAAAAATCCATCCCTTATCCCAATCTACCATGGTATCATGACATATATACTTATCTCTATGATAATATATTTCCACAAAATATAAACCATGACCAACAAAATGCCATTATCCATCGCACATCTCATTTTACCATATTTGGTAGTATGCTCTATAAGTGAGGCTATGATAAGACCTATTGATATGCCTAACCTCAAAAGAGGCTACTCTTGCAATCAAGGAGTTTCATGATGACATCTATGGTGGCCATGTCATTGGAATGGCCCTAGCCAAGAAATTACTTAGGATTGGATATTGTTTGCCTATAATAGATCAGGATGCATACCAATATATATGTAAATGTGTAGCCTATCAAAATCACACTAATTTTGTTCATGCCCCCACATAAGAGATACAACCTATAATGAACCCATATCCATTTTCTATATGTTGATTATATTTAATTGACAAGATAAATCCAACATCATATGATGGGCAAAAGTTTATAATCATAGCTACGGTTTATTTTACAAAATGGGTTGAAGCTATGCCAGTCATTTACACCACAAGTCTCTAAATCTCAAATTTTATCCTAAATCAGATCATTTATTATTTTGGTATCCCTAAAAAAATATTATTAGATAATGACAAGTCTATTAAAAATCAAGAAGTTGAATATCTATACAAATGTTATCACATCGAACATTACTTCTCCACACCCTACTATCCTTAGGGAAACAAACAAGCGAAAGCCACTAATAAGACACTTCTTAAGATTCTAAATAAAATAGTCAATGATGTAGGTAGAAACTAGCATTTGTAATTATAACCTTCACTTTGGTCATGCAGAACTAGTATCCAGACACCACGTGGAGATACTCCATAATCTTTGGTCTATGGAATGGAAGCAATATTTCTCATAGAATTTGAGCTCCCCTCCTAACACGTATCTTTGCATGGCATCATTACTAACCATAATCTTAGACAAAAAAGGATACAATAGCTATAAATTTTAGATGAAAAATGTCAGAATGCTTTGAATCACCTTTGTGCATACCAAAATAAGCTAAAAGGCCAATATCACAAAAAGATCAAGTCTTAAGAATTTAATGTTGGTGATCTATTCCTTAAGGATAATCAAAGGAATACCAATGTAGACTAGGGAAAAAGGGGAAATTTTGAAACAAATGAGCTTGGGCCCTATATCATTATTAAAAAATTTGAATTAGGAGCCTCTAGATCAGCCACACTTGAAAGTGATGATCTTGAGGAGATTTTGAATATCATGCATTTAAAACATTTTTATACTTGAAAGGCTCTATATACCTTTGTATATAAGTCCCCACTCGTATGGGCATATCCATTCCCATTTCTATTCTCACCTTCATTCCATTCCATCATTTTCCAACTAACCCTGGTCTTAATAGTGGGTGTATACTTCATGCTTAGGTAGAATAATTTCAAGTTGAGGTGATTCATTACTAGTCATGCGAGGGGAAAATCTATTGAATCATTTTTCTAGAACATCTCCATCCACTTTAAATACATCATTCATACTATTTATGACACCCTATTACATATTCAAAGCCTCAACTTACCTCCATCCTCATCTATCTATATCCATCCCTAAGCCATGACCCACAAGACCCCACTAATCTCATCATTATTGAAGGGTCACATAATATTCTTACTCTAAGATCCATCATGCACTCTAAAATTTAATCTTGATCATTCATTTTAGGCCCTATAAATGGTTATTTCTAACTATATTGGATCCTCATCACTATCATGATAAAAACACTTTTGGGCACAATTCAGCCCTCGTACATATTTCACTTCGTCATTAAATCCCATTGTAAAAAATAGTTTCCATAGGTTTTTTATTAAAATCCCATGTATATAAATCAATCATCATTACCCTAATCTATTTTTTCTTCTATGTTGTGTTTTGTTTTTATCTTTTTATATGTGAGTCTGTGTGTTATTATTTGTCATTAAGTCTTGTAAAAATTTGGTATAGTTCATAAATTTTATGGTCTTGTTATATTGTCTTTTTATATTTATTTATTTTTATCAAATGAGAACAAGGATGGTCTAAGTGACTACCCAATCTCAAAAACATTGGAAAGTCACCCAAAATGGAATTCCCATGCACTATGACTTCCATGTGCCCTCAACTAATATCATATCAGTGGCACACATCTACTCACACATGCAATATTAAATTGAATTGACTACATCTCTAATGGATTTAAAATTTCCCCCCATTACATCCCCCTAATCAAACCACTATCCAACCTAATCATCCTAACCTAATATCCCATTCCCACCCATCTCCTTAGTGTAGGAAGATTTTTTTCCCAACAATAATTAGTGAGACACAAAAATTAAACCCAATGGTTTTTTTTATTAGCACATTGATCAAACCTATTTTATGACATTTTATCATCTCATAATCATAATCCATGACCATTTAATTTTAAAATCTAATATAAAACATCTCATTATTATCAAATCACATCACCATAATACATAATTAATCTAAAACATCTCATTATTATTTATCAACGTTCCCATCACATCATCATATAATCAAATGAATAAACATCAATATCTAATCAATATCTCATATAAAATCATAATAATAATCATAAAATCACATAAATCACATGGTTAATAATCACATCATCTATCTCATTAAAACAAATTCATAATGCATCACATCTTATATCTCAAAAAAATATCATAATCATTTATAACAGTTTGTAATGTCCACATGAAGTTCATGTCAAAATATATGGATAAAAAATATGGGCCCCATGGGAATAAATGTGATACAATATATAAATAACCATCATATAATACAATTATCATCTATCCTAACTATGGTCCAGGTGGTCCCCTAAGAGGCTAGTGTATTAGTTATGAGGATTTGGCTCTGAATGTCACTGCACATCACTTAGGTGGTATTATTGCCTCATATAGGTCTCTATAGTAATAAACCTCCCATGTCAGTCACATAATATGACAAATAATCCCTATCATACCCCTCATTGACATAGTTGTATCCCCACTCCTCCTTGTCCCTCTCATACACCTATACCTCTCCCATCAAATCCCTCACTCAAGTCTGTAACTACCCAATCTAACCCTGTAGAGTCATAATATGTGCATCTCAACTCCAGATCTAAATTCTATGAAACCTCTATCTGGGTCTCTCTAATCTATATTTGGTTATCTATACTATAAATGTTTCCCTAAAAAGTATTCACCTACCCTTGTAACTCTATGATTTGTCCCTATGTACTAGCCAACTGGTTATCTTTCTATGTTACCTATTCCTATAAGTATATACTATTCTTGTCTCTCTCTATCATGATCCCTACAATCTCTAATATTTGAGCCTACACCTCTCTCTTGAGCTATTCTAATAATGATTGTTCATCCTCTATCAAGGGTGGTTGGGATGGCCCTACCTCATCTCCACCTTCTCTCCTTCTAGCCTATACCCTACTCCCTCTAACTTATCCCATAGTCATTGTCTGACCCCCATCTTGGCCTCCTTGATCTCCCCCATCTACTTCCATGGCATCAATACCCCCTAACCATCTTGTGGATCCTATATTAGGGCCTACACTCTCTTTACTCACCTCCTCTTGATGTCCTCATAAATAACACGTCTAAATTGTTAAGAATGGTAAAAACATTCCATGAAGTCAAGATCTAAAGGGTTCATAATAAAAACATCACAAATGTAACTACAGATAAATTGAATGCAACACAAATCAAACCAAATTATTATTTAGAATATGAGATAATGAGATGCTAGTAAAAAGGTAAGCACTCGCTTATATAGGAAAGGCAAAATACTAAACTAGCTAAACTAACAAATGTGGGATAAATCCTCATATAAGATAAACCTACTACAAGACAAAATATCTAGCTAATGCACTAGTAAACATGAGAAAATGCATGAAATACATAATCTAACACCCCCCCCCCCTTAGTGAAGCTATGGGATAATAAAAATCAAAAAAGAAATAGTGGCATATCCACAAAATGAGTTCTAGCAACAAGGCCTGATAAGGTACTCATGTACAATATGTATCCATGAAATGAATAAGGAATATGTCCTTATGAACACCCCCCAAGGAAAAAAATTTAAACCCCAAGCATACCACGTAAATCAAGGAAATGAGGTGATGCAAAAGGCTTCATGAACATGTCTACAACCTACTATTGAGTTGAAATGCACTCCAAGCCAAAAACTCCATCATGAATGTGCTAACAAATCAAGTGCATATGTACTTCAATGTGCTTGGTCCATTGATGCTCAACTAGGTTATGAGATATATGGATTGTACTCTAGTTGTCACACCAAAGTACAATGGGTGAATCTTACATGAAGCCAAATTCTATCAACAACTGATGAAGCCAAAGAACCTATTAAATTACTATAAATGTTTCCCTATACTCAGCCTCTATAGATGAAATTGTAATAGCCTCTTACTTTTTGCATAACTAAGCAATAGGTGAAGATCCAAAATAAAAGATGTAGCTATAAGTGGAACACTTGTAATTAATATAACCTACCCAATCTAAATCATTGTATCCAACTAACTAAGTAAAAGCCCTGGTGTAGTGTAATCTAAAATGAGTAGTGCCTCACAAATATCTCAAATCCTCTTGTAATCATGTCAATGACTGTCATGAGGGTCATGTGTAAGCCTAGATATAAGCCCAATTGCAAATAAAATGTCAGGGTGAGTATTGGTCAAATACATAAGACTCCCAACCATTTACCTCTACAATGTAGGATCACAAAGTGGAGTAGTACAAGAGATAGTGAGAGTCACTCCAAACTAAAAAAGAGTAGGATTTGGCATGCAATTAGCCATGCCAAAATGATGAAAAAGATCAATGGTGTACTTATGTTGACTCAAATAGATCCCTATATCTGACTATGAAATCTATAAACTAAGGAAAAAGTGTAAAAGACCAAGATATATCATGTCAAACTATGCTAAAAGTTCTTACTAAATAGTCTAAATATGACATGAGAAGTTTCCTATGAGAACCATATCATCAGCATACAAAACTAGTTTAAAATTGTGCTCACCAATACACTGAATATACACTGTGGGATCAAAGTGGTAGTGAACAAAGCTAGTAGAGAGAAGAAAAGAATCCATCTTCTCATACCAAGCCTGAGGGGCCTATTTGAGACCGTAAAGAGACCTTATAAGTCAATAAACAAGAGAATAATCATGAACAAACTTAGAAGCCTACTCCATATAGATTTCCTCATGCAAGTCTCTATATAAGAAAGCACTCTTAACATCCATCTGATATATTGGCCAACCCTATGATGTAGTAAGAAAAAGTACAAGACAAATAGAATCCATCTTAGCAACAAGTGTAAAAGTCTTAGATTAGTCAATACCTTCAACTTGTGAGAATCCCTTTATGATAAGATGTGTCTTATACTTATCAATGGACCCATTAGATGCATACTTGGTGTGGTAAATCCATTTTCACCTGATCAACATTATTTCCAAGTGACCAAATCCCAAGTGTGATTCTTCATCAATGAAGAATACTCATTTGTCATTGCATCATCCCACCCCTGTATCCCATGAGCTTGAGAAAAATACTATATATCCCCAAAGAATGCTTGACACAAAATTTTAGAACCTATAGAATGCGTATAATGATGTCAAGTAGGTGGAATATCTTGTATGATAGGTGTTACCTCAAAAATTATATAAATGATCCCATCTAGGCATAGTGGTAATATCAGTGTGAACAAGATATTAATCCTCTATAACCTCCTCAAAGAATGAATTATTGATATGAGGTGTATCATGGAAATAAGAAGGCATGGATAAATATGAAGAATCATGAGATGTTTAATGCTCATCAAACTATACATGATTTCAAAAATGAACATCATTAGTATCAGGGTCTAAAATATGATAAGCTCTCATGTCCTCACAATACCCTACAAAAACCAAAGGTTTTATCTTTTTGCCCAATACTTTCCTTTTCTTATTTGGTATAAATTCCCAAGCAAGGCTCCCAAAGACTTGGAAAAATGAGACATGGAGCTTGGTTTTAGACTAAGCCTCCTCTGGAGTCATATGCTCAAGTGCTCAATGTGGTGTATGGTTTTGAATGTATTTCACATAATTAACTACCTCTAACCAATAGATAGGAGGTAAATACCATGAATGCATCATGAAATTATCCATCTCCTTCAAATTTTGGTTTTTCCTCTTTGCTAATCCATTATATTATGAAGTATGTGCAACAGAATGCTAGTGAACAATACCATGAATTGATAAAAGAATTATTGAACTATCGACTGAAGTACTCCCCCCCATTATCTATACAATTATTCTTGATGTAACTCAATGATTGTTTCTTGACCAAAGCCTTAAATACTTTGAAGTGATCAAAGACATCACTCTTGTACTTGAGGAAATAAACCCAAGTATACTTCAAGAAATTGTCAATGAAGGTAAGTGCATACTAAGCTCCATTAAAAGGAGTAGAAAAGACCATCAAATCATTGTGCACAAGCTTAAGTGGTTAAGAAGATCTTATGGGCATGCCCTTAGGAAATGGATCCTAATGTTGTTTCCCCAATGCACAACTGGAGCAGACTCAATCAAGACATGAAACTATAGGAATACCCTTTACTATACTTTGAGTGCTCAACTCCTTTAAATATCTATAGTTTAGGTATCTAAATCTCTCATACCAAAGTCAACTCTCAGAATATGCATGAGAAACTAAACACGTCCCTAAAAGAGAATTATCGTCAAAACTTTAAAAATAGTAAATTTGAGAACTATGATCAACAACACCTTATGCAATGATTCTATGTAGCTCTAATAAATCTCAAAATTCAGCACCCTATGATGTGAAAGTCAGTGTCTTACCCTAAATAGAATGATGAATTTGATAAACTGAAAGTAGATTGGTGGTGATGTCTATAACATATAATGTATCATTTATGTGTCCACCATCTAGTTGTATGTCACCATTCCACTTAACATAAATGAATGAAAAATATCCAACTCAATGTTAGAAGTGGAACTCAAACCAAGAGATACAAAGGACTCCTTATAAGAAGTCACATGGTGTGAAGCACTAGAATCTAAAACCCAACTATTTGAAATATGTAACTATGATTTCCCAATAACATTAAGTGTTTTCCCATGCTTGTGATATGGATAAAGAGTGGAGATATAAATCTTGTGTTTCCTAATGACATCCTCTAAGGCTTGCTTTCTCCTGAAACACCTAAAATCTTCATGACCAGTCCCCCCACAATAGGAGTAAGATAGGTTAGACTTATTCTTAAATTTAGAAGATAGTTTGGATTTAGATGTAGAAGTATTGTTGGGCTTAAGTGCATTTTGAGGAGGAGGATTGTTTTTTTATTTTTACCCTTAGATTTCCTCTTAGACTTAGGATGTGAGGTCACTAATGCTTTTTAAAAGGTGAGAGACTCAAGGTGAGACAATTTGGATTCCTCCCTAGTGAATCTCTCACAAAAAAACTCTAAATATGGCATTTTGAATGTGGTTCCTAATGCATCCATACTAGAGAAAAAGGTAGAATCAAAGATTTGAAATGGGCCACTCAACTTAGATAAGATTAAGTATACACATTCTTCATCTTTTTTATCTCATCCACTCCCCTTCAACTGTGTCAAAAATGCTTAAACTTTGTGAGGTAATTGATTATAGAAGTAAATTCCTCTAGATTTAGTGAAGTAAGTTCTACTTCAAACTACATCGCTCTCAAGTGGTCTACCTTCCCAAATAACCCTTTTAACTTAGTCCACATTTTAAATAGATAATCACACCCATCAAAATGAAATAAGAGACTATCACTCACATAACTCCCAATCAAGCCCATACATTATTCAAACTTACATTGATGCTAAAAATTTTCAAATTCTCTTGTAAATTATGGTTGTGTTTCATTCATTAGGGACCATAATCTTTTATGCTTAATGATTGTCTCTATTCTAGGTCTCCATGTGTGGTAACTACATGTAGTCAAAGGCTCATAATGATCAATATTATATTTATATTTCATGCCAATTAATCACCAAGAGAAGAAATAATGCAAAGGGCACACAAAAATCAACATCGAGATAACCCCTCAAAAGATTATATTATAGGACCCCCCCCCCAAATTTGACACATTAAAAATTAGTACATTTTTATAATTTTAATGACATCAATGGATAGAGAATCAAAAAACACATACTTTCTTAAAAAATAGAACTCAAATTTGATTTATGGTTCAAAAGTTATAAGCGTTTCAATTTCTCATAAAAATGGGTTAAAATAATTTAAAAACACTACAATCTAGTTTTAGTGACCAAAATGAAAAATAACATAGGTGTGAAACTATTTGTTGGAACAAAAATTTCACCATGGACTTAAAAAATTCAACCAAAGGGAAAAATAGTCTTTTTGATTGCCTTGGTATGCATGCCTATAAATTTGACTTCTTCTTTTAAGAAAAATATAGCTATTAAGGTAAATAAAATGAATGAACAGCTATGTAAAGAGATGATAAAAGAGTGGATAAGTGTTGGAATAGGTTTGGGAAAGGAGATTAGTGTTACCAAGGTTTATTATAGTCTTTTCCATACACTTATCTACACCTCTGAGCTAGATCAAATCCTCAAAGAATGACATAGTCCTGATCTTCCAATGTCATGTCTCAAACTGCTAGTGTAGTCAAAATGCCTTGTTGAATAGTTAGTTCACAATCAAGAGAGCAAAAAACTAAAACATGACCTTTTCAGATGTATATTGTCTTATTTTCAATCATTTAGTCCAAAAAAGAGCTCCAGAAGAGGACGTCTTGATGATGGTCAAATAAGGATGCAAACCTATAGATCTTCCTTTCATGCAATCCAATGCCTAGCTCAGAATTTCAATGCCTTTCTTTAATGGGAAGGATAATGATGCCAAGCTCCATAAAAATGATTTAAAATAATAATATCTCCATAAAAGTGCCAATATCCTCCAAAGCAATAGCAAAGGATCAAATCTCTCTTCAATGCTTTCTCTTTGAGTTGTAGATCCAATAATGTAAGAATCTAAAAACAAACTGCAACAATATGGATGGTTATAACACCTTCAATGTTATGTTACCATGTTAGGAATGGTAAAAACATTCCATGAATCCAAGATCTAAAGGGTTCATAATAAAAAATCATAAATGTAGTTGCAGACAAATGGAATGCAACATAAAGAAAACTAAATGATTATTCAGAATATGAAATACTGAGATGTTAGTACAAAGGTAAGCACTTGCTTAAATAGCCAAAGAAAAATACTAAAGTAGCTAAACTAATAAATATTTAATAAATACTCATATAGAACAAACCCACTATAAGATAAAATAGCTAGCTATTACACTAGCAAACATGATAAAATGCATGAAATACATACTCTAACATAAATATCAATCATCCCATGGATTTTAAACCTAGTAATAACCTCAAGGGAGCTTATCCCTTATATTTTAGTCATATATATTATGTATCAGGGTATCATTGTTTGTTTCTTATCTACAAACTTAATGTTAAAATGAAAATATTGTTATTCTTGTAAAATCAAGAAAAAAATTATCCCACATTCATCATGAGAAGTTACATTTTACATGTTATATGTGTAAATAAAATCTTATGAAGTATCCAACTAAAATATATTTCATTGGAAAAAATTACTAGAGGCTTGGGTATAGCGATGAGATCAAGTGGTAGGGCTTGAGTACTTTGTCAGTGCCCACCCAGGTTCAATATCCCCATGCCCTAGGGGACTAATTACCCTTGCATTTGCATAGTCATCTGGGTAGAGGGTGCTTTCCCTATGAGTTGAATAAGCTCTAGGCCATTGGGCCATACCTCAATCCCCAGGGATTTAAAAAATGAGTAGAGGCTCGTGGGACCAAGCATACCTTAATTTTGGGCAAGGTGCCCATATACTATACTCATAATTTTTGTGCCCTATATTATAAATAAAATATGAAATTCAAAATTATCAAACAATAAGATTTATTAGTCTTTCAAGAAAATGATCTTGACATTCCTTTGTAGATTCATAGATAAAACTATAAATTTTGAGATTTGTTCCTAAAATGATGAGAGATTATAATCTTATAAGTAGGTGATCTCAACCTTCTAATCTTGGTTTCACCATTTCAAAGGTTCAAGTCTATAATATGAGATGTGGTATTGAAACAAAGATGGTCATTTATCTATAACTAAGATGCCAAATCTACCATTTGTTGGTGTTACAATGCTAAAAGGGAAAATTAGGGTTTCTAACCTTAAATTTACAATAAAGAAAAAGTATATGGCACAAGCCTATAGTAGTTTCAACATTAAATCATCATGCAACCAAAACTAATGTCAAAACAGTAATAGATAGGGAAAATTTAAGGGTTTTCCTAAATAAAATAAATTATATTTAATTTTATAGGAGGTGCACCATTGCATGTTTATGAATTTATTAGTTGTAACATTTTTAAAATACTGAAAGGTATTTTGAATATGAATGGTTGTATGTTAACTTACAAGACTTAGGCATGACTTAAATAGCATTAGTATGAAATAAATATTAATAAAAATTATTTAAGTATATTCTTATTTTTATCTTCTTATATTTTAAACATTGATGAACTAATTATTTAATAACTTTATCATGTTGTTGTTATGGAATAACTTAAAGATTTATTTTTTGTCAAATTATTATTGATTTAAGATAATTATTAATTTTCAATTTGGTGGTATTTACATGTCATTAATTTATATTAAATATTTTTTGTATGCACTTAAATCTGCTCACCCTAATAATCTTATTAAACCTGCTAATTTAACCCATAATCATATTCCTAACCAATTAATTAATATCCTAGTTCCTACATAAAATCCCCTACAACCCATGAGCCTTACCATACCCTTGCAACCAATTAAATACCCCATTAACCCACTAAAATAGCCTATTTAGCTACTAATCTACCCACTAGCCCACTTGACAATTTAAAATTCATTTTCATTCACCTACCCCCTAGCTACCCTACTAACCTAGCCTTTCCTACACCCTAAGTCCCTAATTACCTACCTAATCCTCACTAATCCTAATTAATCCCTAAGGATATTCTATAATTTTTTAACTTTAGAACCTCCTCTAACTTGGCCCCTTCTCTCTAGAAGCCTTTGTTCTAGAGGCTTCCAAAGAATTTTTAATTCCTTGGAAATTCCTCCACCCTTAATCCTCATGGCTCAAATTTGAATGTGGGCCATTGATTTCTCCCCACCACCCCACTAGCTTATTTATACAATCCACTCCTCTATGGCCAAGCTAACTTAGAAAATCCATAAGCCTCCACTATACCCTCATTATCAACCATTATCAAAGTATTTCTATACTCTTTTCAAGTTATCAAACAAGCCAAAGAATCCATTAAATCCATTTGAAAGCTCAATCCAATAAATCCATAATCCAATCATTTTCCATTCAAATCAGCTTGAAAATCTTGGAGAGGAGCTCTAAGGGGCAAAAGGATGGTAAGAAACTCATTTTAATTGTCTGATTGTTCATTTATCCCCTCGTTTGATGTTATTTGTATTCTTGGGTTTTTAATGCTAAAAATAGTAATTTTGAGAATAATCCAAAATACGATCACATATTTTCAATTTAAATATAGATTACATAAATAACCTTCACTATTACCACCTAAATGTTTCCAATTTTGTAAGGAATTTCATGAATAGTTAAACCAACTAAAAGTTTTTATCTCAAAAACTTTATCAAACTAAAAATATCAAATTTTTAACACCAATACTCATTTCATTATATATCAAATATAATAATTAAATTAAAAAAACTAATGGCATGATATTCAAGTCTTAATGTAGTTATGTTGTAGTCTATAATTTCTTTTTGTAGAGGAATGCCTTAATTTTTTTTATATAGGTGCCCAGCAAAATTTATAAATGTAAATTACATTGCATTGATGATTTTTATAGTGTATTTTAACAAAAGTGCCTCCCTTTTCAATCATCGGTCTAAGTTATAAAATTTTAATTTGTGATTTTCACCCTTCATGAACATTTCCTTATGATACAAAAAAAATTGAAGGTTGCAAGGTTTTTCACTATGTTCTAACAAGTACAATAAAACCATGGTAAAAAGAAAATCAGAATAACTCAAAATTTGTTTAATATTACTTTTTTGTTGGTATGTCCTTTCTCTGTAAATTCATAATTTGGATAAAATATTTTTTTTAATAAAATAATGCAAATTTTATTTACTCTTAGTTCAGTGGTGAATGATTTTGTAGTATTATATATTGTTTGTATCTTATCGAGTAAGACTATGTTTGTAGTCGATTAAGTAGATTAAGTGTTGATTATATTAAAATTATTATAATTTTTGTCACTTGATTTGGGATATTTTTAACTTTGTAAAATTTATAACTTAATATAATAAAAATTAAATATAAAAATACAATTTCCTTTATAAATACATAAGCATTTTTAAACAAAATCTATAAATTATAAAAAATCATAGATGTAATATAAACATCAAAATATAATTTCCTTTATAAATACGTAAACATTTCTAAACAACATCTACAAATTATGACAAATTGTAAGTGCAATATTTAAATTCAAGGCTCTAGGATATGGGTAAGGAAAAGATAAGAAACCTCAAAACTGTCATCCATGTTGCATGCATACCTATAAACTACTAAAGGTAATGTAAAGACAAATATTTTAGGGTATAATGAATATCAAGTTTCATTAAAATCATTCATGTTCAGGAAGCATAATGGACCTCCTCATAATATGGGTATAGTACCAATTAGATTCAAAACATCAACCCCCAACCTTGCCCTTAAATAAGATTTTAAAGGCATCTTTATCTTTAATTAAATATTCCCAAAATAGATAAACTTTAATTTGAGGATAAAAACTTAAGAGATATTTTAATTCATGATTAACTTATAAATTAGGTACACATGCATTTAAAACTAAGGCACAACCCAAGCCAAAAATGGATGAAAAAAATTGAAAAGGGGAAAAAATTGCATATGAAATGGATATCCATTTGCATTTAAATTGAATATCTATTTTAGGTGTATATTAAATTTAGTAAGATAAACAATTTTATGTTTACATTTTATATTCTTATACTTTACATATATTTTAGTAAATGTCAAAAAAAAGGGAAACTCTACATCTTCTAAAATTAGTTTCAAAGTTGTAAGAGTTACTAGTTAAGAGATATTTTTTCAAAATCTAATATAATTTGTATTTTTTCATTTTCAATATTTTAATATTTAACCTAAGGTTATTTAGGTGTAATTTATTCACCTAGTGTCTATTTTGAGAAACACCAATGATTGTTTGGTGTATTGTAGGCCTTCCAGATTGATTGCTAATATTTTTAAGAGATCTAGGTGTGCCAACATTGATTTTTACAAACCACATATCTCAAAGATAATGAGAGTTGAGATTATAATCACAAGTGCATCTTAGACTTAAAAGAGTGCATGTTCTAATATAATCTAACATCCCCCCTTAATATGTACTCTGACAAAGGAGAGGATGAATTATCTTACACTAGTCTAAGTAAGCTTAAAGAAGAAACGTGATGTGTAAATCAACATCCCATTTAAGATAAATTTAGTGAAAGTGAGAAATTGATGCTAAAATTTTGATATGTGTCCTATAAATTAGGCCATGTTAAGTATCCATGTAATATAAATACAAACAACATAAGTGCATTGAAATAGTGACTTGATGTAGTGAATAACAACATAAAAAACTCACCACTAGAAAATAGTATAATCACACAATTAACCACATACATCACCCATTAATGTTGAATTGGGTGAGATAGAATAAGTTGAGTGTCATAAAATTGATTGAAGAAAATGAGGCAGTGCATGTTAAAATCATCATGATAGATCCATAAGGAAATAAGATAGAATATTGAATATTTAAATAATACTTATTACAATGGTATTGCATTGAAGTAGATGATCCAACCATAATATATATTGGGAAGGTACTTCAATTATATTTTGGTATTGAAAGAGACGTGAAGGACACATCCTATTACAAAGGTTTTTTAAATAATCAAACACCAAATATGACTATCAAATAACACTCAAGGCCATCAAAACTTATCATGAAATTTATTCTAAGAGGGAGTATAAGTGCAAGCATAAGCCAATTTATTGTATTGACTTTGATTATAAGGAGACCTCAAAAAGTAAATATGTACTTCATAAAACTCAAATATTACATGTCTAAGTGTATTTCAATGGGTCATAGACACCATTTAATATATTTCAATGAATACCAAATAGTATGAAGGTACTTAATGATGTCATTCCTTCTTACTATAATATGTATATTTTGAGTTGTTTTAATAGCCAATTCAAGAAGGAAATTTTGATGAATACAATGATCTGTTTGAAATTATATGGTGTTGAAAATAATTAAACATAAATATGATTTCTAGAATGTTGTAAATAAACCTCATAATAAACTTTTATGATTAGACATGCCCCACTTATTGAACACCAAAAAAAAGATAAATGTTGGGAATTCAAAGGTCAATCAACACAAGAATAATGTCACTTTTCAAGGGCATCAAAAATATGAATGAGGTGATATACTTAGGCATATCAATAATATATCTCACAAGACCAAGGCATATGTGGTGTGTAACCACTACTCAAGGATCCAAGTAAGTGTTTACCAATTTTCAATCAGCATGAATTTTGATCCATATTTAAATGTGTCCAAGTAAAAATTATCCTAAATATAGGTGTCAACAAAAAATGTGCCATGTTGGGTACCCATTTACAAGTGAGGAATCATTATTAAATCATGGGCTAATCCTTACAAAGATTACAAAATAAGTACAATAGTTAAATTTGGACCTGAATAACCTTGAGAGGCCCAAAGTATTATTTTTATAAATCTATTATCACCATTTGGAAAATATATTTGAGAATGTGAAGGCCATAAAACTCTAGGAAATGTACTCTCTCCATTAGATCTGAACCCCTTTAAAAATTGATGAGAGAGTGATAAAAGTATATTACTCCATAGTACATCTAGATATTATCAGAATGAATCAATAGATCTATTAATCAAGAGGTGGAGATATCTATGAAACATATCATGAATCAATCTATAAAGGGAGATGAGGGGTTTAAATATTTTTTAAAAGAACAATCTCCCATTTTCCTATTGGTTACTTAAGTAATACATGTAATTGGCCCACTTAGAGGTGGCATTGATAAGTGGTATGGGTATTATATGCTCACTTATCATTTCATATGCCTATAAGTGTGACAAACTAAATTTAGCATAGATAATCTAAACTAACTTAACTTAATATTAGTTCATATAAAATATTTCACCAACACTCCCCTTAAGTGTAACTTAGGGAGGCCTATACATAATAGAAAAGTTAATAATCTTCTTTAAAATGGGTCATGAAAACTAGGAATGATGAGGAACACATGTACAAAAAAGTGTACTAAAAAATGAGACACACTACAAGGGCTTCTCAAAAAACTATAAAAATAGCATAAGTGACTAGAGGTGTTGAGATATGTCACAAAGCATCCCAATAAGTAATAAAACACACAAGTAGTTCATCAAAGGTTGAAATAGGATGGATTAATCAATCACTAAAGAGAGGTGGATTATATGGGTTGAACCCATCACACAAACTACATTGGGTAGGGTGATCCACCACATAAATTGAAAGTGAATGGCCAAGTAGTGAAGAACTCAAAATTGCATGAGTGGTTTGAATCCACTACTTGATGACTAAGAAGGTAAAGAGACATTGTATGCATCAAAATAATTTCATATAAGGAGACTTTAAATTAATCAAATGAGGCATCAAAAATACAAAAGAGTTCACCAAATAAATTCAATCAATTAAAAAATTGCAAAAACTATATGTTGAGATGTGAGATACACACATGACCTAAAGAAAGAATATAACCCCACACACACACACTCACATAATATTAAATGGGTGGAGTGGATGAAAATATTTATATGAGTCATCTGAATCCACTACTCAAACATTAAATAAGTAACAAATTTTAGAAATTCCAAATGGTAACACTATCAATTAAACTACCAAAAAAAAATCTTAAAAATAATTTAAATTAGATAAAGATATGTTGGGGATGTCATAATTTATTATTGTAAAATAAAATCCATCGTAAAGGTGATATTTTCTTCAAAAATAGAGGGTTCCAATAGATTACATAATAGGTATAATTATATGAGTGGTATGAATCCACTACTCGAACACAAAGGACATGTCAACAATATAGAAGAGTTCTCAAAAATAGATAAAATATATCAAGGATGGCACCAATGGTGATGGGAGAAATTAAGTACTTATAAATTGATATAGGAAAAGGGTGCAAGACAAAACACACACATAAAAAATTAGACAAAGTTAAAACAAAAATCCCCCATGGTGAAATAAGATACATATTGAAAAACACTAAAAAATACAAATAAGACTATATATACACCATAATACCTCCATTCAAATAGACTTATTATCTATCAAAAAACTACATCATCAATATGAGAGTTTTTCCAAACAAGGGAGCACTACTAGATAATGAAAATTATGTAGATAATGTAACAGAAAGGTAAAGGAACCAGATTGGTAAAAAAATTACAAATAAAATTGATGATAATGCCACAACTAATATAAAATTCATCCCAAATGAGCATGTATGGTATAACAATATGTTTGCATGTGATATGGTCCCATGCGCACAAATAGAACATGCAAGGAAACATCTAAATTTAAAAGTGTTTCAAGACTCTCACACCTAATAAAAGTAATTTAAAGTCTCTTGTGCATGATAAATTTGTATTAAAACTCATGTTTCACTCTATATCTTCATGAAGAGTGGAGCAAACAAAAATAAGAATTGATCATGCATGACATGGTTTCAATGAAATTGAAACACCTGCTTGATAGGTAATGTTTTTGGTAAGCAATCTAGTTAATAATTTGGATGGGGAAAATAATGCCATGTGAGTGTTTACCAATACCTCTACCAAGATGACCCATGGAATGGAGTATACAAGACCCAAAACCAATGGTGAGATTCTCAAATGATCCAATCACATACATAAGTGGATCTAAAGTTGGGGTTGCAATCAATATAATAATAGGGGTATCAGATAGAAAATTCAACCCATGATCTCGTAGATCATAGTCTAAAATATCATCAAGAGGATGCATACCATAATCAAGAATAGGTATTGTGTCACATGATGTACTAAGCTCAATGTAAAGTATGTCCATAGTTTCAATCATATCTTTCAAGTGTGAAATAATATCTAGTAGTGAGTGAATCAAAGCATCTTTCTGTTAGGAATAAATCAAAAATTGATGCAAAATAATTTCACAAAATTGTAATAATAATAATAATAATAATAATAATAATAATAATAATAATAATAATAATAATAATAATAATAGATATGAACAGAGATTTATAAAGAATAGAAATAAAAAATGCATAAAAAAAGACTAGATTTAATTTGGTTCACCCAATGTGGGATACATCTATCAAGAAACACTTGCTTATATTTTATTACAAGCCACAAGAGTACAATCCACTCTCAGATCTATCTTTTCAAAATTATAATGCATAAATATTGTTTGGTGTATGCTCTAAAAACTCTCCTAAATTCACACAATCTATTCTTCCTTCTCAAACCCTTGTTCTCATGATGTATTCCTACTGAATATCCATCTATATACAATACAACAACATAGCAGTTTTACAAAATAATGGGTACCAAAACCATGGGCAAAGTCAATGCAAAATGATTCCCTATTAAGGAGGTCTAGAATACATAAATAGTGTACAGTACATTTTAAATGTATAATATTTGAAATACATTATAATTTGTAAATAGGCTCCACAACATAAAAATCTCCCACTTGGAGACTAATTTCCTCTAAGCAAGTTCTCAACCCTTCACTATCATTTATGAAGGCCAACTAAAACTAAACATAGCTTTAGTTCTCCCTTTTGACCACCTTGGTCATCATGTCTGCAGGATTCTAACTGGTATGAATCTTTTCCAGCTTCAACTTCACTTCCTCCAAAGTGTCCCTGATGAAATGGTACCTTAACTATATATGCTTCATCATAGAGTGGAAAGTGGAGTTCTTTGATAGATGTATAGCACTCTGACTATTACTAGATAGCTTCATTTAATCCCACTTATGTCCTAACTCTTCAATCAATTTTTATTACCAAATCATCTCTTTACTTGCATCTGTGGCAGTAACATACTCAGCCTCTATGGTTGACAAAGTCATAATTTTTTGTAGTCATGAAATCTAGCTCATCGTTGTGTCATCTACAGTAAATACATATCATGTTGTACTCCTACTATCTAAATATCTGACCATGTTTGAATCTACATAACCACACAAAGTGGTGTCCAATCCACCATATCTTAAAACTACCCCCATGGTCCCTTTCAAGTATCGAAGGATCCAGTTCAGTGCCTTCCAATGTTCTCTACTTATATCACTCATGTACCTACTTACTATTCCCACTACATGGTAAATATCTAGCCTAGTGCACACCATGACATATATCAAGTTACCAACTATTGATAAGAAAGGCATATGTGACATTTGGATTCTCTCCTCCTCTATCTTGGGACACTATTCTTTTGATAACTTGAAATGGCCTGCCAAAAGAGTCCCATTTGGTTTAGCATTATGCATACTAAACCTCTCCAAGACCTTTTAAATTTACTCTTCCTGGGATAAGTTCAACTTTCATTCCTTCTTATCCTGAGTTATTCTCATACCAAGGATTTGTTTTATTTCTCCCAAATCCTTCATAGCAAAGGAATTATTAAATTATTCCTTGAGTACCTTTATTTCTTACATGTTCTTACCTAAAACCAATATGGCATCTATATATAGACATAGGATAATGTAATCACCATCATCAAACTTATTGATATACATGAAATGGTCTAAATGACACCTTGAGTATCCCTTCTCCATCATAAAACTATCAAATTTATTGTACCACTATCATGGAGCTTGTTTCAGGCCATACAATCTCTTCTTCAGCTTGCTCACCATGTTCTTCTTTACTATGAACTCATATCCTTATGGTTGTTCCATATATAAGTCCTCCAAATCATCATGAAGGAATGTAGTCTTCACATCCAACTACTCTAAGTGAAAATCTTTTATTACCACTATCCCAAGAATAGTCCTAATAGAAGTCATCTTTACCACTGGGGAAAAAATCTTATCAACATCAATTCCCTTCTTCTATGTGAACCCCTTTATCACCAATCAGGCCTTGTACCTTTTCTTTCCTCCATCATCTTCTTTAATTCTATACACCCACTTGTTCAACAATGCTCTCTTACCTTTATATGGGTTTACCAAATCCTAAATCTGATTTGCCATGAGAGTCTGATGTTTCTCATCCATTGCTTTCTCTCACTTCTTCCTGACATCTACCTATATTTCTTCTTTAAATCACTCTAGTTATCCATTTTTGGTGAGTAATAAATAATTAAGAGATGGAGAAAAATGTTCAAGTTCCCTTCTTACCCTAAAAGACCTTCTCACCACAGGAGTTTGGGGTTCTTGTAGAGTAGGTGCCTGAACTAGATGCTTGGCAACTTTATCATCTATAATGTCCTCCTATAATCCTATTTATGATCTTGTAGCTACTATTTATACATGAATTTTTCATTAAATATAACATCCCTAGACCAAAATATTTTCTTGTCCTTAAGACTCCAAATCTGGAAACCAAAGTCATCCTCACCATAACCAATAAAGGTGCATTTTTTAGACTTAGCTTCTAACTTGGTCCTATCATCTCTATCAATATGAATGAAGGCTTCATACCCAAATATTCTAAGAAATGAATAATCAACCTTCTTATTAGACCAAGCTTCCTCATGTATGTCACCATCCAAAGAAGATGAAGATCCTATATTTATTAGATCTACAGTCGTGTTTATTGTTTCTACCCAAAACTGAAGAGGCAGTCTTGTATGCAACCTCATGCTCTTAGCACACTCCATGATAGTCCTATTAATCCTTTCTAGCACTCCATTCTATTGTGGAGTTCTTGTAACCATCATCTATCTTTGAATTCCATTTTCTTGAATAGTAATCAAAAAATTATTGTTATAATATTCTCCACCAATATCTGACCTAAGACATTTTAACTTGAGACATGTTTCATTCTCAACCAAGGCTTTCCATCTTTTAAATGTATCAAACATATCAGATTTTATCCTAATGATATACACCCAAACTTTCCTAGTTGCATCATCAATAAAAGTGACATAATAAGATGAACCACCAATAAAAGATACTTGAGCTGGCCCCCATACACCTAAATGAACCAGCTCCAACTTATCCACCTTCATCATAGGTCTAACCTTGAGAAACTTTACCCTTTTCTATTTTTTGTACACACAATCTTCATAGAAATCTAAATCATACCCTTTCAATCTAGGCAACTGATCCTTCAAAATTTGTATGCCCTTTTGGCTCATGTGATCGAGCGTGTTATACCACAAAGTTACATCTACATTTGTAGAAACTAAATTACAATAGTTATCACTACTTGATAAATACAGGGTACCAACCTTCTTGCCTCTTACTACCACAAGAGTAACCTTGGTCACCTTCCAAGAATCTACTATAAATGTCACCATACAACCTTCACTACCTAGATGTCCTACGGATACTAAATTTTATCTCAACTTAGGCACATGCCTTACATCCTTTAGTAGCCAAGTATTCCCATTTTGCATCTTGATCTGAACACTTCTTTTTCATACTATGTTTCAAGGTTCATTATCACCAAGATAAACATGTCCAAAATCCCCTTGAACATAATCAATAAAATAATGCATATATGGTGTAGCATGAAAAGAAGCCCCTGAATCTAAAAACCAAGATTTAATAATATTATCAATGGAGATAATTAATGCATCCTAACAAAAATTACATGTTGCCACATTCACCTCCTTGGCATCTTCTTGATTTTTTTTCTTGTTCTAAAGAGACCAAAAATCCTTCTTTGCACGCCCAATCTTTCCACAGTACCAACATACCATCTTGTTTCTTGATTTTGACCTTCTTGGACCATTTGACTTTCCAAGCTTTTCCTTTCCTCTAGACTTCTATCTCCCTCTAATCTCCATCACCAAATAATCACCTGAAGTAGAAGTCTCCCCAAATCTTTTCCATCGCATTTCCTTGCTAAGGATTACTCCTATGACATCTTCAAACTTCAACTTGGCACTATTAGAGACTGAGTTGGTCACAGCCGTTACCAAGCTATTCCAACTCTCTGGTAAGGAATAATAAATAAATAAATAAAGGCCTAACTTCATCATCAAATTAAATTTTTACAAAGTTAGACATACTCACAACCATATTAAATTCATTTAGATTATTAGCAACTAAACCATTTTTCATTAAAAATATTTTATTAGAAGTAGAGGGTCTCTCATATAACTTTCCTAATGCATTCATGAGACCTTATGTGGTCTTCTCTTATGATATATTAAATGTGACCAAAGATGCAAGGCATAACTATATGGCCCCAAGTGCTTTCCTGTCAAGTATTTCTCAAGCCTCATCTGTCATACTCACTAATTGCTTTACTTTTCCTCCTAGTGTAGTATGGAGGTCCTTCTAATAGAGGTAATCCTCCATCTACATCTTCCATAGACCAAAGTTTTGTCCATTGGAATTTTCAACCTTTGATTTGTTATCATTAGCCATATCTCCCACTTAAACTAATAACCCTTCATGTGATTCAACACTGCAAAAATTACAACCTAAAGCTCTAATACCAATTTTTAAGAATAAATCAAATATTGATGTAGAACAATTTCACAAAATTGCAATAATAATAAATATGAACAAATATACACAAAGAATAGAAATAAAAAATTCATAACAAGAAGACCATATTTAACGTGGTTCACCCAATTTAGGTTACATCCACCAAGAAACACTTGCTCAAATTTTATTACAAGCCACAAGAGTACAATCCACTCTCAAATCTGTCTTGTCACAATTACAATGCAAAAATATTATTTTGAGTTGCGCTCTACAAACTCTCCTAAATTTGTACCTAAATTCACACACTCTATTCTTCCTTCTCAAAACCTTGTTCTCATGATGTATTACTTATTGAATAGTCATGTATATATATTACATCAATGTAGTGGTTTTGCAAAATAATGGGTACCAAAACCATGGGAAAAGTCAACCCAAAATGGTTCCCTATTAAGGGGGTCTAGAATACATAAAGAGTGTACAGTACATTTTAAATATGCAGTATTTGAAATACATTGTAATTTGGAAATAGGCTCTACAACATAAAAATTTCCAAAAATGAGTATGAGATATAAGGAGGTTTTTTTTTTAATTTTATTATTCTCTTCAACAAGTTTAACCATATCCTTTTGAAATGCACATACTTAAAATATTATCATGTCATTTTCTAACTTCAGATTATTATTTTCCAATGTGAGGGTGTGGAGGTTTTGGCACAAAACCATTACAATAAGGTAAAACTGAAAAAAATCATCAAAATATCCATTTTAAAATCCAAACTCATTTAAAATAAACAACACATCTTTAGCCTTCATTAAACAAAATATATCACCTCTTGAGTGATTGAATGTCAAAAACAAATGTTATATGGTGTAGAGGCATCCTTAGGGTGCTAAAAACTAAGTGATATGATCAAATGTCACATATAGGTGTTGGCATAGGTTATAACCACTAGTGGTTAGTGTATACACACAATATTTTTAAACTTTATCAATATTTGATATTATCTCTCTTGCATGAACCCATCGAGTCTCAACCTCTATGAGTGCATGCCTCAAAGGGTACATCAAGAAAGGAGTGGGTAGGCCTTTGGTGATTTGAAATATTGTTGTTCCCTATAACACTACCTAAAACTAATACAAACCCCTCCTGCACATTTTTCTAAGCTTTGTCACCTCCCTTACACTCTTCTCCAAATAATTTACCACCTCAAATAGCCCCTATCTAAGCCAAAACCCTCTCTTACCACTTTAATGAATGTAATCAATTGGGTTAGCTTACTTTTGATAATTGAGCATGTTATGGGACTAAGTCAACCTAGTTAACTTAGTATGGGACATAACTACTCTATTCTTTTAACTAACTAGGTCGATTAGGCTAACTTTGTCAGTTAAAATCTAGAAGGGTTTAGAGTAAAATCAAGATATATATACACATTTTTTACCCCATTTTCAATAGAGAGAATCATTTATTTTTGCTTCTTTATCTACTTATCTATCATTATACTTGAGGAGTCATTGCTTAGGATTTTATACTTATTAGAGAAGAATATGCCTTGTAAAATTTGTTGACAACTTGGATTGCACCCCAATTAGGCAAAGGATTATTCAGGTCCTCTACCCAAATCTGGTCCAACATGGGAACAACCCTAGGTTGTGGGTCACCTATGATGGGATTGAACCTCTAGGGTTTTTAATGAGGCTAGCTCCTTAGATTATTCATTATAGTGATCACCTAAGATCTAAATGGATTGAGATGAAAAAAGAGGAAGGGTTACATGAATGGAAACCTACTCTAAGTGTGGTGATGCACCATGAATTCAACCATCCACTCTTTTGGAATCAAATGACACTAATGGATGGAGCATAGGACTAATTCACTATCTCTAATGGTTTCCAAGTAATAGTGTTTCATCTAGAGGTCAAATTGGTTGATTGTATTATGGGGTAAATAAGAATGAGGTCTAGTTAGAGGGTACTTATAGTCAAATAACCACTTCAAGTTTAAGCCACCAATCACCAAGACACATTAGATGACCTACAAGGAAAATTGTTAACACTTAGGTAAGACCTAGACATACATAAGGGAATATTTATCCACTTAAGCATATTTACACTAGTAAGAAACACTAAGTATAGATCATGAAAATAGCTACAAATATTCTATTCATTCATCCAAGAGGTCTGTGAGTACAAATCTTGGTAGAGTCTAGTCATACCAGCCTAAGGGATGATAATCAATAGATCAAAGGCTATATTTATAGAGAATGGAAGGCAAGAGAGAGGAAGATTTTTTTTATAATTTAAGTCATCATTATTGAGCTCAACTCCATTCTTCATATAAATTACAGCTACCCTACATTTATGCTCCTTGAAAGCACTCAATTGATCATGGCCACCTTGACAAAATAGCTACAACAGTCACTCATTTATTCTCCTACTTCTATTTACATTGATGCTCTTTTCAATTACAATGGTGGGACCAAGTCATTTTTAATTGTACTATCAACATTGATATAGTTACAATACTTGGATCAATATGTTATGCTCTTATTTTGGTATTGATTTCCCCTTACTGGTTCATCATGATGTGTAAAAGTGGAGAGAAGGGTTACTTTCATACAGTTGAACCTGGTAGTGAAGCCATTGTATCCATATATATGCCTTCATGACATCCCTTGGGGTATTGGCTTTGGTTCATCTTGGGTTATGCTCAAACTTGGATCCATGTTCTTACTTGATTTGGTCTAAAAAAGGCTCTTAGGTTTGACTTTGGTCATCAAAACCTGACTCAAACCAGTCTAATTGTTCCATCCTATTTTTATTTCCATTGGTCCCACAGGTCCCAATTTTCATCCCCTTAACCTTTTGAATTACTATGCACCATTGATATCAAATTTCATGAATTCCCACTAATCATTGATCTTGTACTCGATCTAAAGTAGTCTTGACACTTGGTACCCTCGTATTTGCAACCAAAATCCATTGACCCTTTAACTTGATCATGTGTCATTGATCTCCTCAGTATGATTAAATACACTCCATTGATCTTTTAGGTACCCACTAACATAGTTATATCATCCTCATACCATCATATATAGATGTACATCTTAGCACTAACCATTGGATCAATTGTGACCCACTGTTTGAAATCCAATGGCTACTTCATGAGCTTGAAATTGATGTCCTCGCTCCTATCAAATGGTGTTCACATGAATGTCATTAATGTTCACACAACCATAAAATTTAAACTCAAAATGACTTATTTTTCTTGAGCTTAAACTTGATGTTAGCACGAACATCTTATGTTGTAGGTCCATTTTTATAAACTTATAACTTGAGCCAGAAAACTCGCACAGGCTTGAAATTTTTAGAGCATGTTCTTGGCACGTAGATATATAATTGCATGTGATATCTTGGTCACATAATGCTTATGAGTGAATATATAAAATGCACAAGTTTTTTGGTCCATTTTCTCTTGCATGACATCTTGGTGATCATTTGGTCAAAAACGGCTAAGTATGGAAACTTAGTGAAACTACCTGAGAGACCAAATTTGAGCCTTCATATATTTTTATGCATTTTATTGGATGACCTAAAACTTGGTAGATATGTTCTTGGGACTAAAATTAACAAACCCATGTGACATTATCTCTTGACATCCTCACACATGTGAGATATATCCTTAGTAAACTACCTACTCAAAATTTCTACCACTTGACCCAAGATGTCAAAATGAACATAATGAAGAATGAGATGAATACCAGGGGTTTTTTAAGTCATTAAAATCACTCTTGACATCCCATGGAGTCTCTAAAAGTCTATTCATGTCCTTATAAATGGACAAATTACACTTTAAGTGGACTTAAAGTGTTTTCAAAACCTTTTTGAGCATTGTGAGATCCTTGGACCACTCATTCCATCCAGAATACTGATCAGTTTCCTACTCTATTTTTTATCTTCAGGACACTACATTGTATTCAGGTAGAATCTTGGTATGTGGGCTAAAATGGCCAACATTTATGGTGACTCAACTAGCTTGACCAGCCTATTGGTCATGGAATCCAAACATTTTTATGACAAGGTGACTCAACAAAGAGGCATGAGACAAAGACTCTCTAGACTAAGATGTACTCTTGATACCTTATAGGCTTACATCATAAAAAAAACACAATAAAAGAGGAAATAAAATAAACCTAACACTAAGAACACACTTAAAAACTAAGGACAAACAAGGGAAGGAACTAAAACAACCTACAAACTTATGTAAATCACTTATTTAGAAGAATAAATGAACTACTACAAAATTAACCTATATTGACTTCATTCCCCTAGGGTCAAATGGGAATGTTCTCTAATCATTATGGCACCTTGATGTGGAGTTGTTATATGATGATTAATGTGTAAATAGACTTTGGCCAATGTGTGACAACTCCCATCTATATCTAGCATTCTCCTAGCCATTTGGAAGAGTGAAATGACCATATGACTTCAACTCTATATGCATGGGTTGAGTGTGAGGGTCAAGAACCCAATCATATTCCTATTTAGTCAAGGGTTACAACTAATTTTGTTCCTTTGGACTTTAATTGGCAAACTATCATAGCATCCTTGATGAGCTCATTCTCTTTAGGATTTGGTTTATGTAGTGGTGAGGCATCTAAGTTCAGGTAGAAGTCCTCTAAGTCTTCCCAAAATGACATCTCATCTTGGTCAATGTACAAACCACAAGGTTATTTTCTACTTCTACCATCTACCTACAAGGCATTAGGTTGATTACCCACCTCTTTCTCTTAAATAATGTCATCACAAGGCTCTTGATCAACTAAGGTTTGCTCATCCTCTTCATCAATAGAGAGGGGTGATAGATCATTAGTCCACTCAAGTAGAAGATCTTCTTAAATTAGTACCTCTAAAGCTGTACTACTTTCTTCATCTGAAACATTAACATGTTTTTCAATTTCATCACTCAAATTTACTACACTAATTTTCTAAATCTCACTCAATAATTCCAAACACAAGTGTTACCTATGGTCTTCCAATGGATTTTGGACTTTAGTATTAATAGCATTATTATGAATGCTAGCATCTAATTGATTTCCTAAAAAGAGATCAGCTTGTGTTTCACTTGCCTTAGCTACATCATTAAGACATTAAAGTTGCCCTTTATCATTCAATTCTTGTTCATGCTTACCTTCTAATCTATTGGAGTTTATGGAGGTCCCAATCTAAATCTCTTCTTCATATACACTAGAAGTGTATTCTCCAACATGCTCTTGAGGTTCGACTGCAACCATGACATTGTCAATATTTTGAAAAACTTCCCCTTCATCCAACAACTTTGATAATTTTTCCACCATACTTAGATGGTCATATTCTATTTTTAAAGAAAATTATTATTCTTAAAGAGAGGAGAGGGTGGGTGGGTAGTAGGCATCATTAGGTTGCTTGATGTTGGAAAGGGTATCTTTCCAACTAGGGATCTTGAATGATCTCTTGGAAAGATTTTTGGATTGAGGAGGGATGTGAAAAGGGAGAATTAGTACTTGAGTAATAGTAGATGAAGGACTAATAGATGCATTTGGAGAACCTGAGAGGATTCTTGAAATAGATTTGATACCTCCTCTTCTTTCCTTATCCTCATTTTCAAGGGTGGGCATGATAAAATTAGGGTCCATGGCCCATGAAGGCTTCCATGTGGGTATTACTTTAGGCTCTTTGGTAGGCATATGATCTTGAACACAAATGGATTTCATTAGAGAAGGAAGGTGAAGGCAATTTGCCTTTAGGGTGATTAGAGGAGGTGTTAGAATGTGAAAATTAGAGAGTGACTCAGACTTGATTTTCATTTTCATGTCATGCTTAAGTTTGCACACTATATGAGATAAGTCTTTGAACAAATACCATCCAACCTTAGTCATGAAGTCATTACCCAAAAACAAGGCAAAATGAGGTAACAAATCTACTACAATAAGGTCTTGCACAATTGAAAGTTTTGAGTAGGCATGGAAAGTGAGTTGAATATCTATAACAATGTAAAATACCTTCATGGAAGACCCATTCCATTACAAATAAAATTTATAAATAGGTTCATACCCCATATCAAAGTGTCTGCTACTAGTTTAGGAATGATGGAGAGATTTTCCTTGTCATTAACTGAACAATTATGGACCAAGAAATCTCCTATGACTAGGGAGGAAAGAAAAGGAGATGGGGTGAACAATTTAGCTAACTATGGTTGGTTTTCAAGAGTATATTAGTGAGGGATAAGATCTTATCATTCTCCCCTTTTCTTTTGTCTAAGGCTCTCTTGCAACCTATCTCTTTCTTTTCTTAATCTCTCAATTTCTAAATGCATATAGTCAGTGTTTGGTGCAGGTGGATGGCAAGGGGTAGAAGGTTTATACTAGGAATAGTCATGAGAATGAGGAGGTTGCCATATAAGTAGATGGGTTTGAAATTATGGTTGATTATCTTGATAATATGGTGGATGTAGGTTATATGGGTCATATGGGCTATGCTAAGGTGGATATGGGGGTAGAGAGCATAAATATTCCTCATACGATGCCATTGTTGCTTATGTAATATGTGATTTGAATAAAAACTATGAAAAATCCTTATTACCTCTACAAACATGAAACCAAAGGTCTCCCTAAACTTGAGCTTGATTTCAAACCTTCCAAAGATGCTTGACTTTGCCTAATATGACTACAAATGATATTACTAACATCTTCAGGTTCCAAATTCCTTTCAATCTCTTCAGAGTATACTTCAAGGCACTTGAAATCAATCCCACTAGGCATGCCAAAACTGTTGATAACTCAAATTTAACCCCAAATAGTCAAATCATTGTTTAGGTCCTCCACCTAAATCTGGTCCAACATGGGAACAACCCTAAGCTATGGGTCACCTATGATGGGTTGAACCTCTAAGGTTTTTAATGAGGATAGCTCCTCAGATTGTTCATTATAGTGCTTATTTAAGATATAAATGTATTAGGATGAAAAGAGAGAAAGGGTTGCATGAATGGAAACCTACTCTAAGTGTGGTGGTGTACCATGAATTCATCCATCCACTCTTTTGGACTCAAATGACACTAATGGATGGAGTATAGGACTAATGCACTATTTCTAATGGTTTCCATATAACAATGTTTCATTTAGATGTTAGATTGACTAATTTTAGAAATGTGGAAATGAGAATGAGGCCTAGTTAGAGGGAACTTATAGTCAAACAACCACTTCAAGCTTAAGCCACCAATCTCTAAGACACATTAGATGACCTACAAGGAAAGTTGTTAGAAATTAGGTAAGACCTAGACCTGTAAAAGGAAAGATTTATCCACTTAAGCATATTTAAAATAGTAAGAAACACTAAGTATAGATCATGAAAATAGGTTCAAATATTTTATTCATTCATCCAAGAGGTATGCGAGTACAAAGCTTGGCAGAGTCTAGTCATACCAACCTGAAGGATGATAATCAATAGTTCAAAGGCTATCTTTATAGGGAATGGAAGGAAAGAGAGAGGAAGCTTTTTTTTGGCACTAAAGTGATCATTATTGAGATAAAATCCACTCTCCATAGCAATTAAAACTTCCCTACATTTATGCTCCTTGAAATCACTCAATAAATCATGGCCACCTCAATAAAATAGTTATAATAGTCACTCATTTATTCTCCCATTTCTCTCTACATTGATGTTCTTTTTGGTTACAATGGTGGGACCAAGTCATTTTCAAGTGGAGTTTTAACATTGATGCAATTTAAATAGTTAGATCAACCTATTATGCTCTTGTTTTGGCATTGATTTCCCCTTACTAGTTCATTGTGATGTGTAAATGTGGAGAGAAGGGTCACTTTCATATAGCTGGTCTTAGCAGTGAAGCCATTTCAGTCCATGTATATGCCTTCATGGTATCCCTTTGTGGATTAGCTTTATTTTAGCCTGGGTAATTCTCAAACTTGACTCCATGTTCTTGCTTGCTTTTGTTGAAAAAGGCTCCTAGGTTTGACTTTGGTCATCAAAAATTGACTTGGACCAATCAAATTATTCCATCCTATATTTGTTTCCATTGGTCTCATAGATCCCAGTTCTCAACTCCTTGACATTTTGAATTTTTATGCATCATCAATATAAAATTTCATGAATGCTCATTGATTTTTGATCTTGTACTTGAGCTAATGTGGTCTTGACACTTGGCACCCTCATATTTACAATTAAGATCTATTGACCCTTTGACTTGATCATGTGTCACTAATCTCATCAATACGATTAAATATATTCCATTAATCTTATGGGGACCCATTGACATATTCAGATCATCCTCACACTGTCAGATCTAGATGTATGCATTAGTGTTGAAAATTAGATCAACTGGGACCTAGTATTTGAAATCTAATGGCTATTTCATGAGCTTGAAATTAACATCCTCGATCCCATAAAATGATGTTCACGTAACCATCATTGATGTTCACATAAACATCAAATTTTAACTCAAAATAATTTTTTTGATTGAGCTTAAACTTGACGTTAGTGTGAATGTCTTATGTTGTAGGTCCATTTTTAGAAGCTTATAACTTGAGCCAGAAAGCTCGCATGGACTTGAAACTTTTAGAGCATGTTCCTATCATGTACATATACAATTATGTATGATTCACTATTATGTGAGGATTTTGAGTGAATATATTAAATGCACAAGTTGGTTTGTCCATTTTCTCTTGTGTGATATCTTGGTAATGGTTTGGTAAAAATGTATAAGTATGAAAACTTAGTAAAACTGCTTGAGAGGCCAACTTTGAGCCTTCATATCTTCTGATGAATTTTGTTGGATAACCTAAAACTTGGTGTATATGTTATTGGGACTAAAATTAATAAACCCATGTGAATATTTTATCCTAAAAACCCTCAAAAATGTGATATATAGCCTTAACAAACTGCCTACTCAAAATTTCTACCACTTGACCCAAGATGTCAAAATGAACACAATGAAGAACTAGATGAATACCAAGAGCTTTCTAAGTCATTCCAAGCACTCTCGAAATCCGATGGAGTTTATAAAACTCTAGTCCTATCATTATAAATGTGAAATTACACTTTAAGTAGACTTAAAGTGTTTTCAAAAACTTTTTGAGTAATGTGGGATCCTTAGACCACTCATTCCATCTAGGACATTGCTTAGCTTCCTAATCCATTTTTAACCTTTAGGACACTACACTGCATCCAAGTAAAATCTTGGTATGTGGGCCAAAATGTCTAATAAAAGTGTCTTGGATGCATAGGAGAAGTTTTGTAGCCTAGAACTGACTTATCTTTGTGATCCTTATGAACCACAATAACCTCTTACAAAGCTTCATTGGTCAAGGAAGAAATTGAGACTCGATGGGTTCATCTTCAAGGTAAGTATTTCGAACTCTTACTCTTATTTTATTAGTAGATATATTTTTATGTATAATTGCCAATGAATAATATTATCTCTCCTTTCTTAGGATTACCTCTACATTGATTTGAGTAGAGTTCTTCTTTACATGTTTATCTCCCATTTGTGCCACAAACTTTGGTGATCACTAGATTATATTTACTTTACTTTATTATTGCATTGAAATATCAAGACTTAGCTAGGGTTATTATGTGGTGTTTCTTATATAAGCTTTGAAACCCTCTCTATCCATGTCATATGATAAGAGATCCCTTAGGTAGATTTGATGGATCCATATTGGTCATTACCCAAATTATCAATTTATTACTAGTGGTATAGTTAGTTGATTTATCTTATCTAAGTTGGGATTGATTTATATATTATCTCCACTTTCACTTGCATACATTCTGGTGAACCCAATGTGAACTAACCCTTACAAGTTTTCAGCCTTCATTTTTAGACTACTATATTGACTTTGTAAACTCAGTACAATAATTTTTATGCAGGTCTCAAAGGCTCAATAAATCCAATCAACTTAGTTCAATTCTAAGTGTAGGTCTTTCTCTCTTATATACAATTGGATTGATCTGATCAACTCAATTATTTATTATTTATAAATCATCTTCTTATTCATCAATCTGATCGACATAATCAGGGTATCATCTTACAATTTTTTCAACTAAAACAAACCTGTTGATCTTGTTCATCTTTCTATGATCATATTTTCTCCTTAGCACACTAGATCGACCCTATCTATTTAGTTATTCATCCTATTTTTCAAATTTTCTAACTTCTACCTAGAATACTAGATAGAACCTATTGACATAGTTCTTTTAGTTATTTTTAATTATTCAATCTATGAAAACTTAGTTGATTGGTTTAACTTTGGTTTAACATCTTATTTTTTAGGTTCAATCCCTCATCTGGACAACATAACTTAAAAATAGCAATTCAACAGATTCAGTACATTGCTAAAATTAATCAAAAAGAAAATTGATAAAAAACTTCACATTCATTTTCATTAGCTTAGTCATTTTAATTACATAACTACTTTTCCCCAATAAATAGTCAATCAACTTGCTCAACTGAATTTTTCTAGACTATCTTGCAATAGATAGAGTCGACCAAATCAACTATGTTTTGTATTTTTTGCATACTAAGTCAATCCAATTAACCTAGTATTATTTCTTTTTCAACCAAAGGTAATTAATTCACATTGGTATTAATTAATTCACCTTTAATTTATCTAATTTTTTGCTTAGAGTAGTGAACATAGTATACATACGAAGGTTAATTTATTGGATTAGTCACTTTATTCATTCACACACTACCAAATCATAAAATATCAAATAAGCATTCAAACACTTATACCTAGGTTTACCTACTTGGATTTCCTCACCAAGGGGGAAGTTGATTCATTTTTTTGGCCAAGTATAAATATGTGGTTGATGATATATAATAAAAAATCAATTGACACCTTTATTTTTGTATGATTGTGAAGTGAGGGGGTAAGCCCTAATACCAAGCTACTACCATCACCTATACATGTCCCTTTCAATCTTAACATACCTAAAACTAGCTTTATCTTACCTCTTTTAGTTCCTTTATAAATCCAAATACCCTATCACATTTTAAAAACATAATCTAATTTAAAAATACATAGGAATGTCTACTCTTTATATTAACATTTACATTTCATTTTCACCACTTTATATTTGTCAATTGTATTTTGTATCGTAAAACTTATATTAGCCAGCATTGATACAAGGTTTGTGTTGTGTGTTGTAACTAGATTGACTTAATCAACCTAGTTTCCTATGTGTTTATCTTATTTTCCTACAAAAATACTACTCAATCATCTATATTTATACCATTCCAAATTTTTCCTACCTATAGAACACATTTGATTCAGTTGACTTAGTCTCTTATAGAATATTTTGTTTATCTTCCTATAGAACATATTTGACTCAGTCAACTCAATCTCTTACAGGATTCTTTATTATTCTTCCCATAAAACACAATCGACCCATTCAACTTTGTTCCCTACCGGTTTCTTTGCTTACCTACTTATAGAATACGGTCAATCTATTTAACCTAGTATAATAACTAGTTTGTCCTTTTTTTTTAGTTTATGTCTAGATTCCCCATTTCATCATGCAATGTTTGTATGATAATCCCATAGAAAAAATCAAAATAATATTATGAACTTTACCAATCCCAACAAATATACTAAGATAAATTTTTTGGTAATTATCCTAGATCAAAGTAATATCTATGTCACCACTAGAACTACCAACTACAGGACTCCTCCCTATTTTTTTGTCATTTAATCCCTTATTTATATAAATAGTGGAAGATTAAAATGATCTTGAATACATGTCTAAAATTACTCTTTTCATTAATTAAAATCCTCAACATATAGGTAAGGATCCCTCACTTATATATAATATCATGATGGGACCTCTTTTTAAAGATCCCCATTCACCTTCACCTAGATTTTCCATAGAATTTGGGGTAAGTTAGTTAATGATTTCATACACTCATTTACCCTCTATAATATCTCCTTTTAACATCATGACATCATCATCCATGTCTTATTTCACCTCCATACCAAGTATCTCTACTAACATGGTTAGTGTACCTTCTAGTAGATCTACCCCAAACATCAACACTAATACCCAATTTCATTTACCTCATAATGTATCTAATGTAGCTAGTAATTCTCATGTTAATATTGCTTCCTAGGCCACTACCACTTCTAATTCCACTACCGCTTATCATGCCACTACTACATCTCATGCTACTAGTGCCTCCCAATTTATTAACACCTCACAACACATTAATGCTTCCAAAGTTACTTATAATAGTCAAAATAGTGCTCAAACTAATCAACTACTATTATAAATTCTCAACCAAATGGCTACTTTTAAAACCAATAATGTAAACCAAATGATGTAGATGAAAAACCACTTATTACATCTCCAAAATCAACATCAACATACTCAATGGGCAACACCAAATCCTAATGGCCCCCACCTCCCCTTAGGGATGCACATGGTAACTTGATACCTCAACCCCCACTTATTAATAAAAATATTAAACATCTACAAAATGAACCCCTTGTACCTCAAATTGAAAACATTGACATAAGATGTATAATTCCCACTATCACTTATAATGGATCTGTGGATCCTACCTTGCACTTAAAAACTTTTGGTTAAACTTAATACCTTTTTTTCAACCAAACTCTTAGCTAAAAATCTCTCTAGAGATACTCTAGATTGATATAATAAACTTAAAATCCACTCCATCACTAGTTTAGAGGACCTGTTCAATGCATTTGTTCAATAATTCCAAACTAATGATCTTCCCAAAAATATTTTATCCCATTTTCTCAACTATAAACAAATAGAATCCAAAATAGTACAAGTTTTCATTAAATTATGGAAAGCTTTGTCAAATCCAAGTATAATATGGTATATGATAACATCTTCCACTTATTCACTAATGCTCTTCATCCTAAATTACAATACCACAGTGGGACTCTTTCCCAAAAATATTTGGAAGAGGCCATTAACCAAGTTAAATGCCAAGATTTCCTTCTACATCAATTTGAACCTTCCCACCCTCTAACAATAACTCTCATAACTTTAAAAGCTAAAAAATTACATGAAATAAATGATGGTGTTACGGATACTTATGACTCCATACACACCATCTAAGTGATCGCGCCAAACACTACAATGGATCATGTTCCTTCACTTCCACCTATTAACAACTCTCATCCTAGTTCCTTATTACCTCAACAACATTACATGAATGTTAGCATAAATTCAAAGGCATCTTCCACAACCCTCACCATGAGACCTTGACCCTACACATCCTATAAAACATTGGTATGATCCTTAAAAAACAAATTGGTTCTATTCAAGTTGGGACTATTCTCATGAAACTTGTACCAATTATGAAATCTTGATATGTACTTTCTCCTTAGACCCAAATTTGACCATGATTCACTTATACTCAAAAATCAATAAGCCTATGAAATATCACTTAAGGCTCACAAAATCAAAACTAAAAATAAAGCCTTAATCTAATACAATGCTCATCTATTTATCTATAAAGATCCTCTTCCTAACCATCAAGATAACAACAACCAGCCTACTCCTACTACCAATAACATTGAGAGTGCCATATAACCTAACAACATCAATGAGAATGTGGTAAACATGAATAATATGAAGATAGTATTTTCTTATATTAAACCATACTCAACCTCTAAACATATCAATTCTCCAATGTCTTGTATTGTTCAAGATATTTACCCATCTCATAGAATTGGGGTATGTTAAACCAACAAACACACAAGTATCACCTCCAACAATATAAATTGACCATTAATCTCATGCCATTGATACAATTTCTACTCCTCCTCCAAATAATATACCATAAATGTATATCCATCAAAATTCACAATCTCCCCTTCAAACATAATAAAAACTTAAAGAAACAACTACATCACCTAAGATAGATCAACCCAATCCATCCAAACTTAAACTAAATATACCTTATCAACATAAATTTCAATATGCATCCAACCCCCCTTCAATGGATTTATTACAACATTATACACCTTTATCCAATAATCCTCTAATGGGTTATGATGAATGGGATCCCATAGCATAAATTTCCCATCTTCCATTCCAAATTCATTCTTAGAACTTATGCAAACTTCCCTTCCTCATCATAATCACCTAATTTAATAACTTTTTGAAATGAACATCCCTCATCCTCCACTCATGTGGTAAGAAGCTCCATTATCTGGATCGAAAGATAGCATTCTCAAATAGTGTGAAAAGATGTTTATCCACGTTGATGAAATAATAGACATTTCTCTTTCACTCAAATTTCTTATTTATTTCATGATTCTTGATGAGTTTTTTTCATGAATATGACCCCCCTCTCTTCATTAACATTCAAATAAGTGATATCCAAGTCAAATGTGCTTTAATATATGAAGGATTAGGCACTTGTGTTACTTCCCCTGATTTTATTTAAACACTTGAATATTCTGAATGTAATTTTAAATCCACATAGAGTACATGTCAAGGATATTATAGAAGATAAATGCATCCTCTAGGTAATGTTTGGCTTCCCATCACCATTCCTCCCATCACTATTCATGTGAAATTTATGATATTTAAATTTCCACTTATATATAATATATTACTTGATTGACCTTGGACACATTACATGAGAGAAGTTGCCTCATTTGCATGCTAATGTGTTAAATTTACCCGCAATGATGATTTATATTTATATAAGGTGACACAAACCCATGGAATTTTGAATAATTCCATAAATGAGGTATGTTAAAAATACCTACCCTTGAACCTTTACCTAGCATTCCATTTATGAGTCACAATGTTTCAATTATCATGTCAACACTACTCAAGGTTATCATGGTCATCCTAAATTAATAGGAAACATCCCTCCTAACCTCCTAAACTCAAATGATAATGAACCAGATGAGATAAGCTTAAAGATCAAAAAAATTGATCTCTCTCCTTACATCATTTCTTAATTACCTCTTTCTCTCTGACCTCGCTCCCATCAAAAACCTTCAAATGAACTACCAATTACTCTAACTAAAACTACACATTCTATCCACCATGTTTCCTCATCTAATAAAATAATTGACGCATGTACTATTAACTTAAATACATTAGATTATGATGATAGATACTCTCTAGATTACCCATTTTTAAATAGCTTTATTCACATTAAAAATGTAGAGGTTCTTAGATATCATTCTTCTTTATTGCAGTCTCTTGGTTCTTTTTCTATCATTCCTTCTCTTATAGTATTGATATTAGTTTTTCCTCTATTGTTCACATGTCATACATGGATCACACACTTACTAAACCTTAGGTCATTGTTGAACCTTTTAGGAGTATGCTTATGGATCATGCCATGATGAGACCTTACCATTTCTATAGGTACCATGATCCTTATAGTTTTCTTCCTCCTCAGATGTTAGCCACTCTACTTCAACCCACTATATAGATAGCCATACATACAAATGATCCTAATCTATACTCCACTCTAGATTCTTTATTCCATGGTGATGGTCTTCTATCATTACCTAAGCTCAGTCATCTACCATCACAATGGGAAGATGAGCCCTATTATGATATCTATAGATTTGTTAGTCATTGACCAAGAATTTTTGTATACATTAGTAGTAGTTGGATTCTTCCTATACCACTTCAAATAGTATACCTTCATTGTCTACTAATAGATGCATTTTTTACTTTCATGGTACACATAACCATTCTTTTACTCATTGCTGACAACTCAAGTAATACATTGACACACTACATCCAACCATGCCACAACCTAATGACAAAACTATGCCACCTCCTAAACTACTTCTAGAGTATATCCCTAAATATGGGGAAGAATATTGCCTTTTTCATTAGTGCACAACATACCATATTGATATATATCAAGTACTTTAGTATCATTTTCAAGATCTTCCATGGCCTATGCCTTCATTGGCTCAACCTCCATCTCTAGTTCATCTGCAGGAAAAGGCTTCTCCTTCCCCATCTCCTCACATGTTTTTGAACACTTGTTACATTCCTAGCATTGATTATCCCACATAAGAGGTGCTTCAGGAGCAACATCATTCTTCTACCATACCTAATTTTTTTTTAAAGATGATGCAAAAGGAAGTCTTCTCATGACTTTTTGTGAAGATTGATGAGACTCTGATTAATGTCATAATTCAGCTATATAAGGATGTATCAGATATTATGGATGGTATTTGTAGTGAGATTTATCAGTATTTGTGAACACATCATGGTGTTCTATCACATTATTACATGATTTGAACTTGATTTATGATTATTTATATATTTATTTCATGATCTCTTATGGATTATTTTTTGGATATTTATACTTATGGCTTATAATTTTTTTCACATGGCTTTCTCTTTCTCTCTTTATAATTTTAGGAATCCTTGTTATCTTTAATTAAAACAAAGATAGTTATTATTGTTACTTGGTTATTAAACCCACATCCCTATAATATCCTATCTTTACCATATGATCAATTAATAAGCACAATTCTCATTGTATCACTATATACACAAATCTCTTTTAATCTCTATATATTCCTTTTATTTCCCTCCTCATATTAAACACACATACAGTTGAGATTTGAGATCACATACTAGCTTATAGGAAAGCCAAATTATTTAGTCAATCATCTCTCTAGATATCTTGCTTCCTATAACCAAAACCAAAAGCTTATCTATGTGTGTCACTTTTTTCATTCATGTTTGGTTATTTTGAAAAGCCATAAAAAATTAAAATCCAAATCATTTTACACAAAAGGCAATGATCAAAAGAAAAAAATCAAAATCAAAAATTCAAAATCACACCAAAATACATGATTCATAGCACATCTCCTATCCCCAATAAAATCTCAAACTCCATAGTTGGCCTCATAATAGAGTTGAGGTCCATTGGCATGTGGTAGGCTAGTATATTGGGGTAGGAGAATTCAAAATTCTCTATAGTGCTACTAATTTCTCACACAAGTACCCAATCTTTGTAGTAGACTAATAGCTCTATAAGGGGTCTTGAGGAATGAGGGACACATTTTGGTAAGATAGGTCCATTTTACTTTGATTGTATATATAACCTTCATGACTTGATCTTAGTACTCCACTTATTTTCCCACAAAATTTTTTGTATATTATGAACAAATATCTTTTGCATTTGAGGGTCACTAAACTATTAATACATTCTTATATTCTTAGCATGCATCAAGTCTAATAAGATTTCATTACAAATGCCTATATCATGCTTATAACATTCCCTTCACTCACTACAACAATCCCAATATTCCTTCTTGATGAATATGTTTTTTAAATTGATCATACTCCTATAGTTATTCCATTTGTGAGTTGTAGTATAAGACCTTGGATAAGACCAAGCATTCCTCACAAATTTATCCGTATTCCCTAAAAAATAATATTCCTTATTCTACCTCAGTGGTATTCCCATTGTTATTTTCCATATAATAACATGGATAGGACCAAACATTCCTCACAAAATATTTCTAAAAACTTCTATACCAGTCATCACACAAATAACTATCAAATTATGTTTGTTAAAATTTACTTTTGATATCACATGCCTTCCATTTTATTTAAAAAAAATTATACTTCACATCTTGATTTAGTATGATTTATCTTGTTTTGATTTAGTGTGATTACTTTTCAAATATTTTTTTGATTTAACCTATCTTTCATTTTATTACAAATTTTTCATACTTCCTATATTGATTTAGTATGGTTTATCTTGTTTTGACTTGGTACAATTATTCTTCAAACATCTAATTAAAATGTTCTCCATTTTATTATAAATTTTTCATATTTCCCATCTTGATTTAGTATGATTTATCTTGTTTTGATTTGGTGTGGGTACAATTCCTTTATGACCTAACACATTTTCCATTTTATTACAAATTTTTCATACTTCCTTTCTTGAATCAGTATGATTTATCTTGTTTTAATTTGGCATGTTTTTCTTTCATTGTTACAAATATTTACCATTTACTAAATTTTCATCTTTTGTTTTACATATTTCCCATCATGATTTAGTGTGTATTACATTTTATGATTATTTACCTACTTTTCCAAAACTGATATTTTATTTTTAACCATGCATGTGTCTCACATAATGTTAGAAAATAAATCAAACACCATATATTTTCCATTAGAATATACATCAAAACTAAAACACATGTGCTAGAATGAAAATAAATACATACATCAATCCAAACTATAGGAGTCATTGGATGTGGTAGACCAAACTATCCAAGAACATGAGCAACAGGGTATGGCTCTACCCACTAGGTATAGTGCCCAATAATGTGTGCACAACCCAAGCCAATAATAATAGTAGACTAAGATGGCCAACTAGCCATAGTATCTATATATCATTGCCATATAATCTCACCACATGTGACTATTTATAGTGGTGGGGTATGTGGCACTACACGTACCACATGGTCCTATCACCACCTAGTCACACAAACTAGTTTATCATCCATAGCATGGTAACTCGACTAGGTACATCAAGAATCTCTCATAGATACAGTTACTCAAAAAAATCATAGGTCCCATGGTATTTTACCCTCTAGATAGCATCTCATACATATTATGCACTATATGCACACAAATAACTGAACCTAGGTCATACAAAGTGCCCTGCTTAAGAATTGATTAACACAAGGCCACCATATACAATGAGACCTTCCCATCTAACTTGTGACAAAGCACATGAGATATCACAAGCCCTATTAGGACATTTTGGATGATTAAAATGGTTGATATATAAACATCAAACAAGTGCACTTACAACCCAACAAAATGTCTCTTTAATCCTATTGCCCATAAAGCTAAGGCCCACCTCTCAACCTTAGACTCTGGGGCACCACATATCATAGGATTACCTATTATGGGTAGTACCAATAGATCATGAACATCTTCAAATGTGATCCCCACTTCTATATTATCCCCATCCACCTCCTACCAAAAAGTGTTGGTTAGTCATTCTCATACTTTAAGGAACATGGTGACTAAGTCAACACTCATGGGAATCTAACACATCTCCATAATGCCTTCAAAACCTAGAGAAGCCAACCAAGCATGATTATCATTTGATAATCTGTCCAAAAATTTTAACAACCATGTTACATCTACTAGGTACCAAAATCTTCATCACCTTTGAAAAATGCCAAACAACATAGAATGTATTTGATCTCAATAGAAAAACCATAAAAATACATTCTAAAACTATTAAATTTCAAAAATGAAATACTTCATCAATATGTCATTGCTATTTTATCCCCTTTTATTACATAGTCAACCACTTTATACTAAGTCATCCCTATCATCCTATGCAATCAGCCACTTTACACTAAGTTGGCCCTGTCAGCCTACATAGCTAACCACTTTGTACTAAGTTGACCAAGTCATTTTACATAATCAGCCATTATAATTCTAAGCCGGCCCTCTTACCCATTTTTATAAATTACATCAGCCCTATCCTACATAGTTAGCCCATATTTTTAAACTATGTTGAACACCCCCTTGTAGGATTAAGTCGGCTAAGATATACTAAGTCAGCCACTTCACCCTTCCAACTAGATCAGCCCTATGTTACACAATCAGCCATATAGAGTAATACTATGTCATCCTTATACTATGTAATTGGCCTCTTTGACCACATTTTACCTTTTCAATTGAGTCAATTGGGCTGACTCCATTCAATAAAGGTGGTAACTTTTCTATTATTTACCATAAATGCCTTGGGAATTTATTGCTCCTACCACTTCCTACCCATTAACCTGCTTAATTCCTACTCTACCTAAAAATTTCTTAGGACCAATTATGCTACACGATTTTCTCCTAATGTCTAATTTTTCACAACTAGCTTAATTTTCAACAAAAATCACCAAAATTTTTAATTTAATGTACCACTTACCTAAGATGCACCCACCATTACTACTAGGCATCCTCTAGTTTGTACTTTCCATCTCCTCACCATTGTCACTCCCTGGGCTCCTCTAAGTCTCTCAGAGCTCTATTTTCTCAAAATAGCAAAATTACAAATGAATTAATTTTTACCATATTTATATTTACCATTCAAAATTATTTACCTAATAATTATTTACCACTAGATTTTGAATTTTACTCATAACTTTGTTTCTACTAGCTTTTTTTACAAATCATAAGATGTTTTGGAATCTTAACCTCGTAGATAATTTTTCTACTTACTATATGTATTTTTGCAAAAAAAATTGAATTTTACCTTATTTTGAAGGTTCAACTAATGTTTCCTACATTGGAAACCTCTCCAACCCTTTCACATCATATCTATTCTATATCATTAAGGTAATTAAAGGTATGTATTTTTCAATTATTTCCTTTCAATTATCTTATTTTCTCTATACTATAATTTATTCAGCTCAACATTGTTTTTTTCTATGGTCTTTTCCTGAAGCACCATCCCATATTACAAATTTGTGACACATGATGAGCTTTGAGTGGGCCATATGTATACACAATATTTTTAAAATTTATCAATTACTGATGTTTTCTCTCTTGCAAAAACCCATCGAGTCGCATCTTCTCTGAGTGCATGCCTTAAAGGGTGCATCAAGAAAGGGGTAGGTAGGCTGAGCTTTCTCTCTTGCAAAAAGCCATCAAGTCTCAACCTCTCTGAGTGGATGACTTAAATGGTACATTAGGAAAAGGGTAGGTAGGCCTTTAGTGCTTCATAATATTTTTTTTCCCTATAATTTCACTTAAAACCAATACAAATCCCACTTACACATTTCCCTAAGCTTTGACACATCCCTTACACTTTTCTCCAAATAATTCACTGCCTCAAATATCCCCTATCCAATCCAGAAAACCCTTTTACCACCTTACCAAATTCAATCTATTGGGTTGGCTTAGTTCTAGGAATTAATCATGTTAAGGGACTAAGTCCACCCAACCAATTTAGTTTAGGACTTAATTACTTTATTATTTTAACTAACTAGGGTGATTAGGTTGACTGCATCAGTTGAAATTTAGAAGGGTTTAGAGTTAAATTAGGCTATATATACACATCATTCACCCCATTCTAATAAAGAGAATCATTCATTTTCAATTCTTTATCTACTTATCTGTCATTCTACTTGAAGAGTCATTGCTTAGGGTTTTATACTTATTAGATAAGAATCTTGTCTTGTGGAAATGTCTTAGATGCATAAGATAAGTCTTGTAGCCTAGATCTAACCTATCTTTTTGATCCTTATGAACCACAATAGCTTCTTGTAAATCACCATTTTCCAAGGGAGAGATTGAGTCTCTACAGGTTCATCTTCAAGGTAAGTATTCCTAACTCTTACTCTTGTTTTGTTAGTAGATAGATTTGCATGTATAATGGATAATGAATGTATTATCTGTCATTGCTTAGAATTACCTCTACATTGACTTGAGTATGTTTATTCTTTGTATGTTTGTTATTTATGTTTATCCCCTATTTGTGCCACAAACTTTGGTGAGCACTAGATTAAATTTACTTTACTTTGTTATTGCATTGAAATATCAAGACCTAGCTAGCATTATTATGTGGTGTTGCTTGAATACAAGATTTGGAACCCTCTCTATCCGTGTCATATGATAAGACATCCCTCAGGTAGGTTTAGCGGATCCATATTGTTCATGACCCTAATTATCAATGTATTGATAATGATATAGTTAGTTGATTTATCTTCTCTAATCTAGGATTGATTTATAGATCAACTTCATTTTAGCTTGCATACATTTAGTCTGTAAGTTTATTGTGATAATCACATGGTGTGGTCCACACAGATGATTTATTACAAGGTTAAGCCTAGGGAATCTCTTCCACACAAACCCAGACTTCAAATGAACACTACCAGAGCTCTACTTATAAAAATTTTGTGATCTTAGAATTCTTGAAAATCTATCGAAGAATAAAATCTAAAAAATATGGTTTAGGTTTTTAACCTGCACAAAAAAGTTAAAACATTGTTGAAGAGCCTATTGGTCTTCTCTTTTATTTGGAGTGTTTAATTTCAAAAATATACCCAATATCAATTGTGAGGCTAAAAAATCCCAATTTAAAAAAAAAACATTTTATCTAAATATTTTTATAAAAAAATAAAATCTGACCTAAAAATCTTGATTTTCTGAAAAAATGAAAAAACCCATGAAAATGCTTAAATGCTTGTTTTTATGTTTTTCATGGCCTCTTGTCCTTCTAAAAACTCTCATACCATTCCCTTCACTCACCAAAAATCTAACTGACATAATTAGGCCAAAATAACCTTCTACTTATACATGATTCTTTCTCCAACCAATCTTGGTTAGCCACAACACTTTACATGATTAGATAAAAATAAAAATATATCTTTTTAAATGTCACATACAATATAAATCACCTCATTAGGTAGGCCATGCTTCAAATGGATAAAACCAACACACTAGCCTTAAGCTAGACCTAAGCAATTAGCCCTCCATTAAGCCACACATTACACTTAGATACCAATAACCCTTAACTAAAGATTTGAAACTTTTAAACACTTGACCACAAGGTCCTCAAATCCTTTTATATTATTAATAATAAATACAACACTCCAAATCACTTGTTCACCTTATGAAACCTCTTTTAGCCCTCAAGCCTTCAATATGTCCTATGAAGACCTAATTCACCTTCATGAAACACTTTGAGCCACTATGGCCCAGATGGACCTTACCAATGACCCAAACTAGTTCAAAAACTTTAATTACATCCTCTATGATCCTTTTCCAAGCTTAATAAACATAAAATCATTCTCTCATATTTTGAAACCTCCATTAGGTCTTAAAGACCTATTAGGATTAATTAGCCTAGAAACATTGTCTTCACAAATGAGGCTCAAACTAACTATATATAAACTTTCCAAGCATAATCCACATATGGATGGAAATATAAATACCTCAATAACATCATCTAAGCCATAATGCACCTTCATTCAACCTCAAAAGTCTCAAAAACACCACTGCAAGAAGCCTACTCAAACCTGCAATAATTATAGTCAATAAAAGTCAAATTTGACCTGAAATAACTACACTTGTACAGATAGTCAAAACTCCAAACCACTTTAAGGATGATCTATATGGAGTATAATTAATTTTTTTTATACCAATAATGTTTGATAAATACTTTGACTTATAAAATAATTTATTTGCACTCTATTTCATTTAGAAAAACACAGTCAACCAATAGTCAATTTTCACATGCAATAAATACAATTATACGACCAATCAAACCTCCTAATTAATTTTCCTATATTTCCCTTGAAGTTACTTACTATTTTTATATTTATACTATCATAAAATTCATCCATTATCAAAATTTATAAACAAAATACTATATATTGGTTTTCTTTTGTAAATTTAAATATTTGAATTCCAACAATCACTTTTTAATGCAAAAATGGCTATGGAAAATAGTGAAATTTACCTGGGAGAGCAACTTTGAACTACCATAACATTTTATATACATCATTTCAAGACCTTAAATTTGAAAAACATGATCTAGTTATAAATCTAAATAAACCCATGTGACCACTTTCTTTTGACAACTTCACGCATGCAAATGTTGATATCATCAATCTGTTTACTCAAGAAATTATGCCATGATGACTAGGGTAACCTAGACCTTCACAAGACTAATCAAATAGATTCCTTTCACTTTTATAAGTATCCTAAGCAATTATTGTACCCCATATGACCCCACAAACATGTTCAATCACCTCAAAGGCCTACATACATGATATGCACTCTCAAATCCACTTGGAACCTATCACTTTGTCATTAATGCATTATTTGTTAAGATCACCTTGACGTTAATGACAATCAATGCATCTCAAAACCATTCTCAAAAATCACCCCCTTTATCATTGATGGAAAACACCTCTCATAATGCTCTCTCCCAAAGTGAACAACTCCTTCTTTATGATCTCTCTCCCCCTTTGACATTAATGACAAAGGGTCTCTTCGTCAACATGCCAACTTGATCCTTGGACCTGAAAAACTGCTCACGAAGATAAAAATATCCCCCTAAAATCATGCTCATATCATATAACGTATTCTCAAACCATATTCAACCACACAATGTCCTTATAATTTAAACATCTCACATATGCTCCCCCTCACTTTATTCATACCTTGCATATTATCAATTGAAGAAAACATACCTCTTTCTGAATTGCTCCTTGACTTCTTAGCTTACAAGAAACATGCCCACATACTTTTCAATAAACCTTATTTATCTCCCCATAAATATATATTCCACCTGAACAAAACCAAAATATTGTAAACATATACAAGCAAACTCTCTTATAAGAACATACCTTGAACGGAACCATCTTCATCCACACATACGCTACCACAAGTATCCAACATCCTTCATGAGACAACTGAATCAAATGTTGATCTTCTTGGGCCCAAATGACCTCTTTCAATGGTCTAAAAACCTTCTCATATGAATAAAACAACCACAATTGATCTTAACAATAAGAACATGCTCAAAATAACTAAACTTACTTGAATCCATGCCTATAAGAGCTCTTCAAGCTACCAACATGAATAGACTACCTCATTACAACATCTATGGATGAAATATTATTAAATTCATACCTTAATTCTAAAATCTGAACTAACCTTCACAAGCTTAGCCCTTTAAGAACCTCTATCTTGCACAAGAAAAGATACTCTTTTTTAGGTCACTTCAAAGAGGTATATTGCAAACAAAGATACATAACTAAAATTCTCATACCTTTACACCAAGGGACTACCTTTAGCACACCATAACCTCATTGAACACTTTCATATCATAATCTTACACCCACTCACCAAGTTTGGTGACCCAACTCATTATATAATCCAAGATACACCATGTTAAGGGTTTATTATGTTAAAACCCTTATGCCAACCAAGGACACTCAAAGTAAGATCTTCTTCCACAAATAACTTCAGACCTTCAAATCACTTCTCACAGCTCTAAATAGGTGATATAAATCTTTTACAAGCTTTAAACCAATTAAATAATCCATATTCAACTATATGCATATCAAGACAAAGAACATACCTTGACCCATTAACTAGTCTCTCACTTATCAACCTTGTAACACCATTCCATGATGCTTCAAATGACTAAGTAATGCCTCTAGTAATCTTAATAGAGACACCTCAACTTTAAATTCACTTATAACACCTAAAACTTATGGGATTCTAAAATTTTCATACTCTCACTAGTTTGTTTGTCTTTCCTAAACCTCCTCATAGGCTTGATTGGCTCATCCATCTTCTCTTTGACTCCCTTGTCAACACATCCTGATAAATAGTACTCTTATCTTGCCTTTATATATACCACAGCAAACAAACCATCTTGACTGATATGCTCAGCAACCAATTCAACCTTGGTCTCAATCTGATCTCTCTTAATAGTCTTAGGTCTCCCGATCCATGTATGACCTTTTCCCTGCACACTAGAAGCTCCATACACCTTGTTTTGCCTTGAAAACTCATTCAACCTATTCTTAAAATATTTTTCAATATGACCAATTCTATGACACTTAAAACAAATAATTTCATTCATACTTTTTACTTGATGATGGTTGTTATCTCCTTTTGATAGGTTACCTCTCCTTTTGTAATCTCTTACAATGTGACCAAATTGATTACAAGCATAACATTGACTATGAGATGAATTGACAAACCTCATGGCATTATGATGCCTTGTTGTTATTCTCACCTTGTTATTCATTCTATCATCCATCTTGACCTGGTCTAATTTCTCTTGCTCAACCTTGCTCATTTTGACCACTAGCTTCTCATGCTTAACCTTCAAGGAGCCTAGCTCAGTTTTCAACCAATCACACTTGGACTTCTTTGACCTCAAACTTGAATTTATATCCTCTAACTGATTCTTAAGATCATGAATATTCATCTTATCTTCTTTGACTATTTCAATCATTATCTCAAACTTGGTTTGAAGATGACACCTTTCATTCATATTCCATAAAAGACTTGACCTGCTCTCTAAGACTTTTAATGATTTTTTCATATTCATCTTCCATGGAGTTAGAGTTACTCCTTGTCTAAAAATAACTAGTATACTCTTTAAGACTTTTGACCATCAATCTCAATTCCTAATTCTATTTCCTTAGTTTTTTAGTCATTTTATGCTTCAAAGACCACCTTCCTAGTTGTCAAGCCTTCTTGAAGGACCTGCTCTATTACCAATTATTGGAAGCACAATCACTGAGAGGGGGGTGAATCAATGATTCAAGCAAATAAAATTTAATTCCAATTATTCAAACTCTTAACCATTCAACATAATCATTCATTAAGCATATAAACCATTCATTGTAATGAATAAAGAAAACAATGCAAGATCAAAGCACATAACACATGAATTATGTGGGAAACCCTCATGGGGTAGAAAACCCACTAAAACAATATTTGGAATAATATCCTATAAAGGTATTGCTTTAATTTACACCAGATCCATCTAATTAAGGATCACCCACCCCTCAATTTACTCAAGCACCCACTAGACCTTTAGCTAGCACTAACTAGCAAGGAGGTTACAACCCCCTAGATGATCAAGTACCAACTCAATCACCTCCAAACTCATATCCACCATTGATCTGATGTTTGACACACTTTATGATGGAATTATATTTCTCTAACACCTACAAAAATATCTCTTCACCTCATTCAATTTATGGTAGTTCATACAAACTCAAATCTGCCTCTTACATAGGCATACAACTCTTTCTCTTCTTTACTCAAACACCCCTCATACACAAGCTCATGATATTGAAGCCATTATTAATTCACACTATGATATTATTATATTTAAATATATTATTTAAACACAATTAATATCAATCATACATAGCCTGTGCATTACTCTTCTAACACATATTCAATGCACTTCTTCACTCTAGGTCATCTAGATAAACTAGGCCTAATCATGCCTTGAATCAATACAAAAACTTATTGATTACCTTTAGCATAACTTCATATCTTACTAAAAAATTCAACATGTTATTTTTATGTTTTTCATGTCCTCTTATCCTTCTACAAACTCTCATACCATTCACTTCACTCACCAAAAATCTAACTGACACAATTAGGCCAAAATAACCTTCTACTTATACATGATTCTTTCTCTAACCAATCTTGGTCAGCCACAAAACTTTACATACTTGTATCAACATCAAAATATTTATTATTACATGTTACATACAATATACATCACCTCATTAGGCCGTCCATACTTCAAATAGCTCAAACCAACACACTAGGCTTAAGCTAGACTTAAGCAATTAGCCCTCCATTAGGTCACATGTTACACTTAGATACCAATAGCCCTTAACCAAAGATGTAAACCTTTAAAAAACTTGACCACAATTTCCTCCAATCCTTTTATATGTTTAAAATTTCATGCAACACTCCAAGTCACTCGATCACCTTATGAAACCTCTTTTAGCCCTCAAACCTTCAATAGGTCCCATGGAGACCTAATCCACCTTCACGAAACACTTTGAGCCACTATGGCCCAGATGACCCTTACCAATGACCCAAACTAGTTAAAAAAAATTAATTACATCCTCTTTGATCCTTTTCTAGGCTTAATAAACATCAAATCATTCTCTCATATTTTGAAACCTCCATTAGGTCTTAAAGACCTATTAGGCTTAATTAGTCTAGAAACATTGTCTTCACAAATGAGGCTCAAACTAATTGTATATAAACTTTCCATGCATAATCTATATATGGATGTAAATATAAATACCTTAGTAACATCATCCAACCCATAAGACACCTTCATTTAGCCTCCAAAGACTCAGAAACACCAATACAAGAAGCCTACTCAGAGCTGCAATAATTATAGTCAACAAAAGTTAACTTTGACCTATAGTAACTACATCTGTACAAATAATCAAAAGTCCAAATCACTTTTAGGATGATATAAATTGATTTTAATTCATTTTTTATTTTTATACCAACAAGGTTTGATCAATACTTTGACTTATACAATCATTTCTTTACACTTTGGTTCATTCAAAAAAAATATACTCAACCAATAGTCAACTCTCATGTGCAATAAATACAATTCTATGACCATTCAAACCTCCTAATTAATTTTTTTTATTTACCTTGAAGTTATTTACCATTTTTATTTTTACACCATCATCAAATTCATCCATTATCAAAAGTTATAAATAAAATACTACAAACTATTTTTCCTCTGTAAAATTCAAATATTTGAATTCCAATGGTTACTTTTTAATGCAAAAAATGGCCAAGTATGGAAAATAGTGAAATCAACCTGGGAGAGAAAATTTTCACTACCATAACATTTTATAGACATCATGTCAAGACCTAAAATTTGAAACACGTGATCTAGCCATAAATTTAAACAAACCCATGTGACCACTTTCTTCTGACACCTTCACACATATGAATGCTGACATCATCAATATGCTTACTTAGTAAATTTTGCCATGATGACTAGGATAACCTAGACCTTCACAAGACTACTCAAAAGGATTATTTTAACTTCCATAAGTACACCAAGCACTTCTTATACCCCATATGACCCTTCAAACATGGTCAATCACCTCAAAGCCCTGCATACATAATATGCACTCTCAAAACCACTTGGAACCTATCACTTTTTCATTAATGCATTATGTACTAAGATCACCTTGACATCAATGAAAATCAATGCATCTCAATACCATGCTCAACAAATAAGACAATAGTAAAAGCAAGATTTTATGAACATAATAGCCAAGAAAAAATTGTAATGATATAGGTAGACACCTAAAAATGGTATAACTATGGTTTTTACAATACTTTTATGTGATTTTACATATGTAGACTCTTAATGTCAAATAGGAAACTTATTGGTACATATGTCTTGGGCTTGTGTCTCTTTGTCTAATTTACTCAACTACATAATTTTTTGTTTTACTCTTCATATTTATTGAATCTATCATAAAAATCCCTAGTTTTGTTCTCTTATCTATGAGTTTTTATGGCTTTATGATAGTTATAGAATCTTGGATAGTTTTAGTAATCATTAATGTTCATATTTAATGTATTTTTCCTGGTGTATCTTTCAAGACTATTTTGGGACACGCCACCCTTTGGGTGTTTTATTTTACCCTTTTAGAATTGATTTGTTCAACTTGTGCAAACCAATATTTCCTCAATTCAAAATTGATAAACTTATATATACAAATACATTAGAATAATTTTAGGAAAGAGGACTCGCTAATTTAAATAGGCACACTTAATGCACTTATCCATCTAACTTATTGTTATTTAAAATCAAAAGTTTCTAAATGATATGTCTATTTACATCATTGTACGAAAAGAGGACCTAGGTGAAATTGTGCTTAGACTTGCATTCACATTATTTTGTACACACATAAAATAGTGGGAGAACTATATGTATTTTTATCCCTCTTTAGAGTATTGACAATGTAGACAACACTCAGCTAGTCATTAAGGATTGGCTAAAGGTTATTCCAACATAACCTGTTAAAACCTTTATCCAGGTCACATTGGTCTTTAGAGTGCAAGTTAAGGTTTAAAGAAAAGATAAAGAAGACATAATTATTAGATCAATTCTAAAGGCATATTAATACATAGGATCCACTTGTAAACACAGACGTAGTGATCCAAACTATCACCGATGAGCACAAATCTCCTAGATGAATCTGGTACACATTGGATGAATCTAGCTACCATAATCATTTTAATAATAGTGGAGGTATCCTAAAATTAGCATTAGTTTATTTCCTAATATGAGCCAACATATATCCCTTGTAGAGCATGTTTGATGATTGTGACAAATCAAAACACATAGCAAAATCCTAAACAAGATAAGTACCTTATCCTTTAGTTGTTTTCTATAAATATTAAATTGCAGTAAATCCTAGTTACACTCAAATTTGTATAGTTTAATTATATTTTATGTAATCTGATTAGTCTCAATATTTTGGCTTATTTAAACTACTAAATCTAAATTTAGTAAAATAATAGAAATCAAGAAAACATTACCATAATGACAAAAACCAAGAAGTCAAAAAAAAATCTAAAATGAAACATTGTTCCTTAATGCAACAATCCTCTAGCATGAGCATTTGATCACAACCACTATTATGTCATAGCTGCCCCCCCCCCCCCCCCCCCCCCCCAATTGAGTAAGGAATAATTAAACTTTACAAAACACAGAGACAACAAAACATTAGTATCATACTTATATTCATTGGATAACCTTAAAGCCTTATTCTTCCCTTCAAAGGAAAAATAGCATGTATACTATTATATAAATCCAATACATTTTTTATAAAAATATCAACTTGCATATGTATCAAAACCCATGTATACTATTATATAAATCCAATACATTTTTTATAAAAATATCAACTTGCATATGTATCAAAACCCTGTAAAATCTCAAAACATTGAAGCACATATTATAAACATGAGTACATATTTTTTTGTGTGTGTAACACACACATATCCTTGGGTTATTCATTATGCATATATATAAGAATCATTTAATGATAAAAATAATAAATAATTATAATGAGTCCTATATAATTGGTACTTTGAATGAGATAAAGAGTTTTATACAAGAATCAAAACAAAAAACTTCTAAAGAAATAAATCTTAAGGAAAAAGTATAACTCAAATAAATGTTAGTGTGTGCCATATTCACGCTCTATGTGAAGTCCACCTTAGGTAGTTTTATTATCAATGTATATTACATTATGTGCATAATGTTAATATGCACATTTAATGTTGCAGTTATCTTCACATGTGTGAAAATAATTAGATGTACTTAGGAAATGTTTCCAACTTTCTACTCCATAAATAAACATCTCCCACTCACCTCTTTCTCTTCCTATATAAGGAACATTTGTGTCTGATGAATCAATTAATATTGGGTCATTGTAAATCTAAGTTAGTAGAGATATAGTCATTTAAGAGAGCCAAAGATCACTCCTTGATCCTTGGTATTGTTGTGTAACATTTTGTTATTTAAATACTTTTTCATTATATATATATATATATATATATATATATATATATATATATATATATATATATATATATATATATATATATATATATATATATATATGTATGTATATATGTATGTATATATATATATATATGTATGTATATATATATATATATATATATGTATGTATATATATATATATATGTATGTATATATATATATATATATATATATATATATATATGTATGTATATATATATATATGTATGTGTATATATATATATATATGTATATATATGTATATATGTATATATATGTATATATGTATATATATGTATATATATGTGTATATATATGTGTATGTATATGTGTATGTATGTATGGTTAATACATTTATTTTATTGACCAAATAAAATAAATGTATTAACCAAACATACATACATACATGTATGTATGTATGTATGTATGTTTGGTTAATACATTTATTTTATTTGTGAATTCTCCCATCTGAGTACTTGTTGTGGATGGTGTCTTTATATTTAGAGTTCCTTGGGTCTTCCTCTTTTTTGATAGAAAACCCACAGAAAAATATAAATAAAATTAAATGGGGAGGTGACATACGTCACTTTTTAATTAATAATAAACATGGAACCCAAAGCTAAAAAGGAAGCCTTCACGCATTCCTTGAAATAATGTTTAAAGACTCAAAATTCACTCACAAACATGGAGAATAAAATACACAAAGAGATGGAAATTTTTTAACCAAGACAAAATTCAAACAAGTTTCAAGTGCTCTTCGGTCCAAAAGAAGAAACAGAAATAAAAATCAAGAAACAAAGTACCAAAAGAGGGAAACCATGGAGGATGTGAAATATAGGTAAAATAAAACTCTGTAACTCATACTGAGAAAAATAAACCTTTCATTCGATGTCTATGTCGACGTGAATTACTATTAATAATAGAATTATTCTCATCTAACTTTAAAATTTAGATATTCAAAAATAGTGGCCCCAAACTCTTTTGGATTTTGGACATATTGGTAATAAAACACTCCTTCAAGCTTAATGCCATGGGGTTGTATAGACTCAGAGGGAATTATTCCTACAAAGTAACTAATAAGGGTATAATTTTTATGCCATTTGCATGCATTATCAAATTCAAGAAGTTACAACATAACATTAGGAGGATTATCTTCAAAAATAGAATCATTGCTTCATTAAAAAAAATTGAGACAAATTTCTTATCTTTCTTTCGCACCATTGTCTCCTTCAATAAGTGTGTGTTCAAGAAGCGTGTGAATTGTGTGAAGTTGAAGTCTTTAGAATGCTTTATTCTATTTATTTTTTTTAGTGTTCAATTCTAGAGATTCCCTCTGCTTTGTTGAAATTTAACTATTTTTTAGTGATTTTGGGGAAGTGTTTTCCAATCACAATGGAATTTGGGTATTTTTTTATTAAGATGTTGAGAAATTTAGTTATTTCTTTGGTGATTTTAGGGAAGTTTTTTTCTGTAGTTGTGAGATTTGGATATCTTTTTATTAGGATGTTGGAAATTTTAGCTATTTCTTTGTTGATTTTGGGGTAGTTCTCTAAAGGGATTGTTCTTGGAAGTAAATAGTGTTTGCAGATTATTTTGAGCACTTCAATTGTTAGAAAATATTTTAAAATGAGTGGAGAAGGATCCTTTTCGTGTATGATTTCAGCATTGAACAAGGATAAAGCTTCCTTTGAAAATATCATTAATAAGTAGAACAAAGAAATAGTAAATAAATATTCAATTAATGATGTTTACTCCTCTTTCTTAAGTTTGGTAGAGGACCTTAAGCTCAAATAGTAATTGTATTATAATGTCTTACTTGACAAGATAACCAAAATAAGTGTAAAGAAGGTTTGAGATTTTTTGAAGGTCTATATTATTATAAGTATTTAAAAAAGAAAAAGTTTTGAAATTGACAGCCAAAAATGATGTATTAAAATAAAATAGTTTTCCCTCAAACCTTAACATCTAGTTAAAAAGTATACAATCCCAAAATATCTCAATGATATATAGTATGAAATAGGATTATATAATTAGTTATAGGTTTTATATTAAAACAAATGATAGATCTAATTCAATTTTAAGAGGAATAAAATTAAATAAAATTATATTATCTCATAAAGTAATTAAGAGATTAGAAAAATTGCATTATTTAAAATTTGTAATAGGTGTCATTAGATATGTATATTTTTTTAGCTCAACTTTGGATTTAGTTTGTATAATTAAATTTTAAGTAATTTTGCATCACAATAAAAGATAATTTAAATTTAATATTTTAATCGATAAAAAGAGGGTTATAAGGCCTCTCGCATATATATTAATATAAAAAAAATTCAAAAAAAAAAAAAAAATTAATATTTTATTTTTGATAATGAATCACAGGTGTTGATTCAAAATGTGTCAATCAAAAATATTACACAGCTTTTTCCCAAAAATTATATAGCTCACAAATTTTCAATATTTTATATTTTTCTTTAAAAAAATAACATAAAAAAACTTATAATAAATCACTTTCATGTCCTAACGATAACATAAGAACTATATAATAATTAAAAAAACAACCATCTACATCTTAATCCAAATCTATCTATCAAAAAAAAAACTAACCTTTATACCAAAAATTACCTTTCATAACATCACTTAAAACAAAATATTTAAAATAAAAAAAAACAAACAACCAACCAAATTTCCCCAACAATGAAAATAAAGGTTACCTAGTCTTAACAATTTAACTTAAGTGAGACCTTAACCACTAGAAAACAAAATCACAAATAACACAAAAATTGCTAGCATCAATAAACAGATCATCAAGTGGAAAGTAATAACCTTTGGATGCCATTGTATCTTTCAATATTTTTGTTTCCTTGTCACTTTCAACTAGAATTTCGCCCCTCTAATTAAGAACTAGGCATAGACACCACAAAGTTGGAAAATGAAAATACTAAATTTAACACAATTTAGTAATTACATTCTTACAAAATTCTAACATGAAGATTGTTGCTTTATAATTATAAGGTGAGAGGGTTTTTTTTAAAATCAACATAAATTTCCACCTAAAAAGCACATCAACCTATATATACTTCCCTACAATGCATCAAAATTACCAATTAACTCTAATTTAAGTCTCAAGGTGTAGAAACAAACTCACATTTTGACATCATAGTTTTCATTCCAATAATGATTTCAAAGGGCTTAAGATGGTCCCCCATCGGTGAAAGAGGAGCATCAAGTTTTATAGCATAATAAGAAAGCATTATTAGCTTGTATTGTCATCATTTTGAATTAAAGATATCATTTTGAATTAAACAAATAAATTTTATAACCAATGCATCGTCAACATAAGGATTAGAACTTCAATATGTGTGGTAAAAAAGAGTGAGGTTTTGAATATGAAACTTACAAAGCAAATTTTTTTCCAAAACTAAAATAAATAAAAAAGTTTGGTAAAAGGTTTTTCACTGACTCACATTAAAATTTAAATCCAATGAAATCCTTTTTATTTAAGATTGTAAATTTAAATCATTGTTTAATAAAAAAAACACATATAAAATAGCAGGAGGATTGCATGTTAACATATAAGGTGAAAATTCACAAGCCGTGACCAAATTATATTTTGAAATGGAAATGTTTTGATCCCTATAATTTACCTATGTTGGTGAAGTCTAGTCACCAAAGGGCCAAACTATTGTACAAGTCTAGCTTGACACATCTTGAACCAATTCCCACACTAGCATATCATGCAAGGGTAAAAAGTCCTGCAAAATCCCCTGAGGTGTGAAGGAACAAAGGATCCAAGATGGGGTTGTGTTAGTTGCATGTAACGAGAGAATAGTGTTCGATAGGAATGGAAGGGGGAAATGCCCAGATAATTAGGGTTACACACACAAATGCTCTTAGACAAACTTATATCAGCAAGCATTCAAAATGTCATCTTTTATTAAAATCACTCTCTGTTGAATAAAAGGAACATATTATTACTTACAACACACCATGTGCTCTCACTCTATAATCTAGAGCTTGGCCATAGCTCTAATCTCTCCCTAGTACAATCTAATAGCAGTGATCTACCCTAATTCTCTTTGTGTTGACTCGTTATCTCTCACTCTCTATTTTTCACCATTCTTTTGGCTTTGCTTCACTGACTAGATTCTCTCATTTGTTTGACTGCTCTCGTAACTCTCTTATTCTTCTTCATCATCTTATTATTATTGATCCTTTCCTGCCTAATCCCATATTTGAAATGCCAACTCAACCTGATGATAGCTACCACATCATCCATCATCATACCACCATAACTCTGTGTTAGGATCTCTAGCCAACCAATCCATCTATCACTTTCCTGCGTAATCTCTTTTATGGTTTTTGGGTCTACATAGTTACTTTTCCTTGTGTCCTACCACTTTGTCATGTAGCACACCTAGACATGATTCTAAAATTTGACATTTACTTTGTTGGCAATTCTGTCTAAGGCACACATGTAATTTATGTGGTTTGGATTGCACATGCCTCTCAACTAGTGGTGTTGAACTTGCCTAAAGCACACAAGCACGCACTTGTCTAATACTTAGTTGATTTTTGGGGTAAACATCACCCCACACTAAATTGGTTATTTTTTCTCAAATAATGAGTTCTTTTACTTTCCTTCATGCAATCCAATTGCCCTCAAAAAAATTTCACAAGCAATTGCTTCATCAAGGCTGCACGGTTCTAAAAGCCTTTTTTACATGACTCCTCACAAGATGCTTTCTTTTTCTTTGGTGGCATTTCTACACATCTTCCCATTTCTTCTCCCATCTAGTGGCTTTATTATTGTATTCTCCTTTGGCTCAATCTCTTTTTCACCAAGTAGTTTTACTACTCAGGTCCTTTAAGCTCACCCTCTTCACACCCAGGGTCAAAGTATTACTTTGGTGTTGTTAGCTTGATTTCTTGTAGAGAACCACTTCAGCTTCTTCCTAAAGGTTACTCATCCTATGCATGTTGTCTGTTATCTAGGTTACATTTCTTAGCAACCTTTCTATGTGCATCCTCCTATTAAGGTTTATGCTTCCCTATGATTTTAAGCACTTTGATCTCATTATTGACATCTTTGAGAGGGTCATCAATTGCCTTTGGTACCAAGCATTCAAGTAAATAGATTTAGAGAGGGAAAATTGTCTACATGCATTTGGGTGAGTGCTTGTACTTCATAGTGTCTTACTAGGGTTTCCTCAAAGATAGAATAAAACCTTCTCAAGTGGCCTCTTGTTTCATCTAATATAGTCATAGCCCCTAGGGACTTCCTTTTAGCTCCCAACAAGTCTAGTTAAACACTACTTGGATTGGTAGCGCAGATCCTTTTAGTTTTCTTTCCTTGCCTCACCATTTGATCTTCTTCTCAAAGTCCCTAGTTCTTCCAATTGCACAACACCACTACACACATCCTTGGGTCATGACATGACTAGCTCTCCTTGACATGTGTTTACACTCACCAACTTTGATATGTCATCTCCACTACTTCAGATTGATTTCATGTGTGATCTCTTCCTAAGTCATCTGACCTCTACCCATCTACTCATGGTGGAGGCACATGACTCTATCCTGAGTCATCTTCTACTCTGCTCTTCTCTCCAGCTAACAAGCTCCTTTTTCCTCATGTTGCCTACAGGTTTCTAGTTTTCCTACGATATCTAGATAGAAAGGGGATCTTTCATTTTTTATCTTTATTGAAATCAATTGACCTATGTCTATAGGGTAGTGTGATGTTTTTAGCTCCTTGGTTCTAGTTCTTCGTATCCAACCTCCAAAGCTTTGACCCTCTTGGTATGATTTCGTCCTTCCTCATATATCTTTAGCTTTCTCTATTATCTCTGGTAGAAAACCTATTAAGATTATCTTTTTAAGTTCTCAACAGTCTCTTCCACTTTTGCTCCTAATTTGGCAAGTTGTATCGTGGGCCATCCTTCTACTCATATATAGGTGCAAAAAGAATGACCAACTGATCTAAATAATAAGTTGACATCTATCCATGTGGCCACCCATTTTTGCCTATGCATATGGTAGCCTATCCAAGTCATGCTTTAAATTTTTAATTCTAAAAAATGTTAGATCTTTCACATGCTTTGATCCTTCTCACTCTTGTCCTTCTCTAGCTGAGTCACTTTCCTCAATGCTTAGCTCTAACATCAATAACTTTAGATCAGGCTTAAGATTATGTCATTCCTTGTGTACGTCAACTCAATTTTTGTAGTTCCTCTCTCCATTGAGTTGTCTAATTGGTCGTACCTCTTTCCTTATGTACTAACATGACACATGTCCTTTCCTATTTAGTTATTTGACTTGGTCAATGTTGGATGGTGGAGCCTGATCTTATTTTAATGCCTAGTTCTCTATAGGGGGGTGTGAGGGGGTAACGCCCCCCCACTATGGTCACCATGGGGGTTCAGGATAGTGCCCTCGAAGCAAACTTTTATGAAAAATGCATTATAAAATATTGTAATTTCATAGTTAATCTAGACCATTTACTATTAGGTTTTAGATATAATGGTATAAATTAAATTAGTACATTTTTTCCCTAATTTATAACCCTCCTTTGATATGAAGGCATTATAATTAGGGGGTAAAAGAGAAAGAGTGAAGAGGATATTACAATGGATGTATTGCAAGTTTTTTTCCTTCATTTGTTGGACTGAATAATAAGAAGGATTGATAGTTTTTGTGTGGATGTAGCCTATATTGGGTGAACCACATTAAATCTGTGTCTCTATTTTGTTGTATTTTCTAAATTTTAATTATGTCTTTATTTCATTATTATTGCTCTACATTCTATATTCCTAACAATCAACATACTAACTCCTTTCGCATGATATTATTTATTCTATGCACTTTCCTCTCAGATGTCTACGTTAGACACTTTTCTTCTCCTCTTCTTGGCACCATCTTATAACCCAGAATAAAATATGCATCTAGTCCTTCAGTGTAATGCTACATTGAGATTTGTTTGTTTAGGTGTCGATGCAAACTTTATTTTTGAAATGTAAACATGCCTTTTCTAATTTTATGGTGCTCCCAACCTCACTAGAGACTCAAACATTTAGTGTGTAGACTATCCAAAGAAAATACCTTTTTGACTCGCTCGACTAGATATCAAGAGGTGAGCACATCTTATTACCCTAAAATAGCTTCTATCGACAAGCAAAATGAATAGAATAATGGCCTACAGAAGACTTATTACATGATGGCATTGAATGCCTTACTTCATAATGGTTTAGGGTCTCCCAAGACCTAAGTTGATGAAATTCAACAACTTCTGAGGTGTCAATAGATGAGGGGCCTAGTCTCATGTTATTGAGTAGTTGTTAAGCTATTCGAGAAGTCTTGATCAATTTGTCAATCAATCAACCTCTATATAAAAGAAACATCTTTAGCTAGCCCTTTTTTACAATTCAAGGCATCTTCCACACCCTAGGTGCATGTAGTGACTCATGCATCTTGAGTCTTACAATTATGGCTGAAGGGATGAAATCAAGCATGAAGTTAACTAGTGGGGTGAAATTTCATTGGTTATAGAGTGATGTTAAAATATGGGGCGTCATCTCATTCTTTGGGAGTGTTATCCCTGCAACTCAATGACTATTTTCATCTGCTATGGATGGTTCACTCAAGGTCTTAACTAAATCATCCTGCATGTCAAGATCAAAGGGGATGCTAAAGTGCATCATACTACATCCCCAATCAGCTTCCTCATAGGATTCATATACCCAAGGGGCACATTTGTTCTTAGCTAGTGTTGATGTAGATTGCATATTTCTTATATCTTGGATAAGGCTATTAGAAGGTGCCACATGCTTTGTGGTGCTTACCAGGAAATCCTTCTTTAGGGCATAGTCATTTAATAGGTTCATGTTCCTCATGCATTAGGAACTTATTCTGAGTATTGAAAGAGTACATATTCACGAGCACTCAATCTTGACTAGTTTAGGCCTTATGAACTTCTGAGAACATTGATTAGATGGGACATCCACTAATTCTCTAACCTTCTAGAGTTCTACGTGAAACAACTCTTCTCTCCTCTGAGCTAATTGGAGCTCACTTTGCAAGGCCTAGATGAACCATATGATCTCATGCAATGCATTTGACTATTATGCCTGGTCAGAAGGGTTGGTTTATGAGCATAGGTTAGTTTATGTTGTGCTCACACGCTTCTTAGTCTAGGACATGGAGTCAGCCTTAAGTTTCTTTGAGGCCTTATGTGTACAGTGTGCCTTGATAGCCATCTTCCTTGGCTTACTTTATCCTATAAGCTTAGCATAAATTTCAAGACACTCGTTGACCTTGTGTCCTTTTTAAAAATAGGCATAAAAAGGAAGGGTGGGCTAGTCACACTGTAAATGATCCAGCTATCCACTCTTGTATCATGAATGTGGATGGGGTTGTTGTCTTCTTCGACCCCTTTCTCAAGCAGCTTTTCTAGGTAGATGCTTCTTAGCAACTCATAACACTATTTTTTTCCTTGATTTCATCTATCATGACCTAGATTCCTCATGTCATTGTCAATATTTCACTTATGGACATGCAAACATCTTTGTGCACCATGCCTATTTGGGCCACCATCACTATCCCTCATTTTGACAATTTATACAAACATAACTTGTTGCAACTATTGCCTCATCATTTCAAATTATGCTTCCAATCTCAATCGAGCTTCTTTGTCCATCTGATGCATGACATCAGCTTTGAGAAAAACCTAACAAAGTGCATAAGATTGGGGGAGCAGTCCACCAAAAAACCACTATACATGCTCGAGTGGTTAGAGGGCATACGAGAGCTTTGAGACCAAGGTCTTAAAAATTGCATAATAGGCATGTAACATCTTTGAATTCAACTGCTTGATGTCCCTAAACATGATAACATCCTGAAGCTCCATCTTCAGGACATCAAACTCCTTTAGAATTGAGACTTTGAGGAGGGATAAGTTCACGATTGTCTTCACCAAATTGGCATTTTGGTACCAAGTTTGTGATGCCCTCACAAAGTGGTATAAAACTAGTATGCATAATGCTCCAACTAGACAATCCCTCAAGCTCTCTAAATGAGTGTTGGGAGGAGGAGGGTGGATAAACCGGAAGCACACAATTTGATTACCAAACCAAGCAACTTAATATGCGGAAATTAACCAGATTCACCAAGTAACTAGAATTCAGAATAACACAGCATATGAGAGACAATACCAAATTGTATTAACACTTTATACAGAAAAGAATACAATAAAGAAGATGCCACTTCTTCTCCACCACCTTACAGAGGTTTCCCACACCTCAAGTGAACAGTAATTCTTCTCCCCAAAGCTCTCCCTCTCACAGGTCCCAACACCCAACTCAAATATAGAGTTGGTGTTCACCTCCCGTGCTCCACGCACACCACAAGTGCTCCACGCACTCCACAAGCACTCCACGTGCTCCACAAGTACTCAAGGTACTTCAAGTAGATCTCCCATGAATCTGCAACAACCTGCAATTCAACAGACCATACTTATGGAAGGAACTCCCTTGCCTTCCTCTTGCTCTATCCGAGTACACACCTGTACTCCAAGTAGATCCTGCCTGATACTGCTCCCTGTTGTGTTGTTGTCTGTATGACCTTGCACACCTGCAAATCAAACAATGGTTCTATTCACCTGTGAACCTCGACCTTGCACACACATACACCTGCAGATCAACGATCTTACTTACCATGTAGATCTCCTATATAGGCCATGCAACTGTGACCAAGATCCTACACTCTTGAAGAACCCAGCTGGCTCTCCAATCCAGCACCAACACACCTGGTACTGTGGCACTAGGAGGAACGCACCATAGCTCTACCTCACACACAGAAGGAGCTTATAATTATGCTCTCTTACTCCCTAGCACACTTTTCCAATACAACCATGAGTCTATTATATAGATCTCATCCAAACAATGATTAGACATCTAATTACAATAATTAGATCCGCAGCTATGAGTCTAAAATTAGCACTCATCATGCAAACTCTTGGTTCGTTAGCTCACTGCCCGTAATTAACTCGCAGTCGAACTACACAGGCGACCGACGTCGGTCCCTATCCGCCTGGGGTCGCCGACGCCGGCCGATATATGACCGACGTCGGTTGCCTTCCTGTCTTACCCTGCCAACGCCGGTTGGCCAGACCAACGCCAAACACTTCTGACACTCAGCAACTCATTCTGCAACCTCCTCTCCTGTTTGCATCAGTGAAGCTTTTAGCTCCACAATCCTAACAATCTCCCACTTGGAGATAAACAGCTGCACTGTACCTGTACCTGTACTCCATCTAATTTGTTTCCTGGTTTGTATCCCTCTTCAAGCTCCCACCTGAAGACAACCCACCACACATCCCGTGGTGTACCACCTGTCATCTGAGTAACCTACCACATCCGAACCTACAAATACATGTAGTGAAGTCCTGACCCTGCATAGCAACACCTGTTGCCGGTCCCTCTCAGAAAACCTGAGAACCCACTTCCACGAATTGGCTCCTAACTCTCTGACAGCTCCCACTGCATGGGAATACTCAGGTCTATACCAGACCTCATGTGATTTCGGACACTGTACCTGTCCAGCCCTTAGTGTGCTCCGGCTCTGCATCCTAAACCTCGCCAACACCTGATTCACATCAGCTCCCACTCGAGACAAAATCAACCTGTGATCTCCATGCCTCCCATGTCAAAGAATTCCGCTGCTCCAAACTCCTCCTGACATGCCACTGAACTAATCTTACCCTTAGCTCAGCAAAACACTGTATGTACACCCCTGCTAGCTAGCATACTATCCACATACAGCAACAGAATGATGTTGCAATCACCATCCCCCTGGTAAGTCAAATCATAGTAGTTACCTGACACTGACTGAAGCCATGCTTCGTCCTCCACCTGTCAAAACCTGTACCACTGTCCTGCAGCTCAACAAGACCATATACCTGGTCTTCCATCTCACGTATCCGTTCTCTCTATTCTTCTACTAAGGTATCCGTTCGTCTATGTGCTTTCATACCTGCTGGCATCTCTACCAAAACACCCCTGTCTGGTTCTCCTCCAAGGAATCACATCCTCATCCATGCCAAGCTCACACCTGTTTCCTGGATCCTTCCTGCTCTACAATCAGCAACATGTATAAAGAAGAGGAACAACGAATTTGAGGGCCTACTTACGCCTTCAGTCCTCCGTATGGGTGTTTGAGACTCCTTGACAACATGTTGTCCACCCAAAATCCGTTACAGTGACCGACCTCGGTCACTCCACAGTCTGCATCTGACCGACATCGGTTCCATGCGTCTGTACCTGACTACCAACCTGCTTGCGCTGGTGTCCCTGCTGCCGACGTCGGTTCTCCTAACCGACATCGGTCTTACATACTGCCGATGTCGGTCCCATAACCGACATCGGTCTTACCCTGCCCGACATCGCCGGCTTCGGTCTGCACATGACCGACATCGGCACCTGTCTGTTCGACGTCGGTTCCTCCTGACTGACATCGGTACCTGTGTTCGCCTGTGAGTGATGACTTTTTACCCGCGAGCTTCTTTGAATCAAAATCCATGTCCAAACTGCCCTGCTCAGAAGTATCCAGCCACATCCACTGGGTTCTATCCGCCATCTCCTCCATAAACACCAAGGCTTTCCAGTTCTTAAGCCTGTCAAATATATCTGTCTTCCGCTTAAGAACATGCATCTCCTTCCTGCTCATGTGACCAAGCCTACGAAGCCACGTCTCCGCAACAAAAGAAGAATCAGTAATATAAACAAGTAGATAAAGGATACCTGTTTTCTTACCACCAGCTAATTCAAGTGCATCCGCTGTGAGAGTTCTTGTGCATCTCTCATCACCCAATCTTTCTGAAGAAATTAGCCATATCTCCAAACTGAGGACCTGCATGACCTTCATCAACACCTGTGTGTTGGCCGCCTGCAATTTCAGCTTCACTTCCCCTTTGCCAATTCTTTGGCAAGGCTTACCAGCTCCTCTACCTGGAACTGCATGGAAAGAGGCAACCGAATCTTTTATCCAAGATTCAACTTTATCCAAGAAACCTGCAAATACATCCTGTGCAACAATACCTGCTACATCTGTATCTTCAGTTTCTTCATGCTGATTTGTTACCAACCAACAATAATCTTTTACCTGCTATTTCTTTCCATAGGACCGTGAGTGACCATCTGTGCTTTTCAACTCCTCCATTCTTAGTTTACTTTGATATGCTGTTGCTCTACTCCCACTCGATCAGAAACCCCTGAGAGTGCCCTGTAACCAAACACAAAACCTGCTTCCTCCAACCTCAGCTCTGATACCACTTGTTGGGAGGAGGAGGGTGGATAAACCGGAAGCACACAATTTGATTACCAAACCAAGCAACTTAATATGCGGAAATTAACCAGATTCACCAAGTAACTAGAATTCAGAATAACACAGCATATGAGAGACAATACCAAATTGTATTAACACTTTATACAGAAAAGAATACAATAAAGAAGATGCCACTTCTTCTCCACCACCTTACAGAGGTTTCCCACACCTCAAGTGAACAGTAATTCTTCTCCCCAAAGCTCTCCCTCTCACAGGTCCCAACACCCAACTCAAATACAGAGTTGGTGTTCACCTCCCGTGCTCCACGCACACCACAAGTGCTCCACGCACTCCACAAGCACTCCACGTGCTCCACAAGTACTCAAGGTACTTCAAGTAGATCTCCCATGAATCTGCAACAACCTGCAATTCAACAGACCATACTTATGGAAGGAACTCCCTTGCCTTCCTCTTGCTCTATCCGAGTACACACCTGTACTCCAAGTAGATCCTGCCTGATACTGCTCCCTGTTGTGTTGCTGTCTGTATGACCTTGCACACCTACAAATCAAACAATGGTTCTATTCACCTGTGAACCTCGACCTTGCACACACATACACCTGCAGATCAATGATCTTACTTACCATGTAGATCTCCTATATAGGCCATGCAACTGTGACCAAGATCCTACACTCTTGAAGAACCCAGCTGGCTCTCCAATCCAGCACCAACACACCTGGTACTGTGGCACTAGGAGGAACGCACCATAGCTCTACCTCACACACAAAAGGAGCTTATAATTATGCTCTCTTACTCCCTAGCACACTTTTCCAATACAACCATGAGTCTATTATATAGATCTCATCCAAACAATGATTAGACATCTAATTACAATAATTAGATCCGCAGCTATGAGTCTAAAATTATCACTCATCATGCAAACTCTTGGTTCGTTAGCTCACTGCCCGTAATTAACTCGCAGTCGAACTACACAGGCGACCGACGTCGGTCCCTGTCCACCTGGGGTCGCCGACGCCGGCCGATATATGACCGACGTCGGTTGCCTTCCTGTCTTACCCTGCCGACGCCGGTTGGCCAGACCAACGCCAAACACTTCTGACACTCAGCAACTCATTCTGCAACCTCCTCTCCTGTTTGCATCAGTGAAGCTTTTAGCTCCACAATCCTAACAATGAGCTCACACCTATGCACATGGTATGAAGCATCTTTTGTCCCATAGTACTCTAGAAGTTTCAAATCCAAGGCATAGTAGATCTATTAGACTTGTGTGATCACACTTTGCATAGAGGGGAGGTTTTCTTGGGGAACACAAGGGTTTTCCTCCTCATATGATGGTAAATATTGCATTACTTCATGTGATAGCAAATCCTACCTTGAGCATCCTCAATTGATGTAACACATGTACCAGCTATGTTATTTCTAGTTCGATTAGGGGTCATGAAACACTTGCTCAAGTAGAGTCCCTACTTATGCCTCTTCAACCTCCACTCCTGGTGGATTTTAGAATATCTCTTCCAATTTTGGGAGGGATGTATGGACTTGTGTATTGGTACTAGGGACATCAGGTGACACTCCTCTATTCTCATGGAACTTGGTCCTTACTTTAACTCTTTCCAAATGCTCCAACTCCATGGCCTATTTGATCCTTTCCTCAAAGTGTACTCTATTTATGTAAGAGTCAGCCCCATGCCCTTCCCCTCCTTTGTGGGTCCTCCCAGCATTTTTAGAGGTGGAATTTTCCCTCTCTCTATGGTCCTGATCGACCATTCACGTCTGTTAATTCCAATCATATCTATGCCCTCTAAGTTCTCACTTATCTCGTGCTTCCTTGATAAACTCTAATCTACTTAATGTACATCTCATATGTGTAAATCTATAATTTATTATTCATGAACACATCATGTGCCCTTATACCATCATAACAACTAAAGACAACCTAGTCCCAGCAATGGAACCAAAAATGTTGGAGAAGTCTAGTCACCAAGGGGCCAAAGTGTTGTACAAGTTTAACTCGACACACCTTGAACCAACTCCCACATTGGCATATCAATGGGGAGGAAAAGTCTTGTGAGCTCACATGAGGTGTGAAGGAATGGAAGATATGGGTTGGGGTCATGTTAGTTGTGTGTAATGGGAGAGCAAAGTTTGAAAGGAGTGGAAGGGAGAGATGACCAAATAATTAGGGTAACACACACAAATGCTATTAGACAACCTTAAAACAAATAAGTATTTAAAATATCCTCTTTTATTAGAATCAATCTCTATTGAATACAAGGGAATGGATTATTACATATAGTAAACCAAGTGGTCTCACTCTACAATCTGGAGCTTGCCCACAGCTTTGATCTTGCCCTAGTAAAATCTAATAGCAGTGTTCTACCCTACTTCTCTTTGTTCTAACTTGTTGGCTCTCGCTCTCTATTGTTTGTCATTCTTATGGCTCTACTTCATCGACTGGATTCTCTCCTTTGTTTGAATTCTCTTATGACTCTCTCTTCTTCTTGTTCTTCTTCTTCTTGGGCCTTTCCCATCCAATCCCATATTTGAAAGGCCAACTTAGCCCGAAGACAACTACCACACCATCTATCATCGTACCACCATAAATTTGTGTTAGGATGTGTAGCCGGTCAATCCACCTATCACTTTCCCTTGCAATCTCCTTTGTGGTAATCGGGTCCATGTGGTTATTTTTTCCTGGGTACTACCACTTTATCATGTAGCACATGTCAGTACGATTCTAACAAGTGACATTTTTTTACTATTAATTTTGTTTAAGGCATGTGCATAAGTTGTGTGAATTAAATTGCATGTACCTCTCAACTAATGGCACTGAACTCCCCTAAAGCACACAAACACATGTTTGTTTGGTAACTAGTCGATTTCACAGGTCAACAACCTCCTTCTATACCTCCTTTGTTTGTTCCTTTAGTTTCCTCTTCAATTTCTTTATTTTTTCTTTCATAAAAAATTAATCACTTTAAAAGGTAACAAAAGACTAATTTAATCTAACTTTAAAATATCTAAAATTGAATTTTGATTATATACCTTTCTAAAAGAAATGAAATTATGCAAGTGGTTGAGATTAGTTTTTTTTAAGTTTGTAAGAGAAGACCTTTAAATTTACCTAAAATCAAAACCCTCCAAACACACAAGCCCTTACTTGAGCTTAAATGAAATAAAAGGAAAACATAGGCCCATCAATTTGAAAATCATATAAGATTAAAAACTAAAATATCCCATCAATTTATGGATCATATAAGATTAAAAACTAAAAAAAATGATTAAAACAAGTTTATTATAGTAATAAGTGTTAGGTTGTGGAGCTAAAAGCTTCACTGATGCAGACATGGAGAAGGCCATTGGAGGAGTTGCTGGAGTGTCACAGACACCGGCGTCGATCAGAATAACCGACGTCGGCAGGTAGGAGACAGAAAGCAATCGACGTCGATCAAAAGTCAGCCGGCATCGGTGACCCCCAGGCAGACAAGGACCGACGTTGGTCACCTGTGTGGTTCGACTGCGAGTATATTATGGGCAGTTAGTTGACGAACCATGTGTTTGCATGTTTAGAGCTAATTTTAGACTGAGAGCTGTAGATCTAATTATTGTAATTAGATGTCTAATTATTGTTTGGATGAGATCTACATAATAGACTCATGGTTGTATTGTAAACTTGTGCTAGAGAGTAAGAGAGCATTATTATAAGCTCCTTCTGTGTGTGAGGTGAGCAATGGTGTGTTCCTCCTAGTGCCACAGTACCAAGCTGGGTGATGGATTAGAGAATCAACAGGGTTCTTCATGTATGTATGATCTTGGTCATCAGGTGAGCATGGCTCTATAGGAGATCTACATGGTAAGTAAGATCATTGATATGCAGGTGTATGTATGTGCGAGGTCAAGGTTCACAGGTGTGCAGAACCAGATTGATTTGCAGGTGTGCAAAGTCAGAGAGGATAGCAACACAACAAGAAGCAGTATCAGGAGAGATCTACTTGAAGTACAGGTGTGTACTCAGAGCAAAGAGGAAGGCAAGGGAGATCCTTCCATAAGTAAGGTCTAGTGAGGTGTAGGTTGTTGCAGGTTCAGGGGAGATCTACTTGGAGTACGTTTGAGTACTTGTAGAGTGCATGGAGCACTTGTGGTGTGCGTGGAGCACAGGTATAAGGTGAACACCAACTCAGTGTTTGAGTTGGGTGTTGAGACCTAAGAGAGAGAGCTTTGAGGAGAGAATTACTGTTCACTTGAGGTGTGGGAAGCCTCTGAAGAGGTGGTGAAGAAGAAGTAGCATCTTCTTTATTGTATTCTTTTTTGTAAGAATTTTAATACAAGTTGTGTATTGTCTCTCATATCTTGTGTTATTTCTAGATTTTAGTTACTTGTTAATTCTAGTTTATTTCGCATATTAAGTTGCTTGTATTTAGTAATCAATTGTGTGCTTCCAGTTATTCATATCCCAACACGTGGTATTAGAGCTAAGGTTACAGGAAGTGGTTTTGTGTTTGGTTACAGATCACTCTCAGGAGTTTTTGATTGAGTGGGAGTAGAGCAATGGCAGATCAAAGTAAGCTAAGAATGGAGGAGTTGAAAAGCACAGATGGTCACTTATGGTCCTATGGAAAGAAAGAGCAGGTAAAAGAAGATTGTTGGTTTGTGGAAGATCAACAAGAAGGAACTAAAGAAGTAGATGTTACAGGGGATGTGGCATAAGATGCTCTGGGAGGTTTCTTGGATAAAGTTGAATCTGGGATAATAGATTTAGTTGCCTCTTTCCATGCAGCCCTAAGGAGAGGAGCTGGTGAGCCTTGCTAAAGAATTGGTAAAGGGGAAGTGAAGCTGAAATTGTAGGCGGCCAACACATGGGTGTTGAAGGAGGTCATGCAGGTCCCAGGTTTAGAGATGTGGCTAATTTATTCAGAAGAGTTGGGTGATGAGAGGTGCACAAGAACTCTCACAGCGGATACACTTGAATTAGCTGGTGGTAAAAAAATAGGTACTCTTTATCTACTTGTTTATATTACTGATTCTTCTTTTGTTGTGGAGACGTGGCTTCGTAGGCTTAGTTACATGAGCAGGAAGGAGATGCATGTTATTAAGCAAAAGATAGATATATTTGACAGGCTTAATAATTGAAAAGCCTTGGTGTTCTTGGAGGAGATGGCAGACAGAGACCAGTGGATGGGGCTGAATACTTTTGAGTAGGGCAGTTTGGACATGGGACTTGATTCAAAGGAGCTCACGGGTAAAAATTCATCACTCACAGGAAAACACAGGTACCAGCATCAGCAAGATAACTGACGTCGATAGTAGGTAAGACCAACGTCGGTCACAAGGACCGACGTCGACAGCAGGGAGACACCGACGTCAGCAAGTTGATAGTCAGGGACAGGCACAGGAATCAATGTCGATTGGATGCAGACTGTGTAGTGACCGAGGTCAGTTATTATAACAGATTTTGGGTGGACAGTGAGCTGTCAAGGAGTCTCAAATGCCCATACAGAGGATTGAAGACATAAGTAGGCCTCAAATTCATTGTTCCTCTTATTTATACTAGTTTCTGACTGCAGAGCAGGAAGGATCCAGGAAATAGTGGGAGCATGGCATGGAGAGATTGCAGAACCAAGCGGGAGATTTGGTAGGGTTGCCAGCAGGTATGAAAGCCATAGAGATGAATGGATACCTTAGTTGAATAATAGAGAGAACGGACACGTGAGACGAAAGACCAGGTCATATAGTCTTGAGGGAGCTACAGGACAGTGGTACAAGTTTGAATAGGTGGAGGACGAAGCATGGCTTCAGTCAATGTTAGGGTAACTACTGTGGTTTATCTTACCAGGGGGATGGTGATTGCAACATCATTCTGTTGCTATATGTGGATAGTATGCTAGCTAGCAGGTTTGTACATACAGGGTTTTGCTAAGCTAAGGGTAAGATTAGTTCAGTGGTTTGCTATGAAGAATTTGAAGTAGTGAAATTCTTTGACATGGGGGACATGGAGATCATAGGTTGATTTTATTTTCAGTGGGATCTGATGTGAATCAGGTGTTGGTGAGGTTCAGGATGCAGAGCCAAAGTACACTAAGGGCTGGACAGTTCAATGTTTGAAATCACATGAGGTCTGGTATAGACCTGAGTTTGCCCAAGCAATGGGTGTTGTCAGAGAGTTAGGAGCCAATTCAAAGAAGTGAGTTCTCAGGTACTTGAGAGGGACCAGCAGCAGGGATTCATGCTATTCAGGGTCAAGACTTCACTACATGGGATTGTAGGTTTAGATGCGGTAGGGTACTCGGATGACAGGAGGTACACCATAAGTTGTGTGGTGGGTTGTCTTCAAGATTCATCTTGAAGAGGAATACAAGCTAGAAAATAGATTAGACAGGGTACAGGTACAGGTATAGTGAAGCTGTTTATCTCTAAGCGGGAGATTGTTAGGTTGTGGAGCTAAAAGCTTCACTAATGCAAACATGGAGAAGGCCATTGGAGGAGTTGCTAGAGTGTCACAGACACTGGCATCGATCAGGCCAATCGACGTCGGTAGGTAGGAGATAGGAAGCAATTGACGTCGGTCAGAAGTCAGCCAGCGTCAGCGACCCCCAAGCAGATAGGGACCGACGTCAGTCACTTGTGTGGTTCGACTGCGAGTATATTACGGGTAGTTATTTGATGAACCATGTGTTTGCATGTTTAAAGCTAATTTTAGACTGAGAGCTGTGGATCTAATTATTATAATTAGGTGTCTAATTATTGTTTAGATGAGATCTATATAATAGACTCATGGTTGTATTGTAAACTTGTGCTAGAGAGTAAGAGAGCATTATTATAAGCTCCTTTTGTGTGTGAGGTGAGCAATGGTGTGTTTCTCCTAGTGCCACAATACCAAGGTGGGTGCTGGATTAGAGAATCAGCAGGGTTCTTCATGTATGTATGATCTTGGTCATCAGGTGAGCATGGCTTCTATAGGAGATCTACATGGTAAGTAAGATCATTGATATGCAGGTGTATGTATGTGCAAGGTCAAGGTTCACAGGTGTGCAGAACCAGATTGATTTGCAGGTGTGCAAAGTCAGAGAGGACAGCAACACAATAGGGAGCAGTATCAGGAGAGATCTACTTGGAGTACAGGTGTGTACTCAGAGCAAAGAGGAAGGCAAGGGAGATCCTTCCATAAGTAAAGTCTATTGAGGTGCAGGTTGTTGCAGGTTCAGGGGAGATCTACTTGGAGTACGTTTGAGTACTTGTAGAGTGCATGGAGCACTTATGGTGTGCGTGGAGCACAGGTATAAGGTGAACACCAACTCAGTGTTTGAGTTAGGTGTTGGGTCCTAAGAGAGAGAGCTTTGAAGAGAGAATTAATTTTCACTTGAGGTGTGAAAAGCCTCTGAAGAGGTGGTGGAGAAGAAGTGGCATCTTCTTTATTGTATTCTTTTCTGTAAGAGTTTTAATACAAGTTGTGTATTGTCTCTCATATCTTGTGTTATTTTTGGATTCTAGTTACTTGTTGATTCTAGTTTATTCTGCATATTAAGTTGCTTGTATTTGGTAATCAATTGTGTGCTTCCGGTTATTCATATCCCAACACGTGGTATCAGAGCTAAGGTTGCAGGAAGCGGTTTTGTGTTTGGTTATAGATCACTCTCAGGGGTTTTTGATTGAGTGAGAGTAGAGCAATGGCAGATCAAAGTAAGCTAAGAATGGAGGAGTTGAAAAGCACATATGGTCACTTACGGTCTTATGAAAAGAAAGAGCAGGTAAAAGAAGATTGTTGGTTTGTGAAAGATCAGCAAGAAGGAACTGAAGAAGCAGATGTTGCAAGGGATGTGGCACAGGATGCTCTGGGAGGTTTCTTAGATAAAGTTGAATCTAAGATAATAGATTCGGTTGCCTCTTTCCATGCAGCCCCAAGGAGAGGAGCTGGTGAGCCTTGCCAAAGAATTGGCAAAAGGGAAGTGAAGCTGAAATTATAGGCAGCCAACACATGGGTGTTGAAGGAGGTCATGCAAGTCTCAGGTTTGGAGATGTGGCTAATTTCTTCAGAAGAGTTGGGTGATGAGAGGTGCACAAGAACTCTCACAGCGGATACACTTGAATTAGTTGGTGGTAAGAAAATAGGTACTCTTTATCTACTTGTTTATATTACTGATTCTTTTTCTGTTGCGGAGACGTGGCTTTGTAGGCTTGGTCACATGAGCAGGAAGGAGATGCATGTTCTTAAGCGGAAGACAGATATATTTGACAGGCTTAAGAACTAGAAAGCCTTAGTGTTCTTGGAGGATATGGAGAACAGAGACTAGTGGATGGGGCTGGATACTTCTGAGCAGGGCAGTTTGGACATGGGACTTGATTTAAAGGAGCTCGCAGGTAAAAAGTCATCACTCACAGGAAAACACAGGTATCGGCGTCGGTAGGATAACCAACATTGGCAGTAGGTAAGACCGACGTCGGTCACAAAGACTGACGTCGACAGCAGGGAGACACCGACGTCGACAGGTTGGTAGTCAGGGACAGGCGCAGGAACTGATGTCGATTGGATGCAGACTGTGTAGTGACCGAGGTCGGTTACTGTAACAAATTTTGGGTGGACAGTGAGCTATCAAGGAGTCTCAAACACCCATACAGACGACTGAAAACGTAAGTAGGCCTCAAATTCGTTGTTCTTCTTCTTTATACTAGTTGCTGACTGCAGAGCAGGAAGGATCCAGGAAACAGTGGGAGCATGGCATGGAGAGATTACAGAACCAAGCGAAAGATTTGGTAGGGTTGCCAGCAAGTATGAAAGCCACAGAGACAAATGGATACATTAGTTGAAAAATAAATAGAACAGACACGTGAGACGGAAGACCAGGTCATATGGTCTTGAGGGAGCTGCAGGACAGTGGTACAGGTTTTGACAGGTGGAGGACGAAGCATGGCTTCAGTCAATGTCAGGGTAACTACTGTGGTTTATCTTACCAGGGGGATGGTGATTGCAACATCATTTTGTTGCTGTATGTGGATAGTATGCTAGCTAGCAGGTTTGTACATACAGGGTTTTGCTGAGCTAAGGGTAAGATTAGTTCAGTGGTTTGCTATGAAGAATTTGGAGCAGCGAAATTCTTCGGCATGGGGGACATGGAGATCACAGGTTGATTTTGTTTCCAGTGGGAGCTGATGTGAATCAGGTGTTGGCGAGGTTCAGGATGCAGAGCCAGAGCACACTAAGGGCTGGACAGTTCAGTGTCCAAAATCACATGAGGTCTGGTATAGACCTGAGTTTGCCTAAGTAGTGGGTGTTGTCAGAGTTAGGAGCCAATTCAGAGAAGTGAGTTCTCAGGTACTTGAGAGGGACCAGCAGCAGGGATTCATGTTATTCAGGGTCAGGACTTCACTACATGGGATTGTAGGTTCAGATGCGGCAGGGTACTCGGATGACAGGAGGTACACCACAGGTTGTGTGGTGGGTTGTCTTCAGGATTCATCTTGAAGAGGAATACAAGCCAAAAAATAGATTAGACGGGGTACAGGTACAGGTATAGTACAGCTATTTATCTCTAAGTGGAAGATTGTTAGGTTGTGGAGCTAAAAGCTTCACTGATGCAGACATGGAGAAGGCCATTGGAGGAGTTGCTGGAGTGTCACAGACACCGGCATCGGTCAGGCCAACCGAAGTCGGTAGGTAGGAGACAGGAAGCAACTGACGTCGGTCAGAAGTCAGCCGACGTCGACGACCCCCAGGCAGACAGGGACCGACGTCGGTCACCTGTGTGGTTTAACTGCGAGTATATTATAGGCAGTTAGTTGACGAACCATGTGTTTACATGTTTAGAGCTAATTTTAGACTGAGAGCTACGGATCTAATTATTGTAATTAGGTGTCTAATTATTGTTTGGATGAGATATATATAATAGACTCATGGTTGTATTGTAAACTTGTGCTAGAGAGTAAGAGAGCATTATTATAAGCTCCTTCTGTGTGTGAGGTGAGCAATGGTGTGTTCCTCCTAGTGCCACAGTACCAAGCTGGGTGTTGGATTGGAGAATCAGCAGGGTTCTTCATGTATGTATGATCTTGGTCATCAGGTGAGCATGGCTTCTATAGGAGATATACATGGTAAGTAAGATCATTGATATGCAGGTGTATGTGTGTGCGAGGTCAAGGTTCACAGGTGTGCAGAACCAGATTGATTTACAAGTGTGCAAAGTCAGAGAGGACAGCAACACAACAGGGAGCAGTATCAGGAGAGATCTACTTGGAGTACAGGTGTATACTCAGAGCAAAGAGGAAGGCAAGGGAGATCCTTCCATAAGTAAGGTCTATTGAGGTGCAGGTTGTTGCAGGTTCAGGGGAGATCTACTTGGAGTACGTTTGAGTACTTGTAGAGTGTGTGGAGCACTTGTGGTGTGCGTGGAGCATAGGTATAAGGTGAACACCAACTCAGTGTTTGAGTTGGGTGTTGGGACCTAAGAGAGAGAGCTTTGAGGAGAGAATTACTGTTCACTTGAGGTGTGGGAAGCCTCTGAAGAGGTGGTGGAGAAGAAGTGGCATCTTCTTTATTGTATTCTTTTCTGTAAAAGTTTTAATACAAGTTGTGTATTGTCTCTCATATCTTGTGTTATTTTTGGATTCTAGTTACTTGTTGATTCTGGTTTATTCCACATATTAAGTTGTTTGTATTTGGTAATCAATTGTGTGCTTCCGGTTATTCATATCCCAACAATAAGACTAAATACTTAAATTTATTTTGATAAAAATATTCAAAAATAATTGAAACCAAAAACGTCTTTTTATTGAAATTAGTAATTTCCACTACAATCATGTTTGGTGGATGCCAACAAATATTTATAAAATTTTAGATTGGTATTGTCTTTGATGTACATGTAATTGACCTTATGTAGTTCATGAGTGCATTTTTTTATGTGATGTTATGTTGGTGACATACCTTATCAAATCATCTAACAAATAATTTCAAATTCTTTAAAATCATATATTGGAAGTCTTCAATTACTTAACACAAATACAGGATTGAATTTTAATTGAATTATTCTCACATTGGTAAGAGTTGTGACACAAGTGTGACTTAGAAATGTTGCATGCTCCAAAATATTTTTCAATAGAAAAAAATGCTAGAAGGTTAGAATCCCAAAGCGGCTAACAAATGTTTACCATATTCATGTGTTAAGTGGGCCCCTTTACCTTATTATTATGATCCATAATTTGCATAGATATTCCATAGCAAAACTCACCAACACAAATACTTTACTACTCCTAACAATGCTTCATTGATTAGATGTTTGTTTGCATGTGTATTGCTTTAAAACAACCAAGAAATGTGCTTAATAATGAATTCCAAGTGTTGCATATTAAAATGAAAATGAATAAATGAGAATAGAGCAAGAAACTATTGCAAGAGCACAAGAAATAGAATTACAAAGAGACAAGTTACTCTAAAAAAACTCAATTTAAGAAAACTCCAAGAGAGAGGGATTTCCTCCTTTTGCCACTGTCTCATTCTACAAATACAAGTTACATGACTTCTCTAAGGCCTCCATGGACATTCTTTGCATTCTAGTATGTCCAATCACTCATACATGCTCTGCAACTTGCTCACTCACTCTTTCCTTTCCACGCTTCACCTCAAATAACCACATACAATCAAGAAGAAGATACGCTAGTAACATTTTCCCTTTTTTTTCTTCCATGGACTTGACTAGTTAATATATACACAAGAAAAATACCTTAGGCTCAAAAATAGAAGCCCAAGGATTAAAAATTAAAGATAAGACATCTCCATGTCCCTTCAATTTCTTGTGACTAAAAGGTGTGGGGGCACCGTGTCTTTTTTTGGCATCATGTGGCAACATCGTGTATTTTTCTAAAAAATCCATGATACCATTGTAGATAATTATTTTGGGATATCTTGCACCTTCCAGAGGCCATAATATTTGCATACAGACTCGTATTGACATGTCATTTTTTAATTTGCATGATTTTTCAAAAGGAATCCAAATATGTACTCAAAGTAATTTTAATGCCAACCATTTTTTGTTTTAGGCCTTGTATCAGATTCCATCTATTTTTGAGGTCTTAAGGTGTGTCATGTTTCCTTGGACCCTGTTACTGGGTACATAACTTAACCAACTGGGAAAAAAATGATAAGAAGAGTGTTTGAAGTGTTCTCAAGTTACATTCTTATCCAATGAGAATAGTGGATTAGTTAGCACATATTGCTAACCTTACTGATTCAAATATTATATCATTTTATGACCAAAATATATATGAGAAAATATATCACTTAAGGTAATCTCATTATGATGCTTGTGTGCTAAGTGGGTCCGCTTAACTTGTCATTGCCAAAATTACACGAAGAAATGTCATTAAATGACTATTCATGGAGATCATCTTGAGATGAACTAAACACACACAAGTAAAATCCAACAAAAATTAATAATAAATTGCCAGATGTTTTATTAGTCCTTATCGTAGGAAAGCACTGTAGGATTCATCCCTTCTAATTATTTGTTTATGACTAACCAATCCCAATTAATATTCTGTGAATGTCTAAAGTTCTGTAATACAAAAACATGTGCAGATGGTTTTTCTATAACATGAACCCCTTATTCCACCATCGTTTTCTAAAATTAATGCCCCTTGTTAGACCTTATAGTTGAAATAAATGGTTTCTTAATAGGTTTGGACAATGGGTATAGATCTGCATTGAATGCACCTTTTTTCTTGATAATCTCGAAGCTTGTCGAGGAAGTTGATGAGATAGCCATTTAGTTTTGTTTTTGTTTTCATTTGCCATTTGGTCTCATGTTTTAAGCCTTTTTCATAGTTTTCAGTGTCTTGGTTTGTAGTATTTGTTGCTCAGTGAATTTTTGCATATTTTTTATAACTCTAGGTCTCAAGTTCAAATCACACAAAGTCATGCCATATTTTTTTAAAGTATAACTATTATTGTTAATTTTTCGAAACTAGTTAAATTGGGAGAGATTTCATGTTTTAAGGTGTTTTGCCCCCTATCTCGGGGTGCCACGTGCTTAAGGAATATTTAAAGTTCCAATTGAATAATATTAAATTTTTCTATGAATATCAGACATTTCTTAGTTACATGTCTTTGTTGTTTTTGGGTTGTTTTGTTTTGTATAACGATGTCGGTGGTGTACAATTTTGAAACCCTGAGAATTTGAAACCTTTATCTATGGGAAGGCATATTCAGTAAAAGTTGTTGGATTTGGGCTTAGCTTTTATAGATTATGCAATGGTTAGTATCTAAGGTTAAAAGGTTTTAGTCAACAGGCACACACTTGTCCAACTCTGGAGAGGATTCATAAACTTTGGTGGCTTTTGCAAAATCATACATTGGGAATTCTCAATCCTATTATTTTCTATAAATTTGTGAGCATTTCATGAATTATCTTTTCTTTATTGTTTTTAAAGATAAAGGCTTTTGATCTTTTGTGCATATAAGCCAATTTTGACAATTTTCATCTTTTGTTGAAGACATATTAATATATATAATAATCTATTAAGTTATCGGGGCTTCCACAATTTCAATTAATTAGATTTACCTTGTGCATTTGAGTTATTATTCATATGACCAATTTCCTTGTTAATCCTTTCCATACACAGATACCATAGAATTCACCTCTAAAATAATTTGTTTATCATTAACCAATCACAACTAATATTTTGTGAATTTCGAGAGTTTTGCAATACAAAATAAAATAAGTAGGATTTTTTATAACGTAAACCCTTTACTATGTCATCGTTTTCCCAAATTAATGCCCCTTTGTCATACATTGGTTGAAATAAATGGGTTTTTAATGGATTTGATCAATGCGTATAGGTTTTTATGGAATGCACCTTTTGTCTTAATAATCTCAATGCATGTCAAGTTAGTTAATGAGTTGGGCATATAGTTTTGTTTTTATTTTCATTTTGGAATTTGGTCTCGAGAGGGTAATGAAGTTCTACCAAAATTTTATTATCAAGGATTGCAAAGGATTTTGAGAAGTTCAGTGTATTAGTTTGAGAAGTTATCTAAAGGTTCGAGCCTGGTTTTTCATACGTTGAGGTGTTATGTTTAAGTTTATGTTGCCACTATATTCTTTTATTTGTTGATGGAATGCTCAAACTACAAATGGTGGATACATCTATGAGTTACTAGTAGCTTTTGGGTGACGATGAACTTAAGCAACAACCATAGGAGAGGGGATTCCTTTGAAAGGTTTGTGACAATTATAGCGCTTACCATACAAAGTGATTTAGAAAACATGCAAGCTAAAACATCATATACCCATTTATCTCAGGGGAGTATTGCCTTCATTGTTTTATTTATAGAATCAAATATTATTTATTGTTAATCTCAATAATGGATATTTCTAGTATTGTGGGTTTCAAATAAAGATGTACAATTGCATTTAGAATATATCTTAAGTGCCAAAGGAAAGGGTAACAGACACAGATCTTATAAGATTAACATCAAGTTTTATAATTGATCCATCCATTCGAGTATGTTTCTTTAGGTATAGAACACCAATCTCGTAACATTTATGCTCTTACTTAGACCGTCCATTAAAAAATTCCAAACTTTTGAGTGTACTTAAAATGTATTCATACCTTGCAAGATATGGACGTGTGTTTTATATGGCATTTTATTTTCCCTCATACCTTGTCAAATACTACTTAGATGTCAACTTATAATTTTTGTATGTTTTTCACGTGCTCTTGCTACTTGTGTACAAGTTATATTTGTGGAATGCTAGTTTATACAAGGATCATGTTTTGTTGACTTTTGTATACCTCTAATGGCATGGCAACTAAGTAACTTATGACCAATCTTGATTTCTTGAACTTGAAGTTTTTTACCACACTGCATCATTCTATCTTGATGGCAACATGTTGAGTTTCATTCCCAAGTTCCCAACTAATGGGATTGGCAACTTCTGACCAATCTTGATTTGTTGAACTTGCCAAGTTTTTTACCACATTGCATCATTCTATTTTGATAGCAACATGTTGAGTTTCATTCCCAAGTTCCCAACCAATGGGGCTAGCAATTCAATAAGAGCCATTAATCGATTACAGAATTTTATTTTTTCAAATTGATATGTGCATAGGGTATCTTTTTGTAATCTTGTGTTTGCAGATAGTGATGTTCTAACATATTCATAGTTAAAGAAATAAATATTGTTCTTGAAATTGCAAGTTTGCATTCCAAATGATGACTTTTTCCAAATTGTGTTTTAGCATAACGCAGAATGGCTTCACTTCAGAGCAAGTTCCTATGGGCACTTATCAAACATTTTATGCTTCCACAGTCCATAAAATAATAAATAATATTTTCTGGCAAAAAACTGTTTAATTTTAAAAACCGACACATTTCAAATCTACTACAGTGATCCTTCATCAAGTAGAAATTATTATGTGAGAACAACATTACTTTACTACTTCAAAACTAAAGAAAACCACTTTTGAAAAAAGTTTCTAAAAAAGAACAAAATAGTCGTTACAATAAATTACTAAAAACCATAAAGTAATAGAGATTTTTCTTTTTTTTTAATTATAATTAAAACCAAAAATATAAACAAAGTTAATTAAAATCTTTAATTTAATTATAATTAAAGCCAAAAATATATAAACGAAGTTAATTAAATTCTTCATTTTTTTATTTTTTTTAATTTTAATTTTAAAATTTTTATTTTATAATTATAAAATTTTAATTTAAAACCTATTTGGTTTAAATATTGTGTATTAGAGCGTATAAAGAAATAATATAATAATATTACTATAATAAATATAATAAAGAGAAAAAACAGGAAAAAAAAACTAATTAAAATAAAACAATAATACTAACTTAGAAAAAAGATAAACCAAGACGAAAATAATAAAACACAACTACCTTCTAGTAACAAAGGAGAGCAAAACATTCTAATATTTTTATTATTAATAAACTACCAATTTCCAAGCATGACTAATCTCTAGCCCTTCATCTCTACTCATATTATTAGGGTGTTTCAAGATTTCTATGACTTTTCTAATTTTTCTCTTATGGTAGTGATCTTCAACAACTAAAACTCTGGTTTCTTCAATATTGATTGCATGTTTTGATTTGAATGAGTGTTCTAGAAGAGCCGATTTTTCCTTTCTTTCAAAACGAATATCAACAAAATATTTCTTAATTTTGGTTTTTACTGACCTCCCTGTTTCCCCAATGTATGAAATCCCACACAAGCAATCAACCCTATAGACACCACTCCTAAAGTTTGGATTCAACTTGTCTTTGACAAAACCTAACAACATGCATAATTTATTGACAGAAAAGAAAGTGGAGTGAATGTTTTGACGATTAAAAATTTTTGTTGGTTTATTAAAAATGCCTTCGACATAAGGTAGGTAAGCAATAGGTCCTTCAACCAAAAACCACTTATCTTTAGTTATATTAATATTTTCTTTAACTTGTTTGATAACCTTAAATATCTGTTTCTCTGAGTATCCATTCAACTTAAAAACTTTATTAATATGATTTCATGATCCATGTACTCCTCATCACAAATTTTATAAGCTCTAGTGATTAGAGTTTTATGACCCCTACTTTCTGAGCAGGATGATGGGAGAAAGCATGCAGATAAAAATTTGTGTTTATTTTTTATAAACCTTCCTAGCTAATGAACCATCCTCCTTGATCAAGAGGACATCTAAAAAAGGTAATTGGTGTTTTCTCTCAATTTTTTAAGTAAATTTTATGCTCGAAAATAGATTGTTGAGATTGGAATGGAAATCTTTTAATTTATATAAGCCATGTTGCCAACAAAAATTTATGTGTCTACATATCTTTTCCACCATTTAGGTTTTCAATAAAAATGAATGAAAATTATAATCTTCAAATTTTTACAAGAGAAAGAGGAGAGCCCATGGGCATGCCTTCACATTGTTCATAAATGATACCTTTAAAAGCGAAAAAAATAGAGTTCAAACATAAAGCAACAAGATCAACGATTTCCAAGTTTGTGAGATTGCAAACCACTTCCACCAATTCATCGATAGGACCCTGGGTAAAGAGTGACACCACATCAAAACTTACTAACAACTCATTGCTTTCAACCTTTTTGTCCTTGATAAATTCCACAAAGTCTGAAAGTTTTTTAACTTTCTTATTGGATATTAACTTCTTTTTAATAGAATCATCAAAAGAAGAAGATTTGATAACTTTAGTAACTTTTTTAATAATGTTGCAAACGGGTTACAATCAAGCTTTTTAGAACTACCGCTATTATAAAGATGATCTAACATCTAGGTTAAGATTTATGTTATTTAAAATTTCTCGAACAAAAGTGGGTTTAAAATCCTTGCCTCACAAGCTTTTATGCATTTCAAACATTGCTTCTCTTCATTGCTCTTTGAGCATAGAGTTTGTTTATTGAATTAAAAAGTTACATGCTCCAAAATATCCATGCCTAGTTATTCATCCATATGCATGTTCCAAGTACGGCCACATGGAAATGCAACGTTTTATCTCAAAATGGCATTTCTTTCTATCATTGTTTGCATGCACTTGTAAATATTGCCGTCAAGCATATCAATGTGTACAGCAAATTGGATTTTTTTGTAAATAATAAAGAAGGTTAGCAACTTTGGTGGAGGGCAAATATGTGCTAACAATTGGATTTCAAATTGATTCTTTGCCAAGCTTTTACCCCCATAGCATTATACACAGCTCATTACCTTGACCAAGATTACATGCTGCAATGCTTTGCTACCATGCAACGAACATTCTGATGTAGGCTTCAAGAGCAAGACATAGCCTCTCTAATTGAACCGCTTTCACAGTTAAAATCTCAAAACCACATGAGCGGGACTAGCTACTTTGTGGCAATTGTTTTCAAGTAAAAACATTGTGTGAAAACATTACACGACTTCCATTAAACCATGTACTTGTATATTAGCAATATCTCTATGTTCATCCAACACAAATTTCATGTTCCACATTAAACCAAAAAGTTTGTAAATGGGAATGAATATCAAATAAAAGAACTCTTTCATATTTACGTATATTTCAAAGGAAATTTATTTCAAGAAATAGTTATTCAAAAATAAACCCTAATATTCACCTAATGGAAAGGATGGATCTACAGCATTAAGGAGTTCATATATAAACATCGAGAAAAACCACAACGAGTCACAATCGCAAACTTCACACTCACATTCATATTGCTCGAGTCCTCTTTAAATTCAAGGAAGTGGGATCCTATTCTAATGATACAATGTTTAGCCCATTGTGCCCTACAAATCATTGTAAATGATTCAATCAAAAGGAAATTTAGAATGGAGAATGATGCAAAGCCAATTATGCCCCGTACAAATGATCAAGTTTCCTTGAGGGTGTTATAAATGTGAGACATGCACGACTGGAGAACTCTATTACTAACAGAAGAGAGTAGAATAAAGCACTGCAGAGCTTGAAGTTACCTTATTCTACTTTGCACATTAATAGAAGGGCAAAACTAATAGTGTCTATTGGATACAAGCCACCTTGTTCTACTTCGTGCATTGAATAAACAATTAAAAGCTACAAACTTCGGGGCGTGTTTATATGAAAGACAACCCTGGATAAAATCTGAGCTGCCCTACTATCACAAGAGGAAAACCAATATGGACCATCCCCAGACCTAAGCATGGAACTAGCTGGAGGCACACTCAAGTTGCCTAAATTTGGTGGGGCAATGGAGATCTATAAATCGTGCCCATGAAAGTGATGGGACAAAGAAAGTACCCAAAAAATAAAAAGCACAACATAGGCGAAGCAGTTAATTCAGGAATCCAACCAGCTCATCAAGACAATAATGAAACAAACAAAGAAGATGAAAGGCTTCGTTGAATTGGGGGTGCCCTGGAGATCGAAATGTGCCCATTGGTAGCTAATGAATAGTCATGTATTTGTGTAGTTTCTGTAATATAATTTGGTGTCAATGTATCCATTCTAGTCCTGGTCTCGATAAATGTTATGACAGATTTAAAAATGCTTGATTGACACTGTTTACTGCAATCCGCCGCCTACACTGAAGAGACCATGTAATTAAAAACAATTAGAAAAATAACTAGGAAGGGTTCTCAAGTCTAGTTGATATTTCCTTGCAGCATGCTTTAGCTGGAAGAAACAACATGGTGCGAGGGAGGTGCATGTGAACCTCCAAAGATACTAATCTAAAGAAAAGAATATTCTCAAATCTCTGATGGACCTTCAAAGATCCTTTTTATCATTTTTCGTTAGGTACCCACAAAGTACAAACAATAACCCTTTTTTATCCATGAGTGTCCTTCAAACATGCCTTAATTACAACTCCATTTGGATGTAGATTTTGACAATTGTACGTACATGTTCAAGTAAGTTTACATCATTGGAATTTAATCTTTTTTGCTTTAACTATAATCATACTACCACATAGATGCGCAATCGGTAGAAGTTTATGAACAGATTACAAAACTCAGAATAATTAAAATTCTGAGCACAATGCCTCAGATATTCAACATGTGCAGCAATATTTATATTTTAGGTCCTCTGTATGTTTGAACCCAGCTATTATAATAAACCTTGCTGCAAAAGATGTATATTAAAAAGATGCGACTTCCTCCAGTTTGGAAAATGGAGAATATTCTATCCTCTGATAGGCAGAAGCATCCAAGTGGAAATAGCAAATATTTCAGGATTTGCTAGCAACTTTTCTCTTAAAAATTTACCAGTTAGCAATGCCGACAATCATAGGACTTTTTAAGATATTCCCAACAGTTGCCAGTACTACGAGTTCACATTTGACCTGGAAGATAGCTCAAGCGCATGCAAAGAAATAGTATCAGGTACGGGGCACATGATATAAGCTAACATTTCAATTGCAGTAAGATGATAAAATAAGAATAACAAAAAAAAATCATCGTGGTGCCAAATTAATCTAGTCCATGCCCAAAAGATGTGATATAAAGAACCCTAATGGCAACATTCATAGTAATAATTTGACAAATGATTTTTAAGCTTTCAAATGAAACAATCATCTACAAAAGAGTAGAATGCTTATTTATCTGGGTAAAAAGGTGGGAACGTGCACATCATATACATGCAATAGAAATTATCTTTAAAAAATGTAAGAACAAGCAGAAATATTAAATGTTTTTTGGGCTTTTGAATGAAAAAGGCATCTAAAATAGCATAGATAGCTAATTCATCTAGGGAAAAAGATACGCACATGTACATGCAATACAAATTCTCTTTGAAAAAAGGTAAGAACAAGCAGAAAGTACAACATATCTGAATCCAAGCATTTTAGCATTTGCCACAAGGAATATCATATATGAACTGGTGTAATCATTTCATTAGAATATCATGCAGAAAGGCTATGAGCTGAGGATGACCCCAGATTGACGAGATTAAATCTTTTTGGCCAAATCATAATTCTACAAACTATTATGCAGTCAAGATTGTTCCAAGATAAAAATTCTAGACACAAGCAATCTTCAATATAAATAGGGTAGTTGTCCAATGGGTTGCGGTGTAAATGTAATGGGGGACATTCATGAGAATATCATGCAGGTTCAGATTTCCTTCACCACCATAAGGTGGCCCATAACTGCAGCAGACACGTGGCGAGGTTGTAGTGTAACGAATAAGGGGTACACTCAAACATGACCTAGTTTAATGAGGTGCATTTGAGCATGACCCAAATTAAATCTTGACAATGTGGACCAAGCTTTACACCAGTTAAGAATGCAATCCAAGCTCACCCCGCACCATGTTAAAGATGGCCCATAACCTCATCCAAGAATTACCAACCAAAAGGATAATAAATAAATATATAGGGTTGCCAATTGAGTATAGCGTGCCAGCATACCAGCTTCTTCATCTTCAATAAATGCTTAATAATAACCAAAAAACAATTACATCAATATGGCATTCCTACCATAAATTCTGCTGCACTAACTGTTTCAAAAGCTAGAGTTTAAAGCATATTGCCACTTTGAATTGTGAGCTGGCTCAAAACACACAAACTTTCTTGAGAATGTAACAATCAACGTTGAGTTTTCTCACTGTTAGCAGGGTACATGACTACAGGTGCAGGTGCTGATAGGCTGTTCCCAAATTCCGTGTGCCAGGGTATGTGTGTGTGAGTGGGTGTAAAGTTCAAGTCTTAAATGCTAGTATAACTGATAAGCTTTTATTTAAAAGAAATTATGTTGGTTCAATTACCTTTAGCTACACTTATTCCCATACCATCTCCAATTCGCATCAGTATTTGATTTTCATAAAAAATACAATCAGCATATATAACTGCCACAAAAGGAGCCACAAACCTTCCAGTAGCTCATAAAAACTATTGCTTAAAAAACTCATACATTACCATGAAAACATGGAGGAGCAATGTGACTCGGACAAAGGTGCATGGGCTCTTCCAGAAATACACTAATTCATGATATGAAAAAGCCCTCAAATGTAAGAGGTAACAAATGAAATGAATATTTAAATTAATAACGAGTGACTTGAACATTAAAATCAATTCTTGTACATGTGCACATATATTCAGACTATATGTCAAGTTTGGTTTTTTGCTTTTTCTATTTCCTTTTTTTAAACCTCAGATGATGTCAATACATCTCTGAGACAATGGGAGACTTAAGGAGATACCTGCTTGCATCACCAAACATCCCCAGCCCTATCTCCTATACTAGAGACACATACCAACGGTTGGGTTCGACATGCCTCCTGGTAATAAATCTTTTTATGTTGGGCCCAATTGCTAAAATTTTGACTGACTTCTCTAAAATGAAGGGGGGATTATGAAGTCACTTGATGCCAAGACTATTTATCTAGTTATTTGTAAAGTTTTTTATCCCTAGAACCCCAAAGGTCATAACTCATGTCTGGACCCTGGATATCATAGCTTAGGGGTCTTATTTTGACCTCACAAGAGTAGTATTATGGGGTGAACAGGGGGAAGTAATTCATGATTTAACAAGTCTCTTGTGTTTCTAAGAGACAAAATGGGGACAAATGCCCATTACTAAAAAATATTTAAAGAAACAGAAACCTTCTTTAAACTCTCTTTCAAAAAAGATTATATAGCCGTAAGACCAAGAAAGAAAGCATATTCCTTGAGTAAATAAGATATCATGTCTTTCACATGCCAAATAATACATTGACAGAAATATCAAGAAACAAGAGGCTCTAACCTTTTCCAGCTCCTTGCCTGAGAGCTGCGTAAACAACATCAAAGTGTAAAATGTTTCAAACTAAATTAATGCATGACATTATGCCAAAGTTTTTACAAATACTGTTCTAAAAAGTCTCCATAGCAGTTCCGATCCTACAATCCAAATTGAAGTTCGACACAAAAAAATCCATATTTCTCAATTGACAGCAGACTCAATGCCAGAATATGAGACTCATAGATCAGAAGTTTAAAGCTTACTTCCAGACCCAGCAACTTGTCGATCCACACCTTGGTATGATGGTGATAACCTTGGGCAATCATATAGAGGAAATTTTTATTTATAACTTTTGCATTCTGGTATATCAATAAAAATAGGGCCAATATGTAAAAGAGGGTCCAAAGAGAAAGAGGATGTAACAGTTATTCAAAACATATGAGGAAGTACTTAAATGCTTGTGATCGCATGTGTTTTGAACATTTTAAACTTGGATTCCATCCTCCTTTAGCCGCTCTCAAAGGCTGGACCAGAAAATTTTGGCACACTAAAAATGAATTTACAATCTCTCTCTACCCTAATGGATACTTTCTTATTTTCTTTGCTTCAGCAGAAGATAGAGAATTCATCTTCCAAGAAGGACCATGGATATTTGGAGGAGCGGGCCTCTTTATGAAACCCTAGCACCCGATGTTTAAGGCGGATGAAGAACTTCCTTTTGTAGCTCCTGTTTGGGTGTGGTTGTTTGGGCTCCCCGCAGAATACTGGAATAACAATGTCTTCACCGCAATCAGTAATACTCTTGGCACCTTTATGATGACGGCTGACTGTTCACTATAGCTGGAACAAATGATCTATGCTTGCATTTGGGTGTCGATGGATCTCAGTAAACCTTTGCCAACTAAAATTTCTCTAGCCATGGAGGATGATCATTTGGGATCAGGTGGTGGTTTATGAAAACATACCCTTTTGATGCCGTATTTGTCATGAGTATGGCCATCTGTTGAAGGACTGTCCACTTAAAGTTCCATAACCTCTTTGCGGAAGAAAAGCCTAAGGACAATTTCATCATTCCAAAGAAAAAGAAAATAGCTAGGAAAATTGTTCAGGATAATCCAGATAGTAGCAACAGCAATAGATTTGTTAAGCTCCTAGATTCGTTAACCTCCAAGAGGGAAATGAAGACAAAGACAATTAGGATTTTATGGAGTCCCAAATTCCAGAGACATAGATGAACATACAAGACACAGTAGTTGCTCAGCCTGGGGTGGAAATACACAACCAGCTCACACTTTATCAAGCCCCACATAGGCAGGATGAAGCCCATACCACAATGGAAAACTATCACAAGAAAACCAAGTTTCAAGAACAATTTGATAACCAGAATCAGTAGGCAGGTGAGTCTGAGAGTAGGGACCAACCATTGTTGTTGACAGCTAATCCCATGACGCAACAACAACCAGATTTACCCTTAGGAATAGTTCAGGAAAAAAGCAAAAAACCAAAAATGGATACAAATATTAAGGTCGGGCACAAATCTAATCAGATTAACCTTCAGAAAGAAGGTCAAAATTTGAGTAAAGCAGGAACAGTTAGAGATCTGTCCCAAATATTTGACGAATCCTCTTAATGAAGGTAATCACATGAAATATAAGGGGGCTGAAAGGCAATCCTAAAATACTGGAAATTAAAAGAATGATTCAAACTCATCATCCTCTGATGGTGTTTCTTCAAGAAACTAAAGCCTCGATAGAACTTATGTCGGTTTTAGCGAAGAGGATATGGTCGAAGTCGCAAACTTTATCTCTTAGTTCTCAAGAAGCATCTAGAGGAGTTATGTGTATCTGGAATCCAAAAATGATTACAGTGTTAAGTTATTGTGGTACTAGAGGTGTTTTGCTAATGCATGTTTATTCTCAGGTGGATGCCCAATAGTTTATGTTCATAAATGCCTATGCTCCGACTGCTATGGAAAATAAGTTGCTGCAATGGCAGCATATAGAGGCTATGATCCAATTTTATCCTGATGTTTCTATCATCCTTGGAGGCGATTTCAATACAATCCTTAATTTCCAAGAAAAACGGTGAGGAACTTCACACTTAGACTCTAGCTCATCCAATAGGCTAGATACATACAATTTCTTTAACTTGGTAGATGTTCCAACTGGTGATGGGTTGATGACCTGGTCCAACAAAAGACAAAGTCCCAAATGTATCCTGGAACACTTGGACCGGTTCTTGTTATTTGTAGAATGGTGGTTAAAGGAGTATATCCTTAAGGCTTAGATTCTGAACAATAGTGACTCTGTTCATTGGCTAGTGTGTTTGGAGATGAACAAATCAACTCCTTGTTATGCTCCTTTCCGATTCCAGTCGATGTGGCTCAGACATGAAAATATAGGCAATCTCATTCAACAATGGTGGATGGAAGGAAAACCCAAGTACGAGACACATATGTTTTCCTTTGCCAAATGTTTGAATTACCTAAAGGTCAAGTTGAAAACTTGGAATTGGACTGAGTTTGGTGACATAAAGGAGAAAAAAAACAGATCCTAGAACAGCTGGAAGAGCGCAATTAGAACCTTCAAACCTCTAGATGTAATGTTGATCTTCTCCAAAAGGAGCTCTTTTGAAAGCCACTTTCAATGAATGGCAAACCAGAGAAGAGATTATGTGGCGGCAGAAATCTAGAATCTGGTGGTTAAAAGAAGGTGATGAAAATTCTGCCTTCTTTCATAAATCCTTGCTGGCTAGATGTGTTCATAACCACATAAGTTCTCTTACCAAGGAAGATGGGAAGAAAGAGTATTCTTTGGAAGGCATTCAACAAATTGCAAAGCAATATTTCTAGCAGTTATTTACGGCCCAACCCCTTGATGAGTTAGCCCAAAAGACAATGTTACATACCCTTCCTCAAATTATTTCAAATCAGGATAAGGAGAAGCTTACCACTCTATTCACGGAAAGTGAACTGAAGAAAGTGGTGTTTGGTATGCAGAAAGGAAAAACTCTAAGACCAAATGGATTCCGATTGAATTCTACCAAACTTTTTGGGACATTATCAAAAATGAGTTCCTTCAAGTGGTGGAAGAGGTGAGGACATCTAAAACAATACTAAAGGATATCAATAAAACCGTCACAGCACTTATTCCTAAAGATACTAAAGTGGACGAAATATCTGATTTCAAGCCTATAGCTTTGTGTAATGTTCTATATAAAATAATCACCAAAGTTATGGCAAAAACACTAAAACTGCTTCTTGGCAAGATCGTATCTCTAGAACATGGGGGATTTGTCCCCGGTCGCCAAATTCATGAAGAGATTGTGTTGGCCCAAGAAGCCTTACATTCCATGGACATTCAAAAATCTTCTTCTATGTTTATTAGGCTTGATCTTTCCAAAGCCTATGATCGAGTGGATTGGGATTTTCTATTGGTTTTGGCTCAATACAGCTTCTCTGGGGAATGGTTTGAATGAGTGAGATCATGTTTGTCTTCAGTTTTACATTATGTCATGGTTAATGGCACTCATATTTTCTTGGCTTCTAAGGGGATACGTCAAGGTGATCCTTTATCTCCCTTGTTATTTATTATTCTCGCAGAGTGTCTTGATAGATTGGTACTACAACTTGTCAGGAAAACAAGATTAGTGGTATTAAATTGGCCAAAGGAACTTGGCCTCTCACTCATCTACAGTTTGTGGATGACTTTACACTTCTGGGCAAAGCCACTTGCTTTGAGGCTCAATAATTGTAGAAACTTCTCCAAGTTTTTTCTGGACCCACTGGTCAGTTGGTTAACCAAGCCAAATCTAGCATCATTTTCTTTCAAAGCTCTAGTGGACAGGAGACAAATTCTTGACATCTTCCACTTCAGAAGAGGCTCTCTTCCGCTTAAATATGTGGAGGTCCCTCTTGCAGCTAAACAAATCAAAGATTGTTAGTGGATTACAAACAAAGTAGATATGAAACTTCAGAAATGGACTAATAAATGGCTCTCTTCCAAAGGAAGAATGATAATGGTTAAGGCAATCCTCCAAGCCTTGCCAACATATGTTTCCTCTATTTTTAACATTCCAGTTAGAATTCTAAAACAATTGGACTCCCTCGGCCAAAAATTCATGTGGAGTGGCTTACGGGGAAAAAGAAAGTGCTCTCTAGTTAAGTGGGAGAATCTTTGCCAACCTATGCAGGAAGGTGGCTTAGGATTCAAATCCTCTTCCAAACACAATAAAGCTTTAGCAGCTAAACTCTTTTGGAGATTGTTAATGGCTCCAACTGCTCTCTGGGCTGCCAATATTAGAGCCAAAAATGTGAAAAATAATCCCCCTGAGAGAATGGTTTGGTTCCCTCCAAAGGATCACCCATTCTTGCAATTCTTAAAGTGGAGGAAGAACTTATAAAAAAGCATTTGTTTTGGATTTCAATAATGGTCAAAGTGCCAACTTTTGGACTGATTCGTGGGATGGGTATCCTCCAATCATTATTCAGTACTCACAGGTTAAAAACAACCATGGATGTGTTGCATGAAAGGGGATAGATTAAGGTTGCTAACTACTATAAGTCCACTACTCATCCCTGAGAGATTGGAAAGTGTTGGATTCCTACTCTAGAATGCCCAACTCAAATTGGGGAGGAGCAACAATCACTGATTAAAAATATTCTTTTAGCCCGTCCTCTTTCAACTTCTTCATTGCCCAACTCCTTAGCTTGGGGGAAAAGTTCTACAAGTGCCTACACAATTTCTTCAGGCTACGCTTCTATATGCAGGGGTACTTCTCATCCTATTAAGGATATCTTTAGCCACATATGGCAGCCAGCTTTGTGGCCCAATGTGGGCTTCTTTGTGGGGTTGGTGTTAAGGAGGAGAGTCTTAACTGGAGATAGCCTCGTGAGATGTGGCTTTTATGGCCCCTTTCGATGTGCTTCATGCACAGATAATGAGGGAGCCATAACTCATTTGTTTTTCCAATGCCCATATGTGGTCTACTTATGGCAGCTTTTATCAAAATTGTTTAACCTTTCTTGGGTTAGTATTCAGTCTTTTGAGCAGTTAATTAATGAAAGGCATAGCCACTTGCCCAAGGGTCAAACCCAGGGTTTGTTGTCTAGCATCACCTTTTGCTTTTGGAACATTTGGAAGGAACGAAACAGCATAATTTTCCGACAAGACAGCAGGGATATTACTTATGTTTGGGAGAAGATTAAAATTAATGTTGCAAAATCTATCAAGCATACATCTGTTTACCTCAAAATCTAATGCCAGAATGGGAGCAATTGTGCAAATAGCTCTCTTTACAACCCAAGACTTTAACAATCGCTACATACCGACCTAAAAAGAAAACTCAGATGGATGTACATTGGACAGCCCCTCCAATCGAGTACAGTAAGCTGAATATTGATAGTGCTTCAAGGGGCAACCCGGGTCAGCTACTATGGGAGGCACTGGTAGATCTTTTGATAGGTTTGTAGCCTTATTCACTAAAAAGTTAGGATATATAACTAATAAATTAGTGGAAATCAAAGCAGTTTACAAAGGGATGCAAGAGGCTTTGGAAATTGGGTGGCAAAAACTCCAAATTGAATCGGACTCCAAGGTAATTGTTAGCTTGTTATCTAATCCTGAAGGAGTTCATAGCAAAAATTGGCAATAAGCAAAAATTCGCAGGCTGCAAGACCCCCCATGCTAATCTATAGAAGATGATGATTGTTGAAGGCCATGTAAAGCATTAGGCCCTCACATGCTAACAAGCATCTATGTGCCATCTAAGAGAAATTGATGGCCACCCGTCCCAACATGGGTTGTCTTCTTAAAAATCCTTCTCCGTGACCACTTCTATCCCAACTTAGCTTTGGAGTTTTTATTAACTTTTAGGACAAAGCAACTTTAAGAGGGAGGGCATGTTGTGTACCAAGGCACAACATAAATTATATGATTTTTTCCATTTTAGCTTTAGCATTATTATCAAGTTAGGTTTAGAGTTAGCAAAGAGTTACGTCATAAGTTAAATAGGGTTTCTTGTGGGTTCGATATAAAGGGCGGAAAAAACCTAAAGAATGTATTTTTTTACCATTCAACTTTTAATGCAAACAGAGAAACGTCATTGTCTGGGAACTCGTGCTATAGACGGATATGCAGGGGCCTCATTATTTATGTTTTTATCATTTATTCTACTTATATTTTGCAATTTCATTTTCTTGTGTTATTTGGAACATAACAATCAAATATAGTGATGGAAGAGTTCAAAAAAAATACGCGGTTGCCACAAGATGTAAAAGTGGAAGAATGAGAGCTTGCATTAAATCCATCCAAACTAGCATGTAACCAATTTATTCCTACTTGGAAAATAAACCGAGAATACCAACCATCTAAATATACACTCTTTTTCCACTGATTAACATCAAAAAAATCAAGTATCATCTTTCATTCATTCCAAACTTTTCCTTCTTTAGGCCAATGGGTAGTTTCATACACTCCAAGTCTGTCACCATTGTTGACGCTGTGGATTGCACCCTTGACAGGAGGCTGAGCTCCTATTTTCCACGCGGCACAATTGAGACTTCCCTCTTGTGGGTCTGGCAAAACTTGGAGGAGAATCTCTAGATAAGGGCTAGCTCCCTTTGATGCATCTATGTGGTTTTCTACTACTACTGCTAACAATGGAGGGGTGAAAAGAGAGAAGAAATAACCAGAACAAAAAACTACTCTAAGTGATGATGCACCAAATGATGATCTACTCAGCTGTTCACACTTCAAACCAGAAAGGGGGCGAACATACACTTTATCTGGCAAAAGACCAGACTGAAGGGAGCTTTAAAAGGGAAGCTTAATGAAGACACACAAGAAATGTAACTTACCACAGGCGCTGTAGAAAACACACTGTCTGATAGCTACTCTTTTCTGTCTCTATGCTCCAGATGCAGCACTTCCTGTTAACCTGCAGAACTGGTGCTTTGGCTTCACTAGGTGTGTTGATGTCAATTTGTGAGAGCATCAAGCTAAAATAACTGTGCACAAAATTGATACACAGACACTCAAAAGCATAACCAGTCAGATAGAGGTAAAACACTTTCTTATTGATTCAAGGTGAAATTTTGGCAGGACTTTGCCATACAAAAATGAGAGATCATTTCTCAAATGAGAGTTTACAATATATAGAGAAAGAGAAAGCAATGGCGCCTTTTTCTACAAGTGGCCCATGATGCGTTCAATTCATTGGGAAGAGGAAGTCCGGTGAAGGAAGCCATGCTGCAGCAGTCCAAATCTTGACTTTGGCGTTTAAATTATATTAAACGGCATTGTGAAAGCATGGGTCGTGCCTTTCTATTTGAAAACAAGACCGCTTCTTAAAGAGGTTCACGCGGTTGTCTGCTCATTAATGCTTAAATGAAGAAAAACAGGCCGCACCATTCACTGTTTGGCTCCTTGATGACCATTTTGTAAGGACTGTTACAACCACTGGCATAACTCCTCTGTTGACGTCTCTTTTGCCACCTGGGCTATTCTATATGTGTCTATGCTTGGCTCTTCGAGCTCCTTTCTCGACGGGTCGCTGAGTTGCCACCTGGCTTTTGTCTTTTCCTAGCTTTTGTCTTTTCTTGGCTCTTTCTACCCTCGGGGCTATCTTTCGACGGGTTGCTGAGTTTCCATGCGCGGACCCATCTTTAAACATTTGAGAATCAACGGCTATCTTATCGCCGTAAAGTTGACGTTCGCACACCCGTCGCCATTTGAAAGCCAACGGCTATTCCATTCTTCTGAATTTGACATCTGCGGAGACGTCACTAGACGTTTTAATTCCAACGGCTAGTTTGCGATGTTGAATTTGATGTCTTCGGGCCCGTCGCCCCTTTGACAATTTCTTCGGCTTTCTGCAATCCCATCGGCCTTTTGTATTCATTCGGCTCTTTGCAATTGAACCCTCCCGAAGGGAAGGTGTCCCTTCGGGGCTTTGAAAAGGTACCCTTCTTGGCAGCCGAGAGTCCCCCGCAAGGGCACTTGCCCTTCGGGCTCCTTCGGGCTGCCTTGGCTTCTCAATTCCTTCAGACAAAATGTCCAAAGGAATTCCCTTGGACATTTTGCCCAGAGGAAATCTTTTCTTTCCCTTCTTTCAGTCGGTCCTTTTCTTCGAACAAATTCCTTTGGACAAAAGTTCGAAGGAATCCCTTCGAGCTTTTGTCCGAAGGAATTTGTTCGAAGAAAAGGACCGACTGAAAGAAAGAAGGGAAAGAAAAGATTTCCTCTGGGCAATTCCTTCGGGCTTTTGTCCGAAGGAATTTGCCTTTGTTCATTTTCTTGTATTTTCCTTCGGACAAAAGTCTGAAAGACCTTTGCCATTTTGCCGCGAATTTCTTTCTGAAGGGTAATTTTTCGTTTGGCTCCTTGCCTTGTGAATTTCTTCGAACAAAATGTCCGAAGGAATTCCTTTCGGGCACTTTGTCCAAAAGAATTCACATTGACTTCCTTGGATTTCCTTTGGATTTATTCTTCGGACAAAAGTCCGAAGGAAATCCTTCCTTTTGCCTTAGTCTTTTCTCCGAAGAAAACCTTAGCTTTCGGCCCTCTTCTTTGGTCCCTCTGCAAGTGTTTTTTGCCCTCCGCAAGGGCATCTAGGCCCCAAGTTGCCCTTCGGACTCCTTCGGAAAGGCCCAATTGGTCATTTGCCTACCCTCCGCAAGGGCACTTTGTCTTTGGAGCCTTGTAAAACTACTTGCACGCTTTGAACCGGCCCATGCTTTGCCAAAAGGCTTGTGTAGACCGACTGCCCGAAACAGAGAAAAACTTGTGGATTAACCCGAGATATATACAAAGCTCAAGTCATTTGGCTCAAAAAACAGGCCTACTATAAAAGGGGAAAAGCACATCAGCAGAAGAGTCAAAACATGACTGACTGCTCAAGATAGTGGGGAAGGGAGACCAATTTTTGGCCTACAGGGCCAAAAATAGTCAACAACCATCCCACTCAACCATATTCAAATCCACACATATGACCACTAAGCAATTGGGTCACTGAGCACATACACTATGCAAAAGGCCCACACTTTGCTACTAAGCATTATTATCATCCAGTTGCATCGTGCCATGAGTACTCTCCTTTATCTAAAACATGAAAGATTAGCCAAGAGGCAACAACACACCGCACCCCCTCGACCCTCCTCATGAGAGTTCACAATGGAGTCTTCAATCCAATTGTTCATCAATAGTCACAATCTAAACCCAAAACTGTATCCTTGGATCCACAATTTCAATCCATTTTTGTAGGACTTTACACTCTTCAGGACAAGATGCCACATAATCTCAACAAATTATAAGTACTAGTTAGCCCTAAGTGGGAAACTTTGCTCAAAGAGATCCATTACTCATCCATTGGGGACACTTTGGTATCCAACTAGAAGTGTGGATTGTAGCGTGTGCTAGTGCCCTCTTGACCATAGGGATTTGTTTCTATGGATTTCATAATCGGCTTGCCTATAACCCAAAATCACCCTTATTTTATATTTGCCATAATAGGTCGTTTTTCCAAATAGTTGTCTTCGTCGCCTTACAAAACCATTGATGCTCCAACACCTAGTGAGTTATTCTTCTAACTCATTTTTGCACACTATGGTTTACTGACCCATTGCATATCTAAAATATCAAAAGATGCACAACCATACTAAATATTGCAGAAAAACCAAGATTCGATCAAAACATAAAGCTCTAAAGGCACTTGCATACTGAAGAGTTGGATAGCATCCACCCAACCAAGGTTGGACGTAAAACCCCTATTTATGTAAAAAAAAGTGAATAAAACCCTAGCTTAGGGCCCAAGTTACCACTAAAGGGTAATTAGATCCTTTAATTTGTCTTAATTAAGTACTTGAGGCCTTATCCTCCATAGCATTAACACCTAAGGACCTAGGACAAAAACTTAACATTACAACGTTGATCCTCTAAAAGGTTTGCCCTCTTGAGTCTCGCTAGGCATCAATGCAGTTGATATGTTGAGACCAATATCCTCCTTTCAATCCATCAATATCTCTATTGATACTTCTTGGATGCCCCTTTTGCGCCTTTCCTTCAAAGGAGGCAATCAATAGAGTTGCCAAATATGACATATACCAACAGTACTTTCCAATCGCTTGGAACTCTACCCTGCAACCTCTCAACCCCAAGTTGGCCTTCTACACTGACCATTTCTTACAATTGTGGAAGGAACCATTGTACAACACGACTATCTCAAGCATCATTGGTCACATGGATTGAGGGTTTTTCATGGCCAACTCAAGCTATGCACCCACCAATTACAATTTAAGACAGATCACCATACTCCTCGTAGTTACAACATCCAATGTTTGTGTTCTATCGAAGAAGTAAAGACTCTAGAGCAATTTATCTTTAGGCAACCTATCTTCGATGAGATCCAAGGGAGGTAGCATTGTCTCTATAAAGACTCGAGTAGTTCTCTATCCACCATCTTTCACTACCCTGATCAAAGGTGTTTGGCCCTCTTCCTCTGGAAGGATATCACCTTCTAGGATAGGTCCTAACACAGGTCCCATTGAGCTCCCTGAGCAATTTAGGGTGCCTTGATGATGCAGGTGCATAATCATACGGTAGTTCATTTTGTACATATTAGTCTTCAAGGTCAAATCTTGTCAATAAGAAGCTGGTTCAAGTTTCATTTTATCTTGTAATAGTCATGATTGAGTGAGGAAGGTCTTGTAATGGTCTTTATTAGGTGTTCAAATCATTAGTTTTGCAAGAGTTAGTCATTTGCTCTAGTTTGCAGTTTTCCCACTAAAACTGCCTTTTTCAGATATTTGAATTTGTAATGTCATGTGAAAATGTTTTCTCACTTTCTAAGTGGATAGTCTTCTTTGTAAAGGTCCATAGGGACCCTAGAAAGTGTTCTAAGGTTACTTAAGTTCTAACTCATGTCTAAACCATGTTTAATACAAACTGAGGTCAAGATAAAGGTCCTCACCAAGATAAGTGTACGTTGGAGAAGCTTTTGGCAACTTGTGGGGGCAGTTGGCAAGAAAAAGGGAACAAATTAAAAGAATATTGTTATGTAAAGATAAGAGGAGAGAAAGATCAAGAAGGTGAAAAGAGATCATAAAAGGGTCTTAAGAAACCAAGACAGTACGCAGAGAATGAATTTTAGGGGTGTGTAAGCTAAGATGGTCTGCCTGGTCTATGTATAAGTTTCAGGTGTATATGAATAAAAGAGCTTGTTTTGATTTGATACTCAATCTCAGACCTGATGGATGTGTAAGTAAATGTTCCTATTGCTTATTTAGATTTTATTTTGTTTGGTTACAGTGATTCTTATATAGTTGATATATATCTAGTTGAAAACTGGTTGCATACAGTCAGAAAACAGGGGTGACTTGTAATTCTTTTGTCTGTTTCATATCTCAAGGTTCATTGCTATAGCAAGTTACAGAGGAGTAGACTTGTTACGAGTCATGAAGAATCTAAATGATTCATGAAAGTATGAATTCTATCTTATAATTAAGACCACTGTCAAAACACAGTCCAGGAGAGGTTTATACGAACAGACAAGATAGTCTTCTATTCCTTATCAGGTTGATTCAAATTTAGAATGTGATTGTAATGGGAAGAAAAGTTGATAAAGAACCTAATCAAATCAATAATAGCTGAAGACAGGTCTTAGAAATGAAATTCTTTACTCATATTTGCTCTCTGTCAGTAGACTGTTTAGAAAACAGTATACAGAGACCGTCTCCGTCAAGAAAAAAGGTCTTTTTCTTGCATTCAAGAATTGCTCATGCGTAAAAGTTGTCTTGGATAGCATGGTCTGGCATGGATCGAAGACTATATACAAGTTATAATCATAACTGTGTTCCACGTTTGCTCTTGGTTTGGCCTGCACATAAATAATATTGTTTTGACAGTTGCTAGCAGAATTGATCGGGACTGTATAGCCCAAATGGGCCTTTGACGAATCTTGTGTTTCCATGCAATGAAAAGCGGGACTCAAAAACTGATTTAAAGTCATTGGATTTTGCTTTATCTTCATGTATTAGCTTGTTGAACAGAAGCATATTCCAGAATTGGTGTGCCTGTTAAAATGATTTGTTTGTTTGATGTTTGAATCCTTTCTCTTGGAACAGCCAAGAGCTCGATTCGAGCCACCTGTAGATGAGAAACATTTTTTTAATTCTTTCTTTCTGCCATTGTGGACAAGTAACACTGATGATAGCAGTGCAAACGTCTTTTGGGATTTGAAGGGACATTTTGGGGAGGAGATTAGCTCTTGGTTGAAGAAAAGAAATTCATTATTTTGTTATTCTCTCGGGAGAAAAGTCCACCCAGGTTTGTAAAGGAGAATAACATTTTATTTTGTTTGTGGGTAGATCAAAAGGTTCGATTAGATCCACCTGTAGGTGGGCGTTTTATTTTAGAAGTTGATTGTAGCTATTAAAAGCATTTTTGTCTTTTCTTTGAGCACTTGGAACATGGTAATCCTTGTAATGGTTAAGAAACGTAAGGCAGAAGCGAAGAAACATTGTATGGCTCAACAGGGTAAAGCAAATAACCAGAAGTGTCCTGGTATACCATGTATGCTTGGTTTGAGTAATATAAAGCTGCCAATTGTGGGCAGAGTGCTGTATGGACCTGTCGTTGCAATGTTTTCTTTCTTCCATATTTATCTAATCACTGAATAAGTCAGATTATAGCATGGATTGCTTTGTGATCTGCTGTGGTTAAACATATAGATGAATCTCTGTTTTGAATGAATGGGAATTGTATTACGAAGTGTCCAATTGTGACCATTGTGCTTGTAAACTTGCTTGCACCATTTTCGGTTTCAGTTTGGCTATAGAACTAGAGAAAAGAACCTTGAGTTGTCATTTTAGTATCAGAGAAGCAATAAAAGAGATTGGTTCTCATCATCTTGATACAGAGATAGCAGAAAAGGTTTGAGCCTACATCACTTGATCTTATGACTTAGTATATAACCACTTTCAGTTTACCAGCTAGCGTTTAGACGTGTACATTTAGAAAAGGAGGACAAGCAATCCATCCTCAAAATACAATTTTAGAAATATGGCCTCCTATCTAAAAGACACTACTTGACACCAAAACAAGAAACATCTTAAATGAGTAGATTACAATATAGCCGGCCTACAAAAATTAAGCTTGCCTTCGCAAGCTAAGTGGATCTGCAAATCTAAATTTGAGCAGCAATTTCAGCACGTACAATAAAAACTAGGGACAATTTCCTCCTAAGCAAGGAGGAAATAATGAACATATTAATTTACATAACATTGCTTGTAATCCCTAATCACGGGTCAATTTGTGGCCAACACATATAGATGGAACTTGGAGTTTAGTATCTTGCATTGATTCCTTCAAATTATGAAAGTGGCAATGAGATATAGGACATATCTCTATAAAGAGCCTGTCACTCATATATGATGTTTTCATAGTTAATGAACATCTTCGAGCTTAGTCTTTTCTAACAAGTCCATTATGTCCTTGGTGGCTCTCTTAATATTAAATAATTGTGGCTTTCGCTGCCCATGAAATAAGAAGAAAAAATTTGGAGAAAACTGTGTTGATCTGATTAATCCATTGACATTTCGCATCACAGCATGCAATTTTGATTTGACTGCTTTCAATTCATCAATGTTCGCCCATTTCTGATAATAATCATCAAAACAGCTGACTTAAGAGCTGCCAATCTAAAACTGAATAAGGATACTTTTCAAGACTCTCTTTTTTTTTCCATCTCTTGACTAGATCCTAAATAGGTTAATAAAAAACTACTTTACATTTCTTCATTCACTTTTCACAAAGTTAAAACTGCTCCATACATATTGATATTATGAATTTTCCTTTTCCTAAAAGGGACTCTGGCCTATCAGGTACCCATCACTTGGATCCTTACAATATTTTAGTTTCTTTTTAGAAAGCCATAGATGGTATTTCTGAGTTCTTTCATTAATCAATTTAATGAATTTAATGTGCAAGAATTTCCTAAATTTAGCAATTACTACTAGTTGCTTGCATAATCATTGTTTGGGAAGTAAATTTTATGTTGGTTCTAATATCCAAGATCATCTCTTAGATCACATTCTTTCTAATTCACAAATTTATCTAAAAATTAATCTATTCTTATGTGTATAGTTTCCAATTAAGCTAAATGAATTGAAAAACTTTTAGGGCACCTTCTATATTATACTCCATTTATCCTTTTGCTCCCATTATTGCTCAATCGATAGCCTCACTAAGTTCCCCTATAAATTCAAATGAATGCATAAGTGGCTCGAAAAAATTTACGCAATAAAGCCAAGTTGTTCTAAGCTCCTAAATTTAAAGGAACAAAATGGAACTGCACACACGACAAAACATTGTTCTTGTAAGATTAGCCTGCAACGCATCCCTTCTCAAACCTCTGAAGGTCTGTACCTTCAATCATAGAAAACCAACAAGGCTGGTAAGGAGGACATTAACATCAACAAACCTTCCATGGAGTACAAGACTCTCATGGTTAACACCAGTTGACATTTATTTGCCAATCCCTATTGGGAATCAGGTTTGTATATATGCGCCACACAATGTCATATCATCCATAGGCCAAAAGACACATGAATCTCAGCAATTGGGATACAGACGACAACTTCTTTTCATGATACCATACATGCATACACATAGGAGGGTATGAACCTTTTGAATGTCTTATGCCTAACCTTCTGCCAAGCATGCCCTGGTGCTATATTCCTTTTGAAAACTTAGATCTTCTAGCAAGTGCAGTCTTTTTTGTTGGTAAGAACAAAAACATTTACATTAAACTATGACTCGAGCCATAAAGTTATACATATAGCACCACTTATTGACTATGATAACTTTGCATATGCAAACCATCATGGTAATTAGAAAAAAATTTAACTTGTGCATTCAAAATAAAACCTTGACGAACAAAATGTCCATGATATAGGATAGAACCAAGAGTTTGACATTAGGACTAGGTATAAAACAAAACCAGTTCCATCATCAAAATGCTTAAAAAGAGTAGCATTGATCAGTAAGTTCTTGCTGGAAATTATTTACAGAATGAATGGTGTTGCTACTTTAATTACACTTCAAATGATAGTGCTAGAATGTAGATTATACTAAGAATTAGTGTGTATTTGTTGCTGGAAATAAAACATGAACAGAACAACAGAATTCAAATGCAAGCAAACAGACAGACTCAGGAATTTTTTACCTAGAAACCCCAATGTGGGTAAAACCAGCTTGGTAGTGTCAACAGATCACCAACTCTCCTTTCAACTTGGGCAATTAAAAAGAGCCCAATTTGGAGTGGGCTTACATTAATTCGCTACTACTACACTTCTCTCTTTGTTACCTCACAGATTTCCTCAACTTACAGACTACTGAGTTCACTTGTTTCTCAGTTCCTACACTCGTGCCCTTTACAAATGGGCTATGCCTCTTACTTAAATAAGCATTGGAGGTGTCAATTTGTGCGCTAAAGGACCCCCAATTGTCCAGTATTACAATATACAGTTTCTTGGTTGTTCCTGAACTTTCTGTTAAATTTGGGCAAAACTGCCAGTTTGCAGGGCATAACTGCTGCTGACACAAATGAAACCACCGCCAACACAAATGAAATCACCACTAACACAAACAAAACCATCACTATCGCTTACAAACCCACCCATAGCACAAACAAAACAGCCACTTTGCAGGGACAAAACTGTTGCAGTGATTCTATCACTGTACAAACAAAACCCTGTTTTGTTCTGAATTTTATATTACTTTTGGTTGTGTGTTGAGAGGGGATTTTTTTTTAATCCTAATGGATTATAACTCCCTTAGGAGGAGTTTAGTCCCCCAAAATCTTATGTTTTCAAGATAGGTGTGAGGATCTCTCCTACTTTCCCTTGTCATGGCATCTGGCCTTGATTCCAACCTACCTAGACTTAACGTGCCCCTCTTCTTGTTTCTGTGACCACTTACAAGACAATGTCCTCCTCTAGCTCCCCTTGTACATTCAAAACAAAGTCTTCAATGGAGAGTAGTAGTTGCCATTCTTCATCCTCATCTAACATAAAAGGTTCATAAAGATGCAAGTCCTCACAATTGACTAATGAATTCATCTTCATGAAAGAAGACATATTAAGTTTGAAAGCATTCTCTCCAACCTACTCTAACATGGTGAATGGCCCATATCTTAGTAGCTTCAGATTTCTTGCTTCTCTTTGAAGCCTCATCCCACCTCGAAAGTGTGCCCACAATGATGTTGGTTGCGCTTTGCCAACCTTGAGATAGATGTGGACGATCCTCTCAAAGACCCAATCTACTTCACATTTGTTCTGTTCATATGCAAAATCAAGTGGATTTGTAGGCAAATAACCAAAACATTCTTCAAAAGGTGACTTATTTGTAGATGCATGAACTGTCAGATCGTAGTTATGTTGAATACATGCCAAACATTCATCTCATATTTTTGGATGCATGTTGTTGAATCCTCTTATGAGTCGTACCAAGGTTCTACTAACCACTATTGTGTGTCTGTCAATTTGAGGCTTGAAGGTTGTGCTTTTTTTCAACTTGCTATCCATCTTCTTCCACAATGTGGTCCAAAACTTCCCAGAAATCTGAAATCACTATATGAAACAATAGACTTAAGCAAACCAAAATGCACCTAAACATTAGCAAAGAATAACTCAGCTGCTTCATGCCCCTTGATTGTCTTTTCTGCATGGGATTAGCACACATGTTTCATTAAACCAATCCACAACCACATAAAAGAAATTATGCCCATGTTTTGACATAGGCAAAAGCCCCACAGAATTCATAGATATGCTTTCCCATTGCATAGTATGAATAGGTAGAGGCATGTACAATACTTCTTTCCTAACTTTACCCTTACTTGCATAACATAACATATATCCTCTAATGAATTTAGAAACTGCTTGCATTTTAGGCCAATACGCATACCTTTGTAAATTTGCAATTGTTTTACCACATCCAATGTGACTTAAAACTTTTGAAGTATGTACCTCCCTCATGAGTAGAAGTCTCTTTCTTTGGTACACACAATTTAACTAACTCTTGAAATAAAAGATTCTCAATATAGAAATCAATCGTCTTCAACATATGATTTTCTTGCCTTCAACTACTATCCCAAAATATGCATTTTCTGCATTTGCTTCCTCATAAGCCTCTTGTGTGAAAGGCTCAAGTTGTAAAACTGTGGCCAAAGCTTAAATTTAATTTGCAATGGGTGGTCTTGATAGCATATCCACCACCTTGTTTGTACTCCCTTTCTTATGATTGATCACCAAATGGAATTGCTGAAAAAATCCCATTCATTCATAGTGTCTTTGCCTGTTGCATCTTATTTTGTGCTTGCAAATTTTGAAGAGATTTGTGGTCAGTATGAAGAATTGTTTCTTTGCCCAACAAATAATACTTCCATTTCGCAATTACTTGAATATGAGGTCTCTTCCAACTTCAGAAAATAATTCTGACTGATAACAAACTGATTTACCTCCTTGCAATAAAACTGCCCCCATAGCATACCAAAATGCATTCATTTCAACTTCGAATGGCTGATCCAATTAGGAAGAGCAAGAACTAATGCAAGCCTGCAAGGCTGATTTTATTTTTCAAAGTATAAAAAGCACTTGTATGTTCCTTAACCCAACAGAAATTATTACCACTTGTTGCAATGGCATGCAAAGATACCGCTACTGTGGAGAAAGAGGGAATGAATTTCCTCATGTATTGTATTGCCCCAACAAAGCTCCTTGTATCTGTTGCACTCTTTGGTGCAGGCTAATTTTATGTTTCAAAGTATCAAAAACACTTATATGTTCCTTAACCCAACAGAATTATTACCACTTTTTGCAATGGCATGCAAAGATACCGCTACTGTGGAAAAAGAAGGAATGAATTTCCTCATGTATTGTATTGCCCCAACAAAGCTCCTTGTATCTGCTGCACTCTTTGGCATGGGTCCATTTGTGATAGTCTTGATTTTACTTGGATTCACCCTTACTTCTCCTCCTCCAACCACATGCCCCAAATAAATTAATAATTGCTTTGCAAACTCACATCTTTTCATGTTGCCCAAGAGTTGTTTTTCCTTCAACGCTTGCAAGAGTTGTTCTTCCCAAGTAGCACTAAAAACTAATACACCATTGAGATACACTATAACAAATATTTCCGAATGACCTCAATATGTCATTCATCAATCTCATTAAAGTAGTTGGTGCATTGCAAAAGCCAAAAGGAAGAACTAACCACTCATACAAACCTTGTTTCATTTTGAATGTTGCCTTCCATATATCCTTCTCTTTCGTACAAACTTGATGGTAGCTAGATTTAAGATTCAAAATTTGTCAAATAATTGGCATGCTGAAACTGGTCCAACAACTCATCTATCCTTGGGAGTGAATACTTGTTCTTGATGGTGATCTCATTCAACGTTATGAATTCTATGCATATCCTTCTAGTGCCATCCTTCATTTGTATCATAGCTATGGGTGACCCACATGGTGGAGTACTTGGACGAATAACCCCTTGCTCCAAAAACTATTAAATTTGTCTCTTTACCTCATTACTCTCCATAAGCGATTTCTTGTGCAAGCCAATATTCAATAGAGGGAATTCACGCAGCAAATGAATCCCATGCCCTAGTCCCCTTTTTGGCAGTAGTCCTTGGGCACATTGAAACACTTTTTGAAAAGAATGCAACAATTCATCCAGATATTTCAAACCTTTGTTAGCATAATCAGTCTTAGAAATTTCTAGCCCATCCTCTTGATTGGGCTTTGCTTTGATGTGTCATGATGATATAATCGACCCCATCCTTGACCCGCCCATATTATTTTTTCCCTTGTGAAGATAGAATCCCTAAGATACAAGTAAAGAATTCCAAACACAACATCAAGAAACATATTTGTTTCCACCTCAACAATACAATCTGAATTAATGTTAAATTTGATTTTGCATCTCTTGGGTGCTTGTATTTATACGCCCTTCTTCACTGAACCCAACAGGTATATGATCATAAATTTTTAGACCAATCCTCTTAACAACTTCATCTAAAATCAAATCAGACTGTTAGTCAGTGTCAATGAGATCATTTATTTGTCTTCTTGAGTTGGATTTGGATTTGGATTTAGGAAAGCTTGCTTATTTCTTCCCTTCCCTACTCTAGGCTAGCCACATTTCTAGCAGTGCAACCCAGCTTCTCACCTTCATCCAAATTGTCCTCTCCCTCCACTTTCTTTCCTTCAACCAAAGATACCATGGATTTCTTGGAGTCCTCATTGGTGTGGTTCTTAGGATGCAACTTCAAACATTTTACGTCAATATTCCCATCCTGAACACAATGACAACAATGATTCTTTGGATCTTTGCAAGCACATAAAGTAGTGGCATTTTTCTTACCTTTCCACTTAGCCTTTGTTTATGATTGGATGGCTGATTTTGATCAATTCGTGGCTGATTTCATGACTGATATTTTTTGGATAATTCTCCATCACCTTGCTTCTTTTCCTCCTCAATATAGTGTGCATGTACACATGTTTCATCAAGATTTTGTGGCTTGTTGTATATGACTCGTCCCCAGATGTGTGGATGGAGACTGCCCGTGCACATAGTCAAGATGTATTCTTCTTCCAATTCCAGGCCTGTCAATATAGATTTTGAGATATTGCCTATCAAGTCCAAGCCCGTCAATAATCCTACACACTTTGACCGTAACCCTATCTAAGATATTGCCACTTAATCTTTTGATCAATCTTGAAAGAGGGATGTCCAATTAAATTAAAATGTTTCTTTAACAATTCTTTGAACTCATCCCAACTAGCAATCATTTGCCTCTTTTTCTTCTTCAAATAAGCTAAATAACTTTCCCAACAAATTAGAGCATTGTTTTGGAACAAACATAGTTTGGGGTTGAAAACCCACCTGTTTTAACTTAAAACACAAAATTAAGCAGGGAAAGGGTTACCTACACTTGTATAAGGCTCATAATATTTACAAACATGAACATAAATCTAATCTAAGTTATATGTATTGAAAGCGACAGCAAAGGAAAATGTGTTTTATTTTAATAAGTCTTATGTGGTTATGAAACAATAGCTGATGGATATTTCAATAACAGAGGACTATAGGCTTCACTACTAGATAAACTGCTTGCAGATACAGTGATTTTGATCCAAATTTATAGCAAACAATGCAAGACTTGAAATGATTCATTAAACTTTATTTTTTGTATAGCTCACGTTCAGAGAAAAACTTAAGTCAAACAAACCAATAACCAATCATGCAAACAATATTAATGCAGATAAACAAACAAGAAATAAATCAACAGAATAAAATATGTCACAAAGCGTCAATACAATCAAAACTCAAATTGATACCACATCACATATTACATGATTGTTGTAGAGAATAGAGTTCCTTGTATTAAAATGTGTTTGCCCCTAATTTCTCCTTACAGAAACCTTTTACAAAAGAATTAAACTCTCAATCTGGAAAACATCTAGTACAATGTTATATATTTATTTTATAGCTCACAGAGATTCAACATTTTCCTTCAATAGGGGAAGATGGAACAATTTGCTTGTTCAAAACTCTTCAGCTTCTGCAAAAAAGACAAAAAAGCTTCGTTTGACTTCCTCAGAGCCATAGAAAGAAACCTGTATGGTCACCAAGAGTAGCTGGGATGGCAATGCTAGTGAAGGAAGTATCCTCTACCGCTCGTGACTAATTTGGAAAGCATTGTGATCCTCCTGCCAGACTCCACCAGGCTTGAAGAACATTCAACACACTCCCCCTCCAATAGAAGCATTAGATTAAAGAATATGGTCGATGCATGTCCACTGCCCTCCACTTGATAGGTTACTAGAACACAAGAGGGAACCATGTTAACTCCCATCACCCTTTGCATAAACTTGAAGAAATTGAGAAGAAAAGGTGAGAATAGCCAACCAACCTAGAACACACTTGGTCAACGTTCAAGGCTTGTTCATGCCTCAAGTTGACCCAACATTTTTCCTTGTTCCTTCTATTCCAAAATTAAACACAATGAAAGACCATAGTTTTCTTTCAAGGCCAAGGAACAGAGAGGATGCACATTCCTTCATCCTTGCAAAACCTCCCTTGCATTTTGGGTGTATTCAACGTAACCTTACAAGTTTGATGTGGCACTCATAAATAGAAAGTAAAAAGGGGGGATCCTTGTCTAATCAAAAAGGGGCAGATTTTGTATCATCCTTGGAAATAAGAACTTAGTTCTCCACCATTGAAAACACCATGTTGTCAGTCAGAAATAACACTTCTGAATCCCAAGGCTTGCAAAAAGGTGATTCATACTTGCCGACTTGGAATATTTTTGCAGTGCCTTGCTTGATTCCATGAATATATTAAACAAAAGAGACCTAGGCTTAAAAGCACAACTTGATCATCTATATGGAGTGAAATTCAATTCTCAATTCCCCACAAAATCCACCTTTAAGCATCGCTAACCAAAAATATTAGTTATAACCTCTTTCATTTGCCACCTCTAATTTGTCTTCATTGTGGAGTGTTTCGATTTTATGGTGATTTTGGCTCTATGATTCTTTCATGGGCTTGCGAAGTTCTTAGCTTGCAGAGCTCTTTGTAGCTTTGCGGTTATCTCTTTGTTATGTGAAGCTCACAAGCTTGTGATACTCCTTTTGTGATGGCCAATATAGTTCCAAGGAGCTTTTCTCATTCTCTTTGCAAAGGTCTCCGCAACTTTGCGAAGCTCTAAACTTTCTTGCTTCATGATGCTCTGACCTTTTGTCTCTTGCAGTGCTCTTAATACTTTAAGCTTGCATTTGAAGGAGGAGAAGACCAAATCCATTCCAAAAAGTTAACAATGAACCAAAGAATGGAAAGGGATATATGCTCCAAATAAGACCCTAAAGCACAAGTTTACCAAGGACTAAGGCAAACGAGTGACGAATTCATATAACCCAAAGGATGCACGGAAAAGAATTCAATACTCCTATAAAGCAAACATAAAGCGGATTAAAAAAACATATTGAAAGCTCATCCCCTGAAGCGATTTCACTGACTTACTATTATTTTAATTACTTAAAGAAGGGCAGCCCCAAATTTACAAAAATTAAGCATGTAGGTGACAAAAGCATGACCCTCACACTTTGAAACGTGCAAACAAAATATTTTGTGCCTCGATAACTTCATGCACACTAAAGTAAACTTCCATTTGCTTCAACCATTTGACCACTATCTTAGCATCCACGTTTCCTTCAAAAGTCTTAATTTCAACTTTGAAAGAGGGATGGTCAAAGTCTTTTGCCGCAGATTTGCCATCATTTTGCTTGGGATGCTCCTCTTCATCCATGAACTCTTCTTTGTATTCATCTTCTTCATGGGGGCTGCTCTCCTTCCACTCCAAGTTTCTTGACAAAAGCACGTACAACCATATCCATGGACACTTGGTTCTTGGTCATGAGGCCTTGTTGATTTATTTACTCCACACTTTTCTCCAAGAGAGAGACTATTTCTCCAATGTTTTCACACGAGGCTTCACTTCTCTAGCCGCATACCATGGACACTTGGTTCTTGGTCATGAGGTTTTGTTGCTTTATTTATTCCACACTTTTCTCCAAAAGTGAGACTGTTTCTCCAATGTTTTCACACGACGCTTCACTTCTCTAGCCATCTTCCTCGCTTCTTGATTCCACTTCCTTATAGAAATTTCTGCTTGGTAAGGCTGAAATTCTTCCTATATAAACCTTGTTGCTGCCATGCTGTCATATAATCAGTAAAACCACTTTTCCAATACCCAAAAGATTAAAATACTCTGATACAAATATGATCTGTAAATTTCTCAAGTTTTTACATGTGCAAAACTGTTTACCAAATGAATGTTGTTCTTACTTCAATAATAATTCAAATGACCGTGCTAGAATGTATTGTTACTGGAAATCAAACATGAAGAAAACAGCAGGAATCAAATGCAAGCACCCACATAGACAAAGGAGTTTTACCCTGGAAACCCTGGTAGAGGGAAAACCAGCTTGGAGTGTAAACTGATCACCATCTCTCCTTCCTTCAACTTGAGCAATTGCAAAGAGCACAATTTCAAGTGTGATTACAGAGATCCACTACTCTTACACTTCTCTCAACTCTCTATTACCTCAAACATTCCCTCAGCTTACAAACTACTGAATTCTCTAGCTTCTCACTTCCTAGACTCATGCCTTTACGATTGGGCTATGCCTCTTACACAAGTGTCAAAGGTGTCCTTTCGTGCACTGAAGGAACCCAACTATCAAAAGTTGGAAGAGACAGTTTCTTGACCATTTTTTAACTTGCTGTTGGGGTCAAGGAAAACCACCAGTTTGTAGGAAAACTGTCATTGATGCAAACTAAACCACCACTAACACAAACAAACTGCCAGTGACACAAACGGCACCGCCCATTTTGCAGAACTGGCACCGTCGCTTACAGAACTACCCATAGCACAAACGGAATTGCCAATTTGTAGGGACAAAATTGTTGCGGTGATTCTGTCATTGTACAGACAAAACCTATTTTGTTCTGAATTTTATAGAACTCTTTGTTGTTTGTTTAAGGGGATGTTTATCCTAGTCCTTATGGATCAACCGTAGCCTAAAAATTATCTTTCATCTTGAGATTTTACCTTATTTCCTCGGGTCTGAATTCCATTAGCCACCAGAAGTTAATTATATTTACTATCCAAGAGATATATCTACTTCTTAAAATTGATTACAACCTAATTTACTTGTACTTGAAAATTGAAAATGTCCAAAGGAAGAGCAGTTGTGGCAGAAGCTTCATTCATGCATAAATATTGTCCAATGTGCATCTTCACTAAAAGCAATTTGTAAGTGTTGGAGCCAATCCAAAGTTTATTTTTGAAGATCAAGCCAACTAGACTCAAATCTAAGTCAAAAAACCTGCATGTTGTCCTGGAACAGTTCAAGGCAATACTATAGATGTCTCTTCTGCCTCTTATGGTATGTGGACCCTATACAAATTCATTAGATCTGGAGATAGATTAGTGTGACGAGTCCCTCCATTTTATTCTCCACTTCATTCTATACAAGTGTCGTGAAGAAAGGCTGTGTCACGAGCACCTCCATTTCGACTCCCTTGTTTCCGCTTTATTTCTCAACACATCGTTAATCAATTGTCACATGGTAGACTATCATTATTCATTTTCCCTGCAGTTTTATATTTAGTGAACTGCAATATATATCAAGAGATTACAAAATATACTTAATTGCCACTCCTAAGGGCCCAAAACCTCTAGGACTCATGATAGCATAAAAAACTATAACCTTACAGAATACATCTATCAAATAGAGATATAATAATAAGACAAAGAACCTGTTTATATACTCCCCTCTTTAGTCAACATCACAATTAATCAAGTATCAGCCAACTATATGTCATGTTTATCTAATTATTACATTAATTTATCATAAGATTCAACTATAAGATACGGTAGGCCTACCTCAAAATCTCCCCTTAACTAGAACTTTATGGTTTGGAGTTGACTAATATACCCCTTGATGCAAATTGCTCTCTCACCCAGCATCAGTCCCTGTTCCTAGAACCTATTTCATTTTGTATGGGGAAACTTTTGACGTGTGACTCACAATTGAGAGTTGTTTCAATCCACTTATCTTGGCTAGTTATTGTACATACTTTGAAGCAAAAAAACAAGGGGTTTATATCCAACCAAATTTGGCAGATAATTTGTTTGAATTTCAACACTTGGCAAATCTCTTCTTTATTATTTTGAGAATTAACTACAAAAGTAATGATAATCAAATACCACTGTCCTATGGGTGTTTGTGTATTGGGTATAGAGAGAGAGAGAGACAAATATGTAACAAATACAAATACATAGTAAGATGACTTGATATAAACATATATAAGCCCATTGGGCTGTAGTCTTGTGATATAATAGGTGAACTCATCACAAAGATGACCCAGGTTTAAAACCCAATGGGTTTGCCCTTAGCGATGTTTTATATGGAGGAGGAGTTGCCTTTCAATGAATCCTTTGTCCATGAATGGCTCAATGGGTTTGGCTTCTTGGTTGTTGCAAAATTCACTAGGAGTTAACTGTAAGCTGAGTGACGCCCACTTAAGTAACATATGTGAATGTGTGTACAAATGTAAAGAATTAATTGTGTTGTATATAAATATATATATGAAAATGTGTTCCCGTGCATGTGTTATGATTGTGTTGGAAGTTTTATTTGTATAAGCCATCCTTCTTCCTTATAAATTCCCATTATTCCTTGTGAAATAAGTTCCATGAGCTCAAGACCAATCTAAAACTTGATTATGCACATGCTAGTTAGAAATTTGTGCATATACAATCAAACACGGGTATGTTTGCTTGTACTAGACATATTGTTCTTCATACGTTCAGTAATCTTCTTCCTAGAAATTCCCAATTTGATATTTCAGTTTTAAATACTTACCACCTTTCTTGTCTCTATTTTAATCCTTGTTTTTTTATGTTTTATTTTTTTGGTAAATGGGCTCACTACTTTTAAAAGAGTAGGCCTCCATCCCAATTTACAATATTCTCTTTGCTACACAAGTACACATCCTCGGGGGTTGGGGCATGTTTCTAGCATCCCCCATACTTTGGGGGTGAGGAGGCCTGCAAGAAACATTCCCTAGTGTTTTTGGCTCAAGGACATCTAGCAACATCCCCCTATATCTGCAAATACAAAATACAAGGTAAACAAATTATTTCAATATAATGAAGCACCACATTCCCTTCTTCCCTTTTATTTTGAATCCATGATTTAACCAAAAAAATAGTAGGTCCATGTCGTCAAAAAGAGGTGGAGCCACGCTGGTGAGAAGAAGCAAATCCACAATGCCAAGGGAGAGCAAGATGGGGTATATGAATACTTTTAGTAGATAAAAAGTTGGTTGAGTCCCTGTAAACGAAGTGATATTGTCCCCAAATCTCATAATAAATGGGGCATTTGAAAATGAAGTGTTCCTCGATCTCCACCTCTTGGAGGGAGCAAAGACGATAGATTCAATCCGGATGGAGAATGTGGTGATTTGTTTCAACACGTCATTGGTGAAAGCACACTCTCATCTGGCCAAGGGGAAACCTCAAGCCATGGGACCAATGGCATTGGAGATAGTGAGGGCGACAAATAATACCATCCACCACCTGTAAGAAATGCTCAACGTAGATAGTAGGGGCTGAGCGACTCAAGGGGGAAGATCCAGGTGATTTGGATATACTATCTATAAATGTCCTCTCTGGCAACTTTAGTGATGACGTACTTTGTGAGGAGCCCGGGCAGGGGGCATCTGGGGAATACATGAGATGGGGTAGCCGATCCATAGAGATGGCAATAGAAAGGAGCAACCTAGTCTCAAAGTACCAACGGTGCCGACATCAGGGGGGACCAGTAAAGCAATCCTCTCTGAGGAGCAAAGTGCTAAGTATGGATATCTCTCGCAACCAAAAGTTGAGTCCTCTAGGGACTTGAGTCTGTGGATATAGAAAGTAAGCCTAAAGATAGTCTCAAGGTGTGCAGCGGGGCGGCAAATTCAGCTATTACGATGTGTTGAGGAACTATTTGCTTGCAACGAATCATGCGTTATAACATGAGTGTCTAGACCCTCTCAATACGGGCCCCGTAAACGGCCCCCCAGCTAGGTCCCCACATCTCTCAACCATATAAAACTGTAGGTTTGATGATTGCATCAAACAGGTATAACTTGGAAGGAATCCCTGGAAGTGGATCTGAAAAAATTAACACTATAATATAGAAAGAGAGGCATACCCCTTGCAAAGGCTTGGATGAGGAGCAAACTTCATGCTAAAGCATGGACCCAAAAATTGGACCCCCAAATAAGTGCAGGCTGATGTGATCTTTAGACATTCCCCTTTGTATAAAAACTAGAATTTGGGGAGAGAGCGCTTGGAAATATTGAAGATCATAACCTTAGTTTTACTAAGGTTGACCATAAGTTGTCAATGTTTGCAAAAATGAGCATGGGCATCAAGTTGCCATTGTAAGCCCTCGAAAAAGTGTGAGAGGAGGAGGACATTGTCGGCAAAAGGAAGGAAAGAGCACCTCGCACAAAAAAACAGCCATCATCTATATGAGTATGCTGCCACAAGAACTCCTGTAACTCATCAATGCAAATGCTGAAAAGTGTCGGTGAAAGAGGGTATCCTTGCTAAATCTCTTCCTGATGGCTGCAAATTTAGGAAGCAATCAAAATTCACTAAAAACTTAAAACCAAAAGAAAGAGGAGCCTTATTCACTATTAATGCAGGAAGGCAAGTTTGCTTACCTTATTAAAGAATTGCTTATTGCTAAAGATAATCTTAAAACAAGGACTGTACAGCTTGCCACTGCACAAGTTGAGTTATCTGCCGATGAAGTCAATGTCAAGATAAGCTACAAACAATTCTAAAAGATATGATCAAGGCAACAAGACTAACTCTCTCTGAGAGAACGGCAATCATATGAAAGCAACTTTAAGTTCCATTGAGTGATAAAGCTATATGTTCTATGGAGGCTCTTTCTTTTTTTCATCCTACCTTGGCATCATATGATAAAGAGTGTTTATTTAGTTGATAAAGCTTAATGAGAATTGGAATTTATACTTCTTCAACAATTTACTTGACAATTTGTCAAGAAAATAAGTACACCTTACAAAAAAAATTCTGATCCACGGCTTTGTCATTAATTATTGTCACCAAGTATACGGTTCCATTGCCAGCATTGATGAAAGGTAGGTATTTGAGTCATACCTAGCAAATAAATTCCATGAATCAGATGGAGTCCTCATTTATTAATAGGAAGTGCATTTGCAGGCTTTGCGTCAAAATGGGAGAATTGAAGTACATGAGCTTCAACTCGTAAGAGTTATGTACAAAACAAAGCTTTTCATGCTTAAAAGCTCAGCGCGAGTACCTGAGCTTCAACTAGTAAGAGTTATGTAGACAACAAAGCTTTTCATGCTTAAAAGCTCAAGGCAAAGAGTTCTTTGGAAGATTACCAAGCATAATTTATACTTATCTGACATTTAATATCAAGAATCATATGAAATTTGAATAAATGCTGCTTTGCAGAATCAGACTAATTCCAAGGGAGAGTTATGTAGAAAACAAAGCTTTTCATGCTTAAAAGCTCAAGGCAAAGAGTTCTTTGGAAGATTACCAAGCATAATTTATACTTATCTGACATTAAATATCCAGAATCTTATGAAATTTGAATAAATGCTGCTTTGCAGAATCAGACTAATTCCAATGGGTCTCTTTATCAGGCTCACAACAATACCTTTGTGGAATATGTTAAAAAACTCTGTACAGACTTGAAGGTCAAAGAATAACAGAAAGGTCAAGATGTAAACCTGCTTTCAAAAGGCTTAATTGTTAAAGACATACTTGCAAGAGAAAAGGTTGTACGCATGCAAGCCTATGGTCAGATCACAATTGCCCCGAAACTCATTTCCTGACCCATGGAACTCATCTCCCGTCATATGGTGATGGATGTCTCCAGACATCAGGAGACTTCAGCTGATGTCTCCATATGTTTCCCGGAAATGTTCCTCGATAAATTGGAAATTTCCCATATAAGTTGCTCTAATATGTTATATAAATTACATGGATTTTTCCTCTAGTTGAATAAGTGGATGAAGTTTTAAAAAACTAAAGAGAAATACTATTAGGCCTTTTTTTGATGATTTTGCATGAAAACTTACAATATGTATTGTAGCATATAATTTTATCAAAGCCCAAAGTAGTACTAGTTGAAAGAAAAATAAAAATTAAAAAAAAGGGATTAAGATGCCTGTAGGCTGTATGTATAGAAGCTTTATCAAATTATTGCAATTGGAAAGAGGGGTATTATATGCTAGCAGCTTGTGCTAATAAACTATTGCATTGTTTGATTTGCACTTGCAATTTTCTTGTAACTAACGAAAATACATGAAGAAGGAATTCTCTATGATCATCAGCTTTTGCAAAAGAACCTTAAAAATATTATCCAACCATTGCTGACAATACAGGTAAAGCAGGACTGTTAAATGTAAAGGAGTGTATGTGCAATAAGTACTTTTGGGCATTCCCAGGTATATGATTTCTGACACTATGGAATAAAGCTACTTCTCCAATAACCTTATGGAAGCTAAGGGTTTCTTATTTGATCTTGCTTGAGAGCTCTTGAATCAGCGTTTTTTTATGACATTTCTTGGACTTTCACGTAGTGTCGTTCAATATCAGTACCTATTGTGCATGTACTTTTAAATGTTTATCAAATATTTCAATTTTTTTACTTTTCATTTACAAATCTTGCAGTGTTTTTATTTTTTAGAAATATATATAAATCATATTTTACCAAGTCCCCGAACCCCCGTATCCTCTATTTTGAAAATTCGGCATACCCCTCCCCAATCGCCATCACCATCTCCCATACCCATCCCGTCTCTGTTTCCTGGTAACTATGGTTCAGATCCATGAAACTACTAGTTCAGAGAAACCTCATTGTACTCACCAATATTTTGGCATATTGATTGATCTTAGGCTGATATTCCAAAGTTATTGGAAAACTTGGCAGCTCCAAAAGAAATTCAAAATCAGCATGGCCCAGAAAAATCAAACTTGAGCAAGAAATTGCCAAACAATTCAGCAAAGGAAATTGAGGCAATATCACATATGCTCATGTCTATTTTCATTTTTCTTTTTTTTTAGAACTATATTTTGTCCTGTCAATGGGGGTTGGTTCACTGGTGTGTTTGGTGGAGTTTTATACCACCGGCCAGGATTCCATTCCATTTGAGATTTGCCCCACCCAGATGGCACATGTAGCCCCCAAGTGCCTGTTTATCAAAGAATCCCATTAAATTTTTAATAATAAATAAATAAAAATCTGTCTCGTATAAAATGCTGTTCCCCAAAGTATAGCCTAAATAACTTCAGTTGTTGCTACTATTTTTCAGTAGGGGAGAACTAAGGCATAGATAATTGTCAAATTCACTTGTTGCATCCTTATATGTTAAAATGGTCCTGTAATAAGCTTTTAGATGTATTGATTATTTATATTTAAAATACTGATCTACCTTCAGGCCTCGTCAAAGTTTATAACATATACAAAAATATCAAGTTTTACGTCATCTTCAGTCAAGCATCTAGGCAACACGAAAAATGTGCTTGTAATTGTAATTGTATGCAACTATCACCACCTACGGTTGCCACTGTAGATAAATATCATCACCTATTGGGAACATTGTAGGTTGATGTTGATAAAACCAATCAAACAGTTGGGACAACATCAAAAGATCTACATAATTTCTTAGTACTTTGTAATGGCTGTGAAATTCAGTGTAGGTGCCCCTCCTCCATAATGAGACTGTAAGGTTTCATTTCCATTACCATCTAAATGTGTTAGGACTAACTGCTTGCACAAGTGTGTATCTTTTTCCTCTACTTTGATTCTTAGTTCCTATATTTTGAATCAAAATATAATAATTATGGGCAATAGAGTTTAAGTTCATCTACATAGGCAACTTCAATTATTTTGTTAAGGAATTCTTATTCCAGGGAGATCATCACAGACAATAGTTTTCTGTAGCTAGATTTTTTTAAGATCAAGATAGAACACCAGATGCTCAAAGAATATGCTGCAGATGACTGAGGATAAGTTCTCTCTGATGCTCAGCTTGCGTTTCATTCTTTCATGTTCCATATAGTATCATCTTTGTAGTCTGTTTATATTTACATTTGCAGAATCCATCTTACCATCTTAATTTTATTTGTACATATTGATGTTCCTTACTATTTATGTATTGTTCAAAATCAGCAAAGCTAATCTATGCTTATCTTTGATTCTTTAACTGGGGTTCACAATTTGGAATTCATTTTCAGTTATATGACCGATTTCTTAAGAAGATGCAAGATTGACTTTACTCTAGTGCACCTTTGACATTGAATTGTATCTCTGATGTGGATGCCTGTTAGTTGTTTGTATATCTTATTAGAAATTATACCCTATACATGTGCCCCCACAAAGGGCATTCAACATATGCAAGCAAAAAAGTTAAAAACGGTAAAAGGCATCATTGTTAGAAAAGGGCACTTTGCACCCACTGCATAGCTGTAAATAAAAAACGGTTTAACAACGATCAGGCATAGCTGTAAACATAGTCACAAGGTTCGGGTTCGGGTTCGAGTTCGAGTTCGATGAGTATAAAATTCGGTTCGAGTTCGCCAGTGGATAAAGTTCGAAAAAAAATTTGCCATTAAGTTCGAATCATAGAAAAACATAAGAAATATATAAAACTAAGTCAAAACAAAGTATTATGGATACTTCTTGAAAAACTAGGGGTCTCAAAATGTAAAACATGTAAATATTAAGTTCTTAAACTTCATTCAAACTATACATCAAAATTTTTTACATCATCAAAAACCAATACACCCTATGGCCTTATAGGCTACAAGCTACATCAAAAAGTTCCATATCATCAAGAACACTTGACTCATTAACATCATTATCACTGGATTCATCACAAAGGAAGTCAAGATCATGCAATTGTCCTCTCTCTCTGAATAATAAATAAAAAATAAATAAAAATCCAATAAAATTGAATAATAAAAATTAAAATTATTGAAAAATAAATATAAACTAATTAAAAATATAAAACAAATAAAATTAAATAATAAAAATAAATTATAAAGATTTAAAATATCTTTAAAATTTTAAGAAATAATAATTAAAAAACAACATAAAAATTAAATAAAAATAAACATTTATAATATATATAATGAAAACATATAATTTTAAAGTTAATAAAATTATTAAAAAAACTAAAAAAGAATAGAAAACAAAAAATAAAAGAAAAATAACATAAAAATTAAATAAAGCAAACATTTTAATAAAACGATACGTAAATTTAAAAAGTTAATAAAATTATAATAAAAAAACTAAAAAACCTAAAAACTTTAAAGCAAACATAAATATTTAAAGAGTTAAACCCTACCTATCGCGCGTTTGTCACGGCTGCCTTGTGTGGGAGCTGGAAGGTCGCTGCTGCCTGCTGGAAAGTCGTTGCTGCCTGTTGGAACGTCGTTGGTCGCCGCTCCCAAGTCACATGCCTGCTGGAAGGTCGCTGGTCAAAGCTCGCTCGTCTGGTTCACTGGATCGTTGCTGCTTTAATGGCACTTGCAGGGTTTAAAGTTTCAATGCAAGGCTTTCATGGCTGTCGCTGCAAGGCAATAAAACGACATTTCTTTTCACAGAAAACCCTTCAAAACTCAGCGAAACAAGTTCTTTTTTTGGCGGATTGAATAAAGGCATGCCTGGTTTAATAGAAGTTCGCGCTCGCTGTTTCTAGCTTATTGTTTTCCGCTCAGACCATCTTTTACGATGCACCAACTGAGCAAAAAATCCAGGTGCAGCCTCTCGCCGTTTTCGCATTAAATGAGCCGAATTAGCCGAACTTGACCGAATCTTTAGTCAGCATCTTGAGATTCGGCGGATTTCAAATTTTAACCTAAAAATTCGCCAAACCCTATGACAATGGCTGTAAATAAAATAGATTGGGATTGTGTTATGAGCCCAACTTACTTAGATGCTATAATTGCTGTAAACCCTAGGATAAGATCCCTAGATGGGGAGGAGGTAAAGCTAAATCTGACCTGTACAATAGGAAAAGAAACTGATATTCAAGAACAAGGAGGTCTGAAACTTCAAATCTGAGGCGAGAACTGAAATCTGAAAATTCTCAAACAACTGCTGTGAACCTAGATCTTAAAACAAAAAAATTAACTGAGTTGAAATACCTGAATCTGCTGTTGAAATTTGAAAAACTGCAAAAAACTTAAATCTGAGACTGCCAAAAATATCTAAAACTGAACATTTTTTTTCATTTTTGGAAAACTGGATACAGAACACAACAATATTTTTACATGAAAATAGATGGTACAGTAAATAGAAAAGAAGAGAACCTTTCTGAGAGGGTATAGACACCAACTCGAGCCCAAATATCCAAGGCTGTATAGAAACTATACTTGGCCAAAACACAGTCTCAGACTTGTGGACAAGAACTGCTTCCCAAAACATACTCTATTCTACCTCCTAAAAATTTATTCATAACAATTCACCCAATTTTGCTCATTTCCCTTTGGCATGCATGATAAGTCCTAATGGACCCCACTAGCTGTGGTGCACAATTTTTGATATCATAACAGTTACAAACTACATTGCCGATACAGATACGGATACAAAAATTGAATACATGGATACAGGGATTTTTTTTGGGGGGGACTGAATACTGCCGTACAAAAATATATAAAAAAAATTAAAAATATAGGCTTGAATAAGTTAAATAACCACAGCATACTCATAATTCAATGCCAAATATCATATTATTCAATGGTCGAACTAGGATGATTGATAAAGAATTTATTTGTATATTTATTTAACTTCCCTTGTACTTTTCCATCATCCACCAATTTTGCTCTGGACTATTCATTCATAGCAAGCAGTAGCAGTTTTTACCCTCACGGTGACTCAATCAGGGGATCTGTCAAATTTTAGAGTTCAAGATCACTGCAAAATGTGGCCCTGTATCCAGCACTTCAATGCATATTACGAACCCTCTCAGTCATTTGCTGAAGGAGCCAGCGAATAATAATAGTGAGAAATTGGGGGACGGAGGGAGCAGTCTGGTGGACTCGAACAGTGGGTGCAGTAAAAAGCCGTGGTGGGCTCTGATCTTTAAATTTTCTATAAGCAACAATGCGCAGAGCAAGCCGGCAAGGACACCAGTAAAGCGCAGCGGACAAAGGTGTTCACAGACAAAAAAGTGAGGGTTTTGCGACGAGAGCTGCAAGCAATGGAATCGTGGCATGATCTCATGATCACTCTGCCACTGCCTTCTGCTGGGCGTTACCTGACAATGATTCTACAGCTTGATTATGTATTTACTTGGCACTTCCAAATAATGTGTTTTGATCATGGATATGCGGCGGAAACACCCAGGGTAAGCTCCTGCCCCTGTGGGAATGCCCCAGATACGTCCCTATATGCATCTGGGCATACCCGCAAGGGCAAAAGCATACTCTGGGCATTCCCCCCGCATATCCCACCCCGTATCGTACCCAAACTCAAATCATATCGTACCGTAGGGCCTGCAGAGCAGTATCCGATAACATAGGTTACAAAGAAGGTTCATAACAGCCCACTCCTTGAATTGCTTTGCCCCCAAAGTAATTGCCGCGATTTCCTTGTCTCTGTCTAGTAGACTTATTTCATGCCTTTTTCTTTTTAACTGTTTTGAACCTTGGTTATTGTATTGAAGAAATATGTCTTACACCTATAACAAAAGCTATGATGAAGAGATGTTTGAGTTGAAAACCAAGGCCTATTACAAGACGTAAGGAGGTCAAATCCCATTATTCCTCCCATGCATAATCATATGAATCTTGGTACAAGGTTGTGACAAACTGAGGATCCCTTCATTTGGTAGTGTCATTCAGGCTAAACATGTGTTCTTTGTTTGATGAATCAATTTGTACTGGGATACCTCCAGCAAAACCAATATTTGTGACTATCAAACTTAATAAGATGGATGCCATTGAATGACGGAATCGCGATGATCAGCAAGAGCAGAAGCAGGAAAGTGGCAGAGAGCACAGCGAGAGCAGTCGACCCATCTGCATTTTCACTCAATGATGCCCTAGGTCTGCGAAGAGATTTTTATGTAGAGCAAACCAAGATCAGTCAAGCTGTGCATGGCTTCAGTGAGATTGCCAAGGGGGTTGTGCCAATTTCAAATACCCTAATTCTGAATTTAGGGCAGGATCAGACGTGTGACATTGGGAATGAAAATTTGGTTTTTCGCAAGTGCAAGAACACCTCCAACCCTTTTCATTGCTGTGGGGATTTTTGTAAACAACAAATCCCCCAATTTCTTCCGAACAATTCTCCCATTTTGCTCGAAATAAGTCAGATTTCTCCCCCAGCTGAGAAGAATGGGCGGTGGCAGGAAGATACAGGGACTTGTGAGAAGGTTGTTTCTCCATCTCCCATCCAAGCAGCACTTTGACTAGCAGGGCAGACTTTGAAGAAGGAGGGGCGTCCATCTCCCTGGGGGTTATTCCATTGATACTGGCAGATGTGGTTCCTTAGATGATTCTATATGAGGAATGCATTCAATCTATGGAGGATGAGATGGGAAAGACGTCCTTGATATGCAAGTGCCTGGGCAAGAGACCTTCACTCAAGGAAGTTTATCAATGGATGAAAGAAAAGTGTACAAATTTTGATCCCCCTTCCATTTTCTCATTTGAAAAGGGCTTTTTCTTGGTTCAGGTTGGATCCTCTAAGGACTGTGATTTTGTGCAGGATAATGGGCCGTCATTTGTTGGAAAGTGAGGGCTGTTCATATACCCATAGACTCCCTTCTTTGATCCATCCTGCTCCCAGATCACAAAGGCGCCTTTGTGGGTAAGGATTTACAATCTTCCTTTGGTAATGAGAAATCCAGGTTTGATCCAGCGATTGTTGAGTAATGTGGGGGGCTTCATCAAATTTGATGATTCTTCAGTTGGCTCTCATAGGAAATTTGTTAGGGTGTGCTTGATGACTGACTCATCAAAACCAATCAATCACATTATTAAAATTGTTTCCTCTCATTGGGATTGGATACAATTTGTCAATTTTGAAGGCCTGCCTTTTCGCTGATTTCAATGTAATCGGCTTGGGCACAAGATTGCAGTGTGTCTTTCGAACTGTCAGTGGGACTCTCGCACTGTTCATTTGAAGCATTGGGCCCAAAAAATGGTCAGTCCTAAAGCTATTTCAGAACTGTCTACTCTTCATCCATCCTCTCCTCTTATTGTTTGTTCCAATCCCTCCGTGGTTGGCAATGTGGGAGAAGGCTGCAGGGCTGGCAGAAATTCGGCAGATTCAGATCCTCTAGGTCAGCCGGCAGGTCAGACGCCAGTTAGCTGCATTCTTTCCTCCAGCAGTGACGGTGTGGGGCTACCAGTTCATGAGGACTTGCAGACATCTTTTCTTGGCTTGGATGTAACTAATTTGGAGTCCAAGGTATTAAGGAATCAATCCAAAGTCTATCTCCAGGAGTTGGAGGGTGCATCCTTACAGTTAGAAGGAGAAGTTCAGTTGCAGGAAGGAGATACTTTGGGTTCCACAGACATCTGCACCATATCAGTCCAAACTTAACTGTGGAACATCAAGTCGGAGAGGACAGAATACTGAAGCTGAAAGGTTGCATATGGATGCTTTAAGCTCAATTGATAGTGGTTCAAAGTGGACTATGGAGACCCTCCTTTCCCGCAGGGGAAGGAAGATGCTAGCCACTCCTAGTTCAGCTTGAGAGGAAGTCTTATTAGAAGCTAGTTTAGTAATTCTGCTGGGTATTTTGTATTTTTAGAAAAAATGGATCCAATGGACTCTTGGTGTGTTAGGTTTTCAGGCTTTTCTGCCTTTTTATTCTTAAGATTCCTTGGTTTTGGGTGAGGGCCCCTATAGATTCCCTCTTTATTCATGGATCAAAAAATATATATTTAATATTAGTGACCATATCAGGAATACCCTCTTCAATTACGACAACCTCTTGGTGCTCATATCCAAACTCATGCCCTGTATGTAATGTGACATCCTTTTAAGATTCAATAGAAGCCTTTCTGCCATTACCAACAACATTTCAGGATAGCATTGATTAAACAAATCACCCAAGCTGTGAATTTGATCTTTATTGTCCTCAACATGAACAGAGAACTCATAATTTCTATTGGTATGGCGAAAACTTTTGGCATCTCCTCATACCATTTGTGGCATTCAGCTCCAGGTTTTGACCTCCAAGTTGTACTCCCTTCTTCTATGGCGTGCGGAAAGTTGGCAACCCTTAAAACTGAACCCTATTTCCATTACAGGATGTTTTGAATATACTCTTCAAATATCTTCTAAAATTCCCTCTCCATAATACGCGCACAAGGTCGAAAAACTGCTCAGATACCACTGTTATTAGCCCAACTGTAAAACTGCTATAACTGCTGTAAACCCTAGTATGGGTACCCTATGTTTGAAGAAGCAAAAAATTAAATCTGAACAGTCCAAAAGGAAAAGAAACCGAAATTATAGAACAAATATGCATCAATCTTCAAATCTAAATTAAGCTGAAATCTGAACATTCTGAAACGACTGCTGTAAATCCAGATATGAAAACTTAAATCTGAACAGAAAATTTCTGAATCTGCCATGATGTATGAAATCCGAAAACTACTAAGAAACTGGAAATCTGAAAAACTGCAAAAAGCTAAACTTTGGAACTGCTGAAAAAAACTTGTAACTGACCATTTATTCCTTTTTTAAAAGCGTGGAAACAAGACATAACTAAAATACTATGGGAAAACAGATCCTACAATACACAGAAAAGGGGAGAGCTTTCCTGTGAAGGTATGGATGCCAACTCAACAGTCTAAGACCCCGCACAAAGAACTGCTTTCCCAAAATATGTTCTGCTCTTACCACATAAGATAAATGCATAGTTTTCCCACTCTAGCTCTTTAGCCTTTTGCATGTGGGATAACTCCTAATGGACCCGCAACACTGGTCTCCATGGACACACAAGATGCTACCAAAAAATCAAAATTGACCCCCACTAACTGAAGTGCACAATTTTTGATATCATGACAGTAAAAAAGTTCATAAAAGATTGTCGGTGTTCAGACTATTGAATTGGGGCTGAAAAATGACGAAACAATAATTTTCCTGTCCAGCGTCAAGTTCAACCCACTTGAACGCCATATATTTCAATTGCTTTTAAAAGTGCACAGACCTGCAACTTTGAGAACTTCAACAAGTCAACCAAAGCCAGAACTGAGAAACATGTCAAAATAAGTGAATACAGTCTCTATCAAATTTAAGCAGGTAGCAAATGACTAGAAACTGACACCATACCAAGTTGCAGCAACATTTGGGATGAAAGCAAATATGGTGAGAGTCGAACTTAGATGTAATGCATGTAAGAAAACTGATGAAAGCGGTGAATGGAAAAGGGAGTTTCTTGTCTATAAAAGTAGCATTGATTAGAGAAGCACAGTTGTCAAAGTGAATCTGGAGTTGCAGTAGCAGACAATAAACTGTCTTTGGTAACATCTACAGTGACTGACAAAATAGACCGGTGCCAGATAAGGATGAGATTACCATACCTATATCTTGGAGCATATTTAGCAATAAGAAAATTAGGACATAATTACTTTCTAACAGGCAAGCACTTTGATTTAATAGTCCTTAAAATTTATCCAGGAAATTCCAGGTTTTGACATAGGGTAGAATCTGCCAAACCTAGTTTTACATTAAAACTTACATACTCACATTAGGGTGATATGCTATATTCTCAAATCTTAGAATTCGTGTATTTCTGTAACAGGGGAAAGACCATTCTCATATTAGATCATAGCTGAAGTGAGAGTCAAACCGTTCACTTCAAATGACAATCTAGTCAAAACAGTAGATCAATATATTACAATAGCCATATCATATAATGGCATCTTCCTCAAAAATTATCCAATACAGAAAGGTAATCTTCAACTGCTGTGGATGCCCTGTTCCAGATAAGCCACCTCTCAAGGTCCCGTTTGAGATGGACAAGCTTCCAAAGTATATGCACATAACCAACAATGGAGCAACTCATTCCAAGAGTGCTCTCTAGATAGCACAAACGTACCCAATTATAGCACCTGCTTTCATTCAGAATCCTAAATCAACTAAAATGCAATCTTGGCCTGAACAGATAAAGTGATTAGCTGAACCCAGTCAAGTTAGGCGAACACCATCTCAACCAACAAACACCAACCTTAACAAGACTACCCTAAATAGAAAATAACAACAAAGCCATATATCACTAGCCCTAATCAACATCGTCAGAGTATGATACAAATTGTGAGAGAAAAAATAGTGTTCATGACACAAATGTTCTAATTTGTAAATATAACATAGCATCAAAGCAGAAACCCAAAAGGGAATGGCATCTTTGGAACTCTATCCTATAAGCTTTCAAAATGGATCACAAGTAGAGCACCATGTATACATTTACAATCGTTTCCTTGGCACATAGTTTCTTGCTCTTCTATGAAAAATGGTACAATAGAAAAATAGGGCTAGAAAAACATTTAATTCAATAAATTTTCGAAATAAAGGATAAATCAGCATTCAAAATTAGACTGTGCATCCATGGGAAATATATCAGGTATGCTTTCAGAATCCAGTAATCAAAGATGACCAATTATAATCATATACAAAGGTTGCTAAAGCATGGAATCTCTTGTCCCAGTATGTATAAGAGAGTTTCTAACAAGAGTTGATTATTTTTGCAGTCAAATATTTTATTAAAATTCAGCAATTTCTTGCAAAATGTACATCATTATACAGTAGGAATTGTTTGATATGATTAACATGACTATTGCAAACGAAAATTCAAATACCTCGTGTGTGGAAAACCATAAACTTTGATGACAATGTGAATGAACAAACCATAACGTATTTACAATTATTAAGATAACAACAACGCATAACTAATTAAAAAGTTTTAGCACTATTAAAACATTGCAAAGGCCTATAAAGAAAAGCAAATAAACATTTCAAATTACCAGACAATGAAAACCATATTCTAAGAAACATCAAGTGCATTTAGTAAAAATATTGTAACATGTACCCAATAATTAATCATGGATGAAGTATATCATTAGCATTTTCACCTGAAACGACTATGTTCTTTGTCTTCTCACAAGCTACTATGTTCTTTGTCTTCACACAAACCACAATGAAACTTAAGCATCCAGAATGTTAAATGCAGTATTTTCCTTTGGTTTTAGTTGGCCTTTGTAATACTTTCTCACCTCAGAGCATCTATTATTTTTGGGATTCCTGATGGAATGGAAGGATGCAATGTTGCTTATGTTTCAAAACATTCCCCTTTCCCAGACTGTGCAGAACATGTTAGAAAATTCATATATATTTTTTTTTTTTAAAATTAATATCCATTTTCTCTTGAAAACATTTAATTTTTGATATAATTCATTCAAGCTTTGCTTATTCATTTATATCAATTTTCCGACTAAAGTGTAAACATATAAGCAGCACTAAATAGAGTTTTGCAAATTGAAGGCAAGAAGTTTTGAAGTGTTATAAGCCCATTGATAAATATTTAAACTTGACTTTCAAGAAGAAAGTAAAGAATAATTACAAGAAAATAGCCGTACAATCTATTTATTTATGACAAAGATACGCATATAACAAAATATATAGATTCTTAAGACTACCTACTCACCTCATGAGCCTGACTCGGCAAGAGAAACGCATGAATCAATACTCCATGGTCTGCCAGAAGAAACCTCTGAGTGACACCACAGGACATTGCAGCGCAGAATCCCAGGGATCTTATGGATATCCAGACAAGCAAATACAATTATATTCCCATTTTTCCGAATCACACAGAGCCTGTCCTCTACATTAACCAAGAATGCCTTGGACATTCCATTTCGCAGGCGCTTTCCAGTGCCTTGCAAAGGAACCCATCTATCGTGATCAAAATCATACCCCCTGATCTTGCCTTCAAAGTAAGCGAAAAGTACCCCTTTGACTACTGCTGTTTTCTGGTTTAGTTTATTCCATGTTGAAAACAGTGTATGGATGTGATCACTAGGCCTCATCTCGTACACCTCGCTACTGACTATAGTAATAGATGATGAAATGGGATCAAAGATAAACCCCAACCCCCCATAACACATCCCATATAGTTTCCCATTCACCACTGCACAATCCCTACAAAACACATCTCCAAGAAATTGGCAACAAGCAATTGACAGAGAACTCCACACACCGACTTCAGGATCATAGACTTCTGCCCAATCTGAAAAATTCCCCCCAAACCCACCACCCATTACATAAATCTTCCCCCCAATACTAACAACTGCAGGCTCATACCTTGCAAGTTTTAGGGATGCAACAGACACCCACTCATTGACACAAGGGTCATATGCCCACACATCAGCTGAGTTGGCAGAGTTAATCAAACCCCCAATGGAGAAAAGCCTCCCTTTGCTTACAACAAACTTGGCACAAGTCAGATTTGTGGGGAATGAGGGCAGAGACAAACATGTCTTGTCTTCTAAGTTCCATGCGAAAAATCTCTGGTCCCCAATTGAGAACAGCAAGTTTACATACACATAATTTGTGGGGAGTCCAGGTGATGCATTCCAATTAAGAGTGTCGGAGGTTAGCAAAGTTTTCCATGATCTAGACACTGTTGTGAGTTTCTGGTGCATCAGTCTAGGTATTCTAGCCAAACAATCCAATGAAATTTCATTGAGTAATCCAGGAATGATAATAGTGTCTGAAACCTTACCATCACCATCACTTTCCTTGCACTTTTTCAAGCTTCCCTGTTGCTGCTTCTTCTTCTTCCTCTGTTCCACCTGCTGCATAGCTTTTTCTGGGTGTGTACCAAAACACCGTGTGGCCCTCAAATGTGGGTTTATCCGTTTGGGAGAGACTAACCTTATATATCACTCGCAAACAACCTTCTCACCTCCTCATTTCGACCCATTTCGATCGACCCACTTTCAGTTAAGAAAGAAAAGGGTAACAAAATACTAATTATATTGATAGAGGTTTTTACAGTGGCACCAAGACGTTGTAATGGTGTGAGTGGGTTGGTAATTAATTAATTGAAAGCGGACATTATTAAATAAAGAATAAAATTAAAAATTAAAACAACAAATATAATGATTTAAAAAAATAAAAATCATATAAATTTTTAAAAATAATAAATTAAACTCTCTAGTATATAAAATACAAATTTTTTACATTTAATATTTTAAAGATTATTTCTTTTCTCATTGTTTTTACTTTACAATTTGTTTCATTTTCTTTTAATGCGAATTTGATTTCTACTTCACTAATTTAATTATATTACAACATCATATTTAATAAATAAATAACCATATTACCACATCATATTTATTATCACATCATAATTTTCAATAATCATAATAATAAAATTGTAAAAATAAATAATCGTAATTAATTTATAAATAATATATAAATTTTAATACGTTATATTTATAAATAATTAGATAATCATAAGTAATTTATAAATAATATGTAGATTTATCACACCATATTTTAAAATATTTGTATACACTTTATATATTTTTGAGAGGAGGATCCACGTATGTGCTTTTGTATTTAATATGATATATACACAATTATACATCTAAGATATCTTAACGTTAAAATGAAGGTGATTTGAGAGAATTTTAAAACGTCTAATCACAAGCATGTTTAAGATTAAAGTACCAATTCCGTATGAGATGATTTTAATAGAAACATGGGCTTTCCCAATAAAAGTTACATCGACGATACATCTTCTAGAGTACATAAAGAAAGTAGAGGGCGTGGAAGTGGATAGAGGGCCAAAGATAGCAATAAAAGAAGAGTTACATGAGCGAAAGAGGCCATAGATGAAATAAAATAAAATTTAGATAGAAAAGTGGGATATTAACATACATGAGTGCCCATAAACCAATCGAAAGATTAAAAAACTATATGAGGGAAGAGTTTAAAATTAACATGTAAACAATGAAGATAGGAAGAAAAAAGGAGTACTACATGACCAAGTTCAAACCCACTTATGAGCTTGACCAAAAAACATTCATAGGAACAAAAATTAAATGGAGAATGAAGATGCTCATAACTTAATTGAAAACTGGGTCACATCAATTTTGATGTGAGATGGGTAGGTAAAAGATTCCAAAAGAAAAGTGGGAAGAGAAGATTTGTCCTATGTACACATCAGGAATAGTTGAAATGAAATGACATTATCTCATAGAATGTTCTGCCTATGACGACATATAAGTTAAATACTTGCGCAACCTACATGGAGTATCTATGTTCAATATATTTGAGGTTGAGAATATTGATAGAAACAGAAAAAATTTGATTAAGATCCATAGTGAAGAGTAAACCTTCAAATGCAGAATAGTGGCAAGGTTGTGAACTAGGGTCCAACAACTCAAGTCTACTCTCTTTTTTCAACGGTTTCTCCACTTCTTTGGACGATGTTTTTGTTAGTTTGGAGTCACATTAATTGTTTATGGTCTCGTGAACGTTATTAAAATTTCTATCTTTAAAATGTCTTTGGGATTTCATTCATTCTGAGTACATTTTATTGAGATAAGAATGAATTATAATGAATGCGAACTTGAATTAGACAAGTTATCGGAGTAGAACTCCACACCCAGATAAAAATAATGAAAAATTATAACCGATTCCCATTGTAACTAAAAAATATCTTAAAAACATTAATAAATATTTTTTATTTGATTTTCTTTACCCTTGAAAAAATTATTTTTGAAATGTTTATTCTTTAAAATATATATATATATATATATATATATATATATTTATTTATTTATTTATTTATTTATTTTTTAATTGAAGGATTTCATATTAATAATTAAATGGTGACATATGTATTTAATAGTTGCAATTTTGCATCTATAAAAAAATATTTAAAAATATAAAAAATAAGTATCAAATTTTTTGTATTTAAAATATTATAATTTATTTAATTAACTTAAAATATTTAAAAATATTGAAAATTTAATTTAAAATATAATAATTTATTTAATTATTTTATAATAATTTATTTAATTATTTTATAATAATAAAAAGTAATATTGCATAATTAAATTTCAAATTCTTTATATTTAAAATACTGTGATTTATTTAATTATTCTATAACAATAAAGATAATATTATCAAAGTCCATTTATAATATAAAAATATATATAAATAAAATTCTATTTAATATAATTTTATTTTTTTAAAACTAATTAAATAAATATCAAATGTAAAATCGATCAAAATCTAATTGACATTTCACTCTTCACATTTTTATTATCATAAAAATGATTTTGCATGTTTTAAATATTTTTTTTTTTTAAATTTAAATATAAAATATATACATAATGATATATACACATATAGAAATTTTGTGAAAGGAGGATACTTGATGTGGAAACTACACCTTATTGCCGTTGAATCTAACAAAAATATGGTAGTCACGCATTATTTTTTGTTTGTTAAGGGTTTGTATATATATATATATATATATGTATGGTGCATACCTACTACCTTCTACCCTTCAATTATCTTTTATAATCATAGGCTTTTTTTTTAAATTATGTAATTCAAATTTTTTACTATTATTTCCTTTCGATGGTCTCCCATTGTCTTAATTCTTTTTTATTTTGGAATTTGAAATATTTATATTGTTTTGACTTTGTGTTCATGATTGTTGCACGCTTGGTAGGGATTATTTTATTTTTTAAATAAAAGTCCAAATTATATTAATTTATTAAAAATCCTTTTAAAATGGTAATATAATCAAACCAAACAACGTAGTGGGTGTATTAAAAAATAAATAAAAACATGGATAGGCTTGGTGAAGCCCGCATACACTCAAAAAAATCTTTTAAGAATATTTTAAAAAAATAATAATAATTAAAGGTAAAAGTTCCACGTTTTGAAAGGTCGTGGTTTTTTTTATATATAAAAACTTAAATTAAATCAATTAAAAAGAATAAAATGAATATAAATAGAGAAGTAATATATCGAAGGAGGCATCGATGAGAGTGGGTGTGTTGGTAAAGCAATTTGGTTGTCATATGTATCACTCAGGGTCAAATATTGGAGATATTGGAGGCCAATTGTGGTCGATTGTTGGTATTAAGTTGGTTATAGCGATATTGTTGGCATTCGTCGGTTGTGACGGTATTATTGGTATTTGTCGGTTGTGGTGGTATTATATGGTATTGTTGGTATTCGTCAGTTGTGGTGGTATTGTAGATAATCACCGGTTGTGGCAGTATTGTAGATATTCACCAGTTGTGGTGGTATTGTATGGTATTATTGGCATTTGTCGGTTGTGACGATTTTGTTGGTATTCATCGGTTGTGGTAGTATAATTGATATTCACCGATTGTGGCGGTATTGTATGGTATTATTAGTATTCGTCAGTTATGGCAGTATTGTTGGTATTGGCCAGTTGTGGCAGTATTATTGGTATTGGCCGATTGTGGCGGTATTGTTGGTATTGGTAGGTTGTGATGGTATTGTTGGTATTCACTAGTTGTGGCGGTATTGTTGGTATTGGTAGGTTGTGATGGTATTGTTGGTATTCACCGGATGTGGCGGTATTGTTGGTATTGGCCGTTTGTGATCGTATTGCTAGTATTGATTAGTTGTGGTCGTTGAATTGTAACTGGTTGTTGTTCCAGTATCGAAGGAGGCTAAGAACATGCAACAACTACCCAATGACAAGGAAACAGTGACAAAACAACAAAAAAACCAAAAAGATGAGTGTCCGCCAAATTACAAAAACCTCTAAAGCACTAAAGACTAATAGAAGTAAGAATAGAGAAATTACCCATGGGATGAGATTAGCCCTCTCCCTCGACGGGAAAGGAAACTCTCCATGGTCCATTATGATCCATCATTCACCAGCGCCTCCGCATCCAACCTCTATCTTTCAACTTTTGTCCTTCTCCCCTTCCTTTTGCCAAAGAAGTCACAACCGTCGTAACATGGTAAGAATAAGTCATTTTCGCCTTTGGAAGAGGTGAACAAAGAGGCGCAACCACGTCCAAGGTAGCTATAGGAAGGCTCTCTTACCTCAGAGAAGTCAGACTAGTCAAAGATAAAGAAGGGGAAGGTTTCGTAAAGCGGTAAAAAACACCATGATTACGCCAAATGAAACCCTGATTAGGGGAACCCTCCTTCCAAATAAGCTGAACAAGATCAGATGAATGACAAAAACCCTTTGAAGAACATCCAACAACACGGTGCCCAAGGAGACTACAATGAAAGCCCCTAAATAAAAGGCCTTCATAATTAAGAAACTAAGTCCAGATCCCACGAGATGAGACCAACTTGAGCGAATGGAGACTTAGGCTAAAAGTTGATAGTCATATAAAGACTTAGGTTGAACACGTGTAGGAGTATAACTTATGAGGGGTGAAAAGAATGAATGAAATGTTTTAATAATGTTTATAAGATCAAGGAGTTTACGGGATTAAGAGGAGTAGCAAGAGTATTTATTGTTAACATTACTTTTTAATATAAGGGTTGCATTTTTTAATTATGGGTAAACATTTTTACATAAACTAGAGTAATGAAATAGAAGTACACTAGCTTTTGACTCGAGCTAACAAACCAATTTGGGGTATAAACGGAGGCCCAAATCCCCAACAAGATAACAATATAAAAAATAATGTCATCGAAAAGCCCTAAAAAAAGAGCGAATAGAAAAAGACAACACTACAATAAATAAATAAAGCAAAAAACAACCAATAGGAAGAATCTTGCATTAGTAATCTTGTAAAATGTTGCATTATCAACACTAATATAAGGGTTGTGTTATTAATCTTGCAAATGTCTATTCTTTTGATGTTGAATCTCCTACCATATATTTTGATCAAAAAGTTTTGTGTTTTATCCAGCGTCGTCTCTAGAAACAAAACAACTAGGTTGTATACTTTTAGGGGTCATCACATTTTATTCTAATGTCATTATTGGTTGTACTTCATGATACAGTGTCATTTTGTCCCTACCATCCCCTTGCTACAAAATGATCATGTTTTCGTTTCCACTCTTCTTCAAGCATTGTCCACCTATCAATTTTACACCTAAGATGATATAAGTTAGTCCTTAACTTAACCATCAATATTTCTACCTTCTACTTGATTTTTACTCCTATATAATAAGCCTTGGTATCATGTTCGTATGTGGAATTAAATTCTTTGATATAATATTATTTCTTCTGTAGAAGTTATTTTGTTCATATGGCCATATTAAATTCTTCCCTCATGTACTTTTTATTTCCTCATTGGAAGCTCCTTTCACTTTGCTCAACCATCACTTCTTCCAAGTTGTATTACATTATGTGGATGATCAAAAATTTGTTTAGACATCGGGTTTTTGGTTTTGTAGCGACTTCAGTATGTTTCTTATGGATGTACATATCTTGTATTTAAGGTTTTTTACATCTTGTATTATAATTTTTTTGTTTTTCTATTTTGTTTGCTTTGTGTTTAAATGTATTTTGTTTTCAACTTACGTTTTGATATGTTTTTGATAAAGTAAGGCGGTAAACCAGGGGCCGAACCCTATACAGTTAAAAAAGACAAGAAGGCAAACAAACAAAAAATGCCTTCAAAGAGACGACGGCACAGCTGAGAACAACAGACATAAACAAAACAGAAGCCACGGGAAGACCAGAGTTAGAGAGGTCTCCCCTTACATAACTATTAATTTGATAAGATCATTAAGTTTGTCATTCTCTGTCAAGATCTTGCTCTACCAATTAGAGCACATATGATTACTTCTCGTATTAGCAACTAATAACGGAATTTAACCAGAAATATAAGTAACTAGAAATATGAAACAACACAGGAATTGAGAGACAATACACAATTGTATTAATAATCACTCAGAAGAATATACAATAAAAAAGATGCCACTTCTTCTTCCACCTCAAAGGTTCGCCACTCCTCAAGACCTTCTTCCCTCTCTCTCTTGGTCACAACAATCAATTCCAATATGGAATTGATGTTCACCTCTCCAACCAGTCAGTAACACGCTGCCAGTTCACCAAGTACACATCTGTACTTCAAGTAGATCCCCTACTCTCTGCTGCTACCTGCAAATAACTAGATCATACTCACCATGTAGATGTCTTTCTACACACCTGAAGAATCCTTGTCCTTGCCTCACCAAGTCCTTATGATTCTTCAACCAGTACCCCGGTGGATCTTCTCTAAGAACTTGCACACCTGCAACTCTCTCTGATCATACACTCTCAGTACCCCTATTGGTAGCTAGGAGGAACTACACTAACTCTCTCCACAAGCCCAATGGCTTTCTAGCACACACTTACAATACAGCCCATGAGTCCATATATAGATCTCATGCTTACAATAATTAGACTAACCTAATTACAATAATTAGACTCGCAACTCAAGACTACGACTAGCCTTCAACATGCAAACTAACAGTCTCAAAATAGACTCTCCCGGATTCGTCATGCAAACTGCCTGTTCTCGCATAGGCTACCGACGTTGACTCCTCCATGACCGATGTCGGCCGACTGGTAACCGATGCCGGTTGCTTCCTCTTGCTATCTGACCGACGTCGGTTGATCAGACCAATGCCATTTTTCCTGCAACTGATTCTGCAACTTCCCGCAATTCTGGATCCTCCTTAACTTCTCTTGTTTGCATCCTGGTGAAGCTTTTAGCTCCACAACATAACAATCTCCCACTTGGAGATAAATAGCTGCACCTGTACACCGTCTAAATTATTCCCTGGCTTGTATTCCTCTTCAAGATCAACCCTGAAGACCGACCACCACACAACCTGTGATGCTACACCTGTCATTCAAGTAACCTGCCACATCCGAACCTACATATCCATGTAGTGAAGAACTTGACCCTGCATAACAAGAAACCCTGTTGCTAGTCCCACTGAAACTGCCCTCCAGTACTTCTTTCCTGAATTGGCTCCATACTTTCTAACAACCCCCACTGAATGGGAAAACAACTTAGGTCTACACTAGACCTCATGTGATTTCGAACCCTGTTTCAAGCTAAGCTTGAACTGTCCAGCCCTTGGTGTGCTTTCTGATTCTGCATCCTGCATCATGAACCCCGCCAACACCGTCTTCACATCAGCTCCCACTGGAGATTAAATCTCCATGTCTCTTATGCCAAAGAATTTCGCTGCTCCAAATTCTTCATGACACGCCTCTGAACTAACCTTACCTTTAGCTCAGCAAATACCTGTATGTACAAACCTACTAGTAAATCACCCACATACAGTAACTAGATAATGTTGTATTTTTCATCCACCTGGTAAGATAAAACCACAATAGTTACACTGACATTGACTGAAGCCATGCTTAGTCATCCACTTGTCAAAACCTGTACCACTATCCTGCAGCTTCTTCAAGACCATATGCCTTGGCCTTCTGTCTCTTGTATCCATCCACTCTCTTTTTTAACACGGGAATCCATTCCGTCTCTCAGTGCTTACTTCCAGCTGACAACTCTACCAACAAATTCTGTTTGGTTCTTCTCCAAGGACTCACACTTCTCATCCATGCCAAGCTCCCACTGTATCTGGACTCTACCTGCATTGCCGCTTCCATATTCCTGGTTCTTGACTATCAAAGAAGCAATATAAAGAAGGTGAACAATGAATATGAGGTTCACTTACCCTTTCTGACCTCAACATGAGCGTTTGAGACTTGCTGTCCGCCCACTATCCGTACCAGTGACCGATCTCAGCCATCTCCCAGTCTATTTTTGACCGATGTCGGCTCCCTGTACTGAACCTGACTGCCGACATCATTTCCCTGGCCGACGCCGGTGTCCCTTCTACCGACATCGATTCCTTCATGACCGACATCAGCCTTCCTGTTGCCGACGTTGGTTACTGTATAACCGACGCCGGTACCTGTGTTCGTCTGTGAGTGATAACTTTTTTTTACCCGCGAGCTCTCCATGGATCAAAATCCTAATCAAATCAACCCTGCTCTGCTCAGAATAATTTAGTTTCCTCACCTGATCTCTGTCCGTCATCTCCTCCATGAACACCAAGGCTTTCCAGTTCTTTAGCTTGTCAAAAACATCTGACCTCCGCTTCAAAACCTGCATTCTCCTCCTACATATGTGGCCAAGCCTATAAAGCCACATCTCTGCAACAGAAGGTGAATCAGCAATATAAGTAGATAGATAAAGGATACATACTTTCTTACCACCATCTAATTCAAGTGCATTCGCTGTGAGAGTTACAGTGCATCTCTCATCACCCAAATTTCCTGAAGAAATTAGACTAATCTCCAAGACTAGTACCTGCATGACTTCCTTCAACCACTGTGTGTCATCCGTCTACAATTTCAGCTTCACTTCCCCTTCGTCAATCATCTGACAAGGCTCTCCAACCCCTAAATAAATCTCTCCAAAGTCTCCAAAGACATACCCATGAAAAGATGCTCTATTTCGGGCTGCATGGAAAGAGGCAAAAGAATATGTAAACAAAGATTCCACTTTATCCAGAACATCCTGTGCAATATTACCTGCAACATATGCTTCCACAAGCTGATCTGCTACCGACCAACGATCTCTTTTTACCTGCTTCTTCTTTCCATCAATCAGACCATTCGTGCTATTCAGTTTCTCCATTCGTAGCTTACTTTCTTCTACCATTGCTATACTCCCACTCAATTTGAAACCCCTGTGAGTGACCTGTAATCAACAAACACTACCATATCTGAAACCACTTGTTAGTCAACCCAACCAAAAGCTCTGATACCACTTGTTGGTATCAGCTCTTGAACCTACAACCAAGGCTCTGATACCACTTGTCAGGATCTTGCTCTACCAATTAGAGCACATATGATTACTTCTCGTATTAGCAACTAATCACGGAATTTAACCAGAAATATAAGTAACTAGAAATATGAAACAACACAGGAATTGAGAGACAATACACAATTGTATTAATAATCACTCAGAAGAATATACAATAAAAAAGATGCCACTTCTTCTTCCACCTCAAAGGTTCGCCACTCCTCAAGACCTTCTTCCCTCTCTCTCTTGGTCACAACAATCAATTCCAATATGGAATTGATGTTCACCTCTCCAACCAGTCAGTAACACGCTGCCAATTCACCAAGTACACATATGTACTTCAAGTAGATCCCCTACTCTCTGCTGCTACCTGCAAATAACTAGATCATACTCACCATGTAGATGTCTTTCTACACACCTGAAGAATCCTTGTCCTTGCCTCACCAAGTCCTTATGATTCTTCAACCAGTACCCCGGTGGATCTTCTCCAAGAACTTGCACACCTGCAACTCTCTCTGATCTTACACTCTCAGTACCCCTATTGGTAGCTAGGAGGAACTACACTAGCTCTCTCCACAAGCCCAATGGCTTTCTAGCACACGCTTACAATACAGCCCATGAGTCCATATATAGATCTCATGCTTACAATAATTAGACTAACCTAATTACAATAATTAGACTCGCAACTCAAGACTACGACTAGCCTTCAACATGCAAACTAACAGTCTCAAAATAGACTCTCTCAGATTCGTCATGCAAACTGCTTGTTCTCGCACAGGCTGCCGACGTCGGCTCCTCCATGAATGATGTCGGCCGACTGGTAACCGATGCCGGTTGCTTCCTCTTGCTATCTGACCGACGTCGACTGATCAGACCAACGCCATTTTTCCTGCAACTGATTCTGCAACTTCCCGCAATTCTGGATCCTCCTTAACTTCTCCTGTTTGCATCCTGGTGAAGCTTTTAGCTCCACAACATAACATTCTCTGCGTTGTCAGCATACCCAGTATTACCCACCACTTCCAGCATAGACATGTTCAGCATAATTGTATTACGAAGCCCTTTGGCGAAGACCTTCTCCAGCTTCTGAATGCGGTCCTTCAGGCCCCAATTTTAGTTTTCCAATCAGTCTCATTCTCAGTGCCCTCACTAGTTTCCTCAACACACATTTTCCCCTTATTGTCAACAGTTCCCATAGTGTCAGCACCCTACTCCTCAGTAACCTCAAAATCCCTAGTAGCCTGTTTCCCTCTAGTGTCCTCCAAAATTTCCTAGATTTCCAGCTCCTCAGACTCTTCCTCCTGGGTTGCTTCTTCCGAAGCACTTTCTGAATAATCAATCAGTCTGGCCTTTGGGGCTGGTTTACCAGCAATCCGCCCTGACCTTCGCACTCTGGAGGGGAATCCTTCCTTATTAATTTTGGAAGGCTTGTGAGATTTTCCACCTTAGCCCCCCGTGGCCCTGCCCAGATTCCTATGGGTCCCTTTCGTAGTCTCTTTAATATTTTCTTCCTCTTCATCAACCTTTCTCTTCTTGCCCTTCTTGCTCGCAAAGGAGCCGGGGGTATCAATAGGGGTCTTTTCAGGGTCATCAATACACCTCATTCCTGACAAGTCATCTCCTTTTGAATGATCTCCCTAATGTTTAAGGGAATATGAACACCTTGTCGCCACACCCTCTAACCTGAAAATTGATACCCTAGGTTGGCACAAGCATCAACGTCCCTGTTGCCTTCTCTATAGGTATGGGAAATCTCAACTTTGAAAAACTTTTGTAAAAGAAATTGGATATCAGTAATGATGTCTTTTAGCTTGATTCCCACGTTTGAAGCTTTATTAATGGCATCTATGACCATCTTAGAGTCTCCTTGTATATTCAAGTTCCTTATTCCTAGGGATATAGCTAACTTTAATCCCCATAGTAAAGCCATTGCTTCAGCATAGTTGTTGCTCTGGCATCCAATTCCACCAGCATAGACAACAAACATCCATCCTTTATCATTCCTTATAATTCCTCCTCCACTAGCTTTACCATCCAACTTGGATGCCCCATCAAAGTTGAGTTTCATCCAGTTAGGTTTAGGGGGATCCATTTAGTATTAAGTCTCTATAGAATTTTGGAGTTATTATACCCAGGGATCTGGTTTAAAACCTTCTAATTGACTGCAATTTGGCTTTCAATTTGAGATAGGGGTTTCTCCACAACATGAATATGAGCTGTTGTAACACTTTCCATAATGGTCTTAGCAAAGGTGTTAAACACCTGAGAAGCATTTCTAGCAGTGTCCCTAAAAATTTTGTGATTGCGCTCTTTCCATAAAGTCCAACTCAAACATGGCAGAGCTTGCTTCCATAATTCCATAAGCCAGGGATGTGTGAAGGTTGGGTTCCAGGTGAGAATTACCTCTTTAAGGTTAGAATTGCAGACCCATTCAATACCAAAGTTGTTAAGTATTGTGCCCCATAATTCTTGGGCAAACTCACAGTGGATAAAGAGGTGTGAAATTGATTCCTCTTTTGAACCACACAAGAAACATCTATTAACCAAAGTAAACCCTCCCTTTTGAAGGTCATCCTGAGTAAGGATTTTGTTATGAGCAGCAACCCACCAAAACATGTTTATTTTTGGAATAAGTTTATGATTCCCAACCTTTTTCCATACATCTTTATTCTGAGCTTCAGGAATGAGCAGATGGAAAAAATAGATTTGACAGAGAACGATCCATTCTTATCTAGCCACCAGTATTGTTCATCCTCCCAGGGAAAGAGAGGGATTTTGATCTCCTGAACGCACTACTGGATCTCCTGAACTCTTGAGAAAAGCTCAGGCCAGTGCACACAGCAATCTAAAATATTTTTCCAGCTTCTCATCCCATTGTTATTTTCCATATAATCACTGACCCTACCTCCAAAAAACTGGGTAGTTAAGTCAGCAATCTCTCCATAGTTTCCCTGTGTGATGAGAGCCTTGTCCTTTAACCAGATATCATCCCAAAATTTAATATGCCAGCCATTTCCAAGTTTCCATCTAATTCCCTGTTTGAGAAGGCTTCTACTTTTTAACATTTTATTTCATATCACAGATCCCTAAGGTAATCGCGTCTATTGAAGAAAGTTGAAATCATCAATGTTATGCATGTATTTGGCATACATTATTTCCCCCCAATCATTGTTTTTATGGATCAGGTTCCAACTAACTTTTGAGAGAAGGGCTTTGTTCATGTTCTTGATGGACCTAATATTAAGTCCACCATGAGATTTTAGAAGACACACTTTTTCCCATCTGACTAAAGACATTCTCTATTTGTCTTCCACTCCCATCCATAAAATTTTTCTTTGGATCTATTCCAGTTTCTCAGCAAAATATGTAAGAATTTTAAAAAGAGACAGGAAGTATGTAGGAATACCTTGCAAGGAAGCTCGAAAAAGTTGCAGTTTACCAGCATTGTTGAGTAGTTTCCCCTTCCAACCAAGAAGTTTCCTCTACGTTCTTTCCACAATTCCATTCCAAAATCCAGGAGATACCTCTTTGACCGAGAGTGGGAGACCCAAGTAGGTAGCTGGTAGGCCAGCTTCAACACATTCTAATATATCAATGATTATATGTCTAAGTTCATTAGGAGTGTTGAAGAAATACACATTGCTTTTCTAGAAATTTATCATTTGTCTCGACTCTCTGGCATAATTATTTAAGATATTCTTCCATCTTCTAGCTTCACACCGATGAGATGCCAAAGAAGATGGTATCATCCACAAACTATTGTACCACCATAGGATGAAGAGAGGAGGCAGATTTGATGCCCACTAGCTTTTTTGAGGCTATATCTGCTTGTATGTATCTTCCCAGTGCCTCAGCCATAATGATGAATAAGTATGGGGAGAGAGGGTCTCCCTAACAAATTCCTCTCGAGGACGAGAAAAACCCTCTAGGAACACCATTAACTAGCACTGAGAATTTTGCAGAAGAGACCGTGTTCCATAACAAGCGAGACATTTTATCATTAAACCCAAATTTTCTGATCACTTAGAACAGAAAAGTCCATGAGACTTTATCATAAGCTTTAGAAATATCAAGCTTGAGAGCCATCCCAGGGATTCTGCTTTTATCCATGGAGTGAATAGTCTCATGTGTGGTGATCACAGCATCAAGAATCTGCCTGCCCGGGACAAAACCTTTTTGAGTAGGAGAAATAATTTTGTCTAGCAAAGGTTGAATCCTCATGACCAGCATTTTAGTACATAACTTATACACAGTTTTGCATAGACTAATGGGCTTGAAATCAGTGAGGTGTGAAGGTTGTGATTTTTTAGGAACAAGTACTACGAAGGTATTATTAGCTTGTTTCAAAAGTTTACCTGATCTGAAAAAATCACGCACAACAGCCGTGAGGTCCGCTCCTACTATCTCTTAATATTCTTGAAATAATATAGGAGGAAAGCCATCAAGACCCAGGGCTTTAAAAGCACCCATGGAGAATAAAACAGCATGGACTTCTTCCTCGGATATAGGCTTTAACATCTCTAGATTATCTTCTTCCATTATCAAATAGGGGATTTTATCAATAAATTGATTCATAGGTCTATCGATTCTATCATTATTATTTTCTTCCATAAGCAGATTCTGAAAGAAAGCCCTGGCTTGTTCCCCAATTTCATTATCCTCGGTAATAATGTCGCCATTATCTAGGACAAGCTTAGTTATTGAGTTGGCTTTCCTATGTTTCATAGCTGAGAGATGAAAAAAGGCAGTGTTCCTATCCCCCTCTTTAAGCCATTGAACATGGGATTTCTGTTTCCAAAAAACCTCTTCTCTTTCCATAATATTCTTCCATTCTGAAGATAGGATATTCTCTTCTTCTAAAGTGTCCTCAGAGTCATCCCCTTGATCTATCAGTTGCTGTATATCCTTGAGTTTTCCCACTATATTTTTCTTCTGCTGGAAAACCTGCCCAAAGCTTTATCTATTCCATCCATGAACTTCTTGTTTAATGTGTTGGACTTTCTTGACTATTCTGAACATAGGAGTACCTTGAATAGGAATTTTCCACCATTGGGCCACCATTTGTCTAAAGTCTTTGTGTTTGATCCACATAGCTTCAAAATAGAATGGGGAAGGTCTGAAATGTCCCTGTTCTCTCCAACTGAGGAAGATCGGGCAGTGGTCAGACATGGTTCTAGGGAAAGCCTGCACCTGCATATTATGATAATCCTTTCAGTTGCTTGATATAAGAAATCTGTCTTACTTAACCTGAATCATTTGATCTCTCTTCTTCTATTGGTCCAGGTAAAATTTTGGTTTTGCAGCTTTATGTCCAATAATCCCTAATCATTGATGAATTCAGCAAAGTTGAACATGTTGTCCGAGTAATCCATAATTCCACCCTATTTTTCAGAAGGGTATAGAGGAGTGTTAAAATCTCCAGCTAACATCCATCTAATGTTTTGGGGATTATTCCTGAAACTGCTCAGGTCTATCCATAATTTCTGTCTCAAAGCTCTGTTATTCGATCCATAGACATTGATCAACGACTAGTTCAAAGATTTCATAGAAAAATTGGTAATCAAGAAGTGCTTATTATAAGCCATAAGAGACCCCTGGATTTTAGCACTATTCCACATAGTGACAATCCCACCTGAAGCCCCTTCAGCAGGACTAATGCAAAAAGTCACCTTAGGCCATATATAGTTAACAATTTTTATAAAATTCTCCTCATTCATCTTGACTTCTTGAAGTAATAAAATATCTAATTTATTATCTAAAATGTAGTTTTTAACCTCAAACTACTTTGAGGGACTGTTAAAGCCCCTCAGGTTCCAAGATAATATTCTCATTTAGAGGGTTTGGGGGGTTGGGTCTCCAGTGTATTTTGTTTACCACTAGCAATCTCCCTAGCAATCTCTCTTTGTCTTGTTTCTCTTAGGGTTGGCCTCTCTTGTTTGGGCTCAGTGCCAACATCTGCAGATTTTTTACTTTTTTAATTCTTTTTCTTTAGGGTAACCCATTCCTCATGTTCATAACTGCCACTTTGTCCTGTTACACCTATTGCTAAGTAGTTTCCTACTTGGTCTCTGACTTCTAGAGCATGGAAAATGTATGTATTTAGTTGTGGGTCTGCTTCTCCTTTAGTGGGACTTTCTGGAGTTACTTCTTCCTGTCCAACTCTTGAAACTTTGTCTTCTTCATTGACTTCCTCTATCAAAAGGTTACCTCTTTCTCCTTCCTTAGACATATTAGTCTATTTTTCTAGAGGGTTGGTTGTGTTAAATATAGCCTTCTGACTATCAGTTGATACTATATTTTCCTTTGATACTATATACTATACTATAGGATATTAATAAATTTTTTGGTGATATCCTCCTTTCCCGTCTCCTCCTCTCTCTTTTATGTGTTGTCGGGATTTTCCACATTACTCTCCATTTCCTGCTTGCTATTCTTTCTATAATTGAGAGCCTGATCCTCCCCTTCAATCTGGGAATCATCTTTCCTCCCCTTTTGCTTTGCTGTGCATTGTGTCATTAAATGTCCCTTTCTCTTACATATTTGACAAAAAGTGGTATAAGTGATCGACTGAATCCAGGTCCCATATTTAGAGTTTAGCTCTATGGTCGTAGGGAGAGTCCTATTTATTTCAACATTGACATAAAGTCTAGCGTACACACATCTGGACTTTGTTCTGGTTGTATGATCTATAGTGACATATTGGCCAATAGAATTGCCAATAGCTGTAAAAAAAATTCATCCCAAAATTCCAAAGGGAACCCTGGCAGTCTTACCCAAGCAGGAGCAGACTTGTTAAGGTCTGAGTTAGGATCAAATCCTAGTTTCCACGAACATAGGGCAAGAGAATGTGGGCCATACAGCCATGGTCCTCTAGCAAGAGTAGCGATCATGTCCTCCCTATTCGTAAAACTAAAAAGGAATAGGCCTCTTGCCATGGCAGTGATCGAAACACTACCCTTAACTTTCCACCTAGACAAAACCCATTTCTTAATCATTTTGATACTAGGACGGAAAGAAAAAAACTTACCTACCAACATAAGGTCCATGGATGCCACGATTTCCTCCACCAGATCGTCTGGGATATGCAGGACCATGCCCTTCGAGATAATAGGGAGGCTCGTCATGCTTTTCGAGGGGCACGTCTTTTCACTTGTAAGTGCCTTCTTCCATTTGTTGGATGGACTATCCACTACCATATTTCTGAACAGATCCCCAGAGGCACTGCCACTAGTAGTGTCCTCCATTGGATCCATGATCCCACCGGTCACACTCAGGGGGCCCAACTTGGTGAGAAAAAACCAGTTTCAAATGTTGTCCAATGTTGTCCAGATATCTTACGTTTTGATATGTTATCATTATCGTAAGTTGTAAATATTTGCATTTGAATCGATCCATGTACAAATTGACATAAAAATGTTATTATAAGTTATTCATACTTATGATGCATCATTTCATTTGCCAAATTAACAATCAAGTGTTCAAAATCATACATAACAATGTGATGCTACAATATATTTTTGAAAGCACTATCCACCTATCCAATACATGATCACAATGGCATCCCATAAACACAACATGTTTATCTCTATGCTACCTAAGGACATGCATCTCTTGAAGTATGCATATACCATCTAGTCATACTACATGTATATCCATGAGATAAACACAAGTGCAAAATGAATTAGCAATACAAAAGACAATTGAATCATGGCAAACAAATATACATCAATATCCATGTTTTGATCAACATATCTACGTCTAACATCACAATGGTATAAAAACATGAAACATCATAAAATAATATTAAGAGTCCATGTATAATAATCCATGGCCTAAAATGAATGCCATTCACACACACACACAAAACAAATTGTTTTAATCAAAACAAATAGTTTTATAGATCAAGAAAATATATGCATCTCATATACATAATAAAAATGTGGAACTACAAGATACATTATCAGCTTTGTCTTGCCTCATCTCTAGGGGAACTCTAATCAAAGCTCTATCTTGTAATTGGTATTGGTGATGGTGGTGGCCGTGGTGGTGGTGGACCCATCACTACCTATTATAGAGCTAGTTGTGCCATAGAGTATTTAGATATTGTAGTGTGTCGAGACCGAGATGTCTTGCTAGTCCATTGGCTTTATGAATACTCTATGTGGATGGGTGCCCTAGCCCCTATTGGAACTACTACCTCATATAAACTACAATAATAAACAATCTCATCCTTTTCATGTAGGACATTATCCTTCATGTGTAAGGCATCATCCTTGGCCATGATCATGTTGGCCAGTTTTCCATATATCCATTGATCTAACACCACTTATCGAGCCTCATCCAACTCTCTATGGAGTCTTTGAACATCACTAATGGCCCTATCTTGATCCACACGAGCTCTATCCTACACACCTATGACTGCTAGTAGATTTACATCATGCACTATCAACTGTGATTGAACCCCCATCAACTAAGCTTAAATACATGTCAGTTGGGTAACCTACCCTCTCAATGCATAAATCTATAAATCTTGAGTTGTGATGATGCCCTATAACCTAGTGTCTCTCCCTGGGTTGTAGCTAACTCAACTCATAGCCTAACCACATCATGATCTAGGCCTACAATCTATGATAAATGCACCATGATCTCATGTTGCAACTTATCGATAAGTGCCTAATCCTCTATGGATCTTTTTGTGCTAGAGGTTCCAGCCTCCCATATCCCTATGTCAGAGGTCCCAACCACCCTTGTACTTGTGAATAAGGAATATGTAGAGGGGAGGTTAGTCTCGTGTTAGTCCAATAAAACAAATCAAAATAACACACTGAAATCCTAACACCTCTAGTCTAGACATTAGAGAGAGCATAGGTAACAAGCATGCATATGAAAACACAACTAAAACATAAAAGAAACCATTATTTTACCATCCATGGAGCTCCAAATGGCTTGTTGAAGTGGCTTGCTTAGTTTGTGCATCAAGAAGTCTTTGACAATGAAGCTTTCTTTGCTCCTTCTCTCCTTGGCACCTTGGTTTGTTTGCTTAGCTTAAGAATTTGGCATGGTAACATTACTTACATGAAGCTTATGGACTAAATCTTGCATAATAAATCTTCAATATCAAAGCTTTAAAGACATTTAAACATAATAATTTTACACCAAAAAAGCGTATAAATGAATAGGTATGGCCTTGTATTTATAGACTCAAGAATTAACTCTCACCTAAGGTGAGTTAAAGTTGAGTTTAAACATGAAATGAATTCAAACTAATCATACGTGAGTTGAGGCTGACTCTAGTTGAGTTAAAAGTTGTCATGTAATTATGATTTTCAATTTATAAGTATGGTTCTTAAATTAGATGTTTTGAGATATTTTAGAAGAGCTTGACAACTCATAAAGGCAATGATGAAAAGGCTTGATATTTTGATTTTTAGATATTCATTAATTACAAATGGATAATGCAACTAAGCATTTAATCTTATTTAATTAGATGATTGATTTTGATTAGTATTTTAGCTCTTTCAAGATTTGATCAAGTGCCCCACTCAATGGGTTCATAGGCCAAATTGCCAGTTGTTAGGTCACAAGGTGATTATGGATGAATTTGTGAGAGGTTATTATTGCATACGGGATGCCTCAACATGATTCTAAGCATTGATGTGTGATGCATGGATGAAATTGGGATGTTCAATGATTCCTTGGCTTAATTTGTAATGTTTGGTAGGAATCAGTCTGAAGTCTGGTCGAAAGCTAGTTGTGGCTAGAATTGGGTGTCTACAGTTTGCTCCTATTTGGGAAGGCATTGCAAGCTATAGTCACGGTAATGTCTTCTCAAAGAATGAATCAGTCATTAAGAAGGAAAGAAGATAATGATTGAAGAAGAAGCTCCAAACAACATTTGGGAAGCCTATAATAATGCCCCTTGAAGGAATGGCTAACACATATGATTGATGGATGGTCCCTCGAAAAGAAGCAAGAAGAATAATGAAATTAACCCATGGGTGAGATTAATCTAGTCAAGATAATGATTGCATATATTGATTTAATAAGTATTGATTTGCCCAAAGGTAATTCTAATCAGTAACAAAGGTTAAAACACCAATTTTCCTAACGACAGTTATAATTAGTGAGATAGGCACATGCCCTAGTAGGGCAAATGATTCAAAATAATGATTTGCCCACATGCGATTATAATCATTAAGATGACCCAAATTTAATAATGATTATTGGTTTTTCCCAAGTAGGCCAAATTAGCAAGTAATATTCAAGTATATAACATGTCATATAAATTAAAGATGAGCAGGCACAAATGTAGATGCGATGGTCTAATGACTGAAGAAGCCACAAAAAACTAGACACATGAGGATGTGCAAAGTGATGAAAGAGATGATTGGAAGAATAAATGTGGTCAAGATGATCCGAGATACATCATGTATCCAAGCACTACCTACATAGTCAAAATGGACCTTAAGCCAATGTAGTTCACCCAAAAGTGGGATAAAATGGAATGAGGAATAAAATAGAATAATAAGAATTGATCAATATGAATGAGTCAATCATACCTACCAATGTGGAGATGCATTTCTTTATTAACATTGATATAACTAGAATGGTCAATAGGTTGATTTTATCAAAGAGGGTGGGAGGATTTGCCAAGGTAAACCAAGAGAAGTTTCTACAACACCATTGCTTGTAAGATTTCTTGAGCTGTTTTTTGTTATAACACGCGATGGTATGCACCATGATATAAAACACCATGATGACAATGTCGTAACACGTAGAAGGACTGACTCCTAATCTAATAAACAATCAAAAAATAATGTATCAATGATAACCATGATAATAATGTTGACATATGAATATGGATAGACTCAAGAATAGTGTGCAAGGAATCACCTAATGACCACATGTAGACTGAGTCAAGGCACAACACTAAAAGAAAATAAACAAGCAAACAAAAAGACAAATAATTAATCAAACAAACACACATACAGCTTGAAATAAGAGGAACAAAAAGCATCATGTCATCAACCAAGTCAATACCGATGTGTGAAAGCTCAATGGAATGATAAACAGGGGATGCCCCAAGCAAGGATAAATACAAAGGGAAGGTCATACTCCAATGGTAGAGGAATGGATTTATAATGAACAATGGATTTTCCCTAGTAGGGTGGATCGAGGATGACTGACTAAGTTTAAATAGGACAAATGTTTTTGGATTTGGAGGCTTTATATTTCTCTAGGAGATGGTAAGTTGATTTTCTAATTTTTAGGATTTTAAAATTTAGCTAAATGTTTTTGGAAATTTTGGGGTATCTTAACTCATTAGAGATTGACAAGATACCACTCAAAAAATGGCAAGAGTATTGGTTTAAGTTGCTCATAAAATGGCAAGAGCATTGGCTTAAGTTGTTTGTAAAATGGTAAGAGCATTGGCTTAGGTGGTGACTGAGTTGACCTCAACATGAATCGAGCACTACCTACATAGTCCCATTAGAATCTCAAGTTATCATAGTTTTGCCTACATAAAAGGTGGTGAGATCCAACCAAGTAGTAATAATTTTGTGAATTTAGGCAAATGGCTAGGCAAATGATAATAGTAAGGGTGAGGTGATGTGGTAAAGCATGGTAAAGGTCTTGTTCCTAATTTTCCCATAGGCGATTATAATTAGAAAACAATAACAAAGGGTTAGTGGTAATAATTTGCCCATAGATGGTTATAATTAGTAATACAAGGTGAAACACTTATTTTCCCAAAGGCGATTATAATTAGTGGCATTAGTCAAGTACAACAACAAATGAAAGATGCAATTATTAGATCCATTATCAGACTACTTTCCTATACTACCATTTGAACATGTAATTCTAAAAGTATTGAAAGTGGATCTAAATCCCCTCACAAAATATTTCTAAAGAACCAATGGAACCAAGGTAAAAAGGGTTAGGTAGGGTGGGTAAAAACAAGTTTGGTCAATAGGGAAGGTATGATGGGATGGCATATGAAACAACACAAATAAGATGATAGGAAAGAAATTTGTTATTATGGTAATAGGGTTTCCCCCTAGTGATAAGGTAAGGTAAATGGCATTGTATGAAACAACGATAAGGTAAAATGAAAAAGGCAAGGTGAATGGCAAGGTAAAGTAAACATCAAGGTAAGGCAAATGTGTAGTAAATGATTATGTTGTTCCCATTGATCTAGAGATGCACATTTTAATCAACATATGATACAACCAAAATAGTCAATCATGTAAATTGCTAGCCTACGCCTCTTTTGAATAGTTTCTTTGTCAAGAACCTACTACAAATTTGGATTCTAATAATGTTGTCATGATCTCACTGGTCATTGATTTTGTTTCCTTCAAACATTGAGGCAAGATGTCTTTGTAGCCTTTATAAAGGAAAGTTCAGCCAGGGATGTTAAATACAAATAAATATTGGATGATAGGTCTGGCTTGGTAATGTAAAGGTGGATGATAATGGAATGTATCATGGTTGGGCAATAAATAAAGATTAGGCTTTTTAGGCACACACAATGTTGATGATTCTAAATATGACATAAATTTGGTTGTGATAGGACCAAATACTTTTGAATATGCTCTTAATAGGACCATCATATTTTTTTGTTATTTGAGTCTAAGAGTCACTACCATCTGATTATGTTGTAGATTGGAAGTTGTATTGATATTATCTTTAATAATGTCTTCATCAAATGTTGGAGAACTATTGTACTCAGCTATTGGTGCCTCAAAGAGGTTTTCACTAACAAAGTTGTCTTGATTGTCCCATAGTGCCTCTAAGAAGGTTTCACTGAGGAGTGTTGACTTTTGAATTTGATTATATTATAGCACCTCAAACAAGGTTTCACTAGAAGATGCTGAATTTGGACTTTGATTTCCCCCTAGCATCGTCGAAAAGGTTTTACTAGGAGATTGTTCTTCTTCTGCATGAATATGGTCTTGGTCCCCCTGATATTATTTAATTAATATGTCACCATGGATGTAGTTCAACAAGGTATGATTTTATCGGTCCCAATCAACACATGTGGGAGGTGGAATGTCAATATAATGGCTAGATTAGTTGGTGTTAATGGCATGTGGAATGGGAAAAGGTAGCAAAATCCTCATAAAAGATACTAAGAGAAATTGTGTCGAAGATAATGTATTCATCCTCAAAAATCATGGAGGGATCACAAATATATTCAAATTGATATGTAAGGCATGTGTAACTAGTATTGTAATAGCCATAGATGTATTCTAATTCTAAAATTGATTTTGACTTAAGGGGCTCTAAATATGATGTTGAGACTGATGTTTATTTTGCTTCTAATGCTAAATATGATGTTAGTTCGAGAATAAAACCTAACTTTAATGCTGATTCTTCATTTGGTGTGGATACTGCTACAATGATGTCTTGTTTAGTGTTCAATAGTGGACAAGTAACAAATTGTGATGGCATAATGGGCTCTTCAATAATATATCCATCTAAGAAGGGTTAAACATAAACTATCTCATCTAGGTGAAGCCCCTTAAAGAGAGGGAACAACTTGAGGGGTTACTATACAAAAACTGGCTTGTCAAAGTGAGAATCCTCAATGAGGAGAAAAAGGTTAAGAGATAACTCCATAGAGATGGGCTTGTCAAAGGGGGGCTCTTTAAAAATATGACAATGGTTAAGATAATGATTTTCTCAAAGATGGTTATTATCATTAAGAAGTGACTCAACAAAGACTAGCTTGTCAAAGTGAGACTCCTCGACAGTAGCGATAGTATGAAAAGGTGATTCATCATGGGTTGACTCATCACAAATAGGTGTTTCAATAAAAACATCATGGATTGGTTAGTTTTTTTAGCCTTAGTTTACAAGAAGTTGTAAAATATCTATTTTAAACATGTTTTGGTCTTCAAACAATGGCTCTTGGAGAGGTAATGATTGGCTCGATTGTGGTTCGAGGACTGGCATGGGTTTTCTAAAGTGGGGGATGGTTGGCAATGGATGAAGAATGGCTAGTGATTGGATAATGTCCTCTTTATAAATAGTCGCATCTAAGATGGGATTAACAAAGATTGGTTGTCGGTTTAGGATAGTAATTATGACCTATCAAATTTTAACTACACAAGCTTGTTGGAATAATGAGCTACCATACTTGGAAGGGCCTGGAATGGTAATGGAAGGGTATTGGAAAGTTTAGTTGTTATTGTGAGCCAAAGGACAAGGTCCTAGAATGGTAATGGTAGGGATTTGTAAATCTTGGTTGCTATCACGAGCCAAAAGACAAGGTCTTAGAATGGTAATGGTAGGGCATTGTGAAGCTTAGTTACTATCATAAGCTAAAGGACAAGGTCTTAGAATGGTAATGGTAGGGCATTGTGAAGCTCGATTGCTTGCACAAGCCAGAGGACAAGAGCTTGGAATGGTAATGGCAGGGCATTGCAAAGTTTGGTTACTTGCACAAGCCAAAGGAGGGTTGATGGTGTAGGTAGGGGATTAGGTACTGTTAGCATTAAAAGGGTGAACGTGGTATGTTAATCAGACCAAAGGTGTCACCAAATACTATGCTTAAGGATCTTCATTTTGTTCTCCAGATTGAGTATTGTAAGGAGGATGAGTATTTATCTCATAAACTACATCATCATCATAGGGGTCTTGAATAAAGTCCTCTTGTGCGACTACATTATCATAACATGGATTATACATGGCTCCACTACGAGTGTAACGAGACATATCCAAATCAATGATGAATGTTTCACAAAAGAGGGTTTAAAGTTATACAAACTTTGAAAAATAAGGTCTAAAGGACAAATGGTCCAAACTTGGTCTAACTTGGTCTAAGAATGGAGTTGTATCTCCAAATTGGTCAGTACTAAAACTAGCTAAAATAGTCTAGCATCAAATGTTAAACGTCAAATGTCTTACACAAAATGGGTCAAGTGGATGAATAAAAATCAAAATGCCAAACTTAGGTAAATAATGTTTCAAACAAGTCTAATCTAGGTCTAAATAAACAAAGGTTACTAGGTGTTTTGAGAACAAGGCACAAAAACTAGACTTTAAACAAAACAAGGTCTAAAAGGTAAGAGAGTTAATCTAACAAATTTGAAACACTTTGACAAAAACTAGGCATTCAGATTTAAACACAAATTTGATCATTTGGCAAAAGATACTGAACCTTAGGCATATGGAAGGTAAACCACTTCCCTAAATTTAGGCACAAAAATAGCCTTTAACTCGAGTAAGGAATTAGGCTAAGATACACAACCTAGAAGTGAAAGGTGAACACCTAAGCCAAAATTATGCAAGGCAAAAGTATAAACCAATCAATGTTTGGATTTAAACTTGTCAAGACCAATTATGAACTTAATTCAGAAGACTAGGATCCTTAAATAGACAACAAACTAGATAAGAATAAATGGCATGACAATACTAGTCATAGATCCAAAAGGCACACGTGGTTTTGATTTTGCAAATTTGGACATAAGGTAACAAGTCTTTGAAATAATTTGAGTAACATAAAGACATTATCATGCTCTAAAGGTATGATAAATGGTTTGTTTCAAGACTTACAAGGCATGAGATTTGGAATGAAATGGGTAGCATAACAACGGCTCTTTCAAATAAGTGACATACACAAAGGTTTGATCAAACAACTAAGGAAAATGTGTGATGTCAAATAGATGGCATAACACATCTTCAAATAAATGAGTAATGTGGAAACAAGACTCATTTTTGGATGTGGTATAACAAAAACAAATAGTTTTGACTAAAGACCATGTAAGTAAAAAGGACAAAATGACAAAAACACCTAAGTGCAATGTCCTAAATCCTAAAATTGATAAGGTTGCATCGTACTATTGAATTTAATCTATATACTTTATCTTGATAAAATTTTTAAGTTGTTAATCCAAAAAGTAAAAGTGCATTAAAAGTAAGATTTTTAGGGCTCCTCTTCTCTCAAGACTTTATACAATGACATCGAATGTTGGGCTGTTCGCCCTGCATCAATAGTATGTCCATGGCAAGTGGGGTTATCTAAACTATAAATTTTCATTTGTTTCTAAATGGTCATGTATGTGTGTCAAACACTAGGATACAATTACATATTTTGGATTCATGTCAATCAACTTGTTGTGAAAAGGTCTTATCCTTTTCACAACCACTACATCCATCAATTGCTCAATGTAGTATGATGTCTGAGTTGCCCCTACATTTTGAGGTCGAGTACCATAATGGAGGTTGTTTTAACTACTCAAAACAAGCATCCTAGTGGGTCACCGTCAATCTATATACCCTACTATGGAGTGGGGTTAAAATGATGTCAGGAGATGAATTCCCAAGTCAACGCTACCCTAGAGAACTTATGAGGAGGCGATGAACTCATACCCACAAGATAAAGTACATGAAATAAAGACAAGTGGAAGGAGTTTAGGGTCATTTTGGGGTCACCAAAATCATACAATTTTTGGGGAGGGCATTAGTGAGTTTCCTTCCATGCTTTTAGACCAAAATGACAAATTTAAAGAGAGCAATTTTTATCACCCGAGTTCCCTAAAGGGGATGGGGGGAGTGTTGAGAAGTGTTGTCATTGATGTCAAGATGCATATAGTGAAGATGCATGTTGAATGGTTTGTGAGGCATGAACTTATGTGCCTAATGATACAAGGAAGCCATGTGACAAGAGAGAATTTGAAGGTAACCTAATGATTCTTCTAAGCTTGATGTCAAGATTTAGGTCAAGAGGTATGATATTATCTAAGGAACATGGAGGGCATGTGAGAAAGGTGTAGAAGCATCAAGGAGTGTTTCAAGGTTAGTTGTCAAGCTTCAAGTGCTTGAGAAGCCTAGTCATGACACTGGTCATTACATGAAGAGACCTTGTGAGAAGGTATGAGCTTGATGGCCTAGTGATATGAATGCACATAGGCACAAGAGGTTGTATGAGGTTATTTGAGTATGCATATGAGTCATTGGAGCACTTATGAGAGTCTTAAAGTAAGCCTACATGGGTAGGACCTATAGACCTAACATGCAACCATACTAGTTCTAGACCCTACCTGATCTAATGAGGTGTCATGATGTATTGTCAAGGCATATGAAGAATGTATGATAGTTTTTGAGAATGGTAATAGGTTTTATGACATGTATCTGAGGTGTTGATAGCTTGGACAGTGGCTAGAAGTTTAGTTTTAAGGTCTAATGTGACTTGTAGGTCAAAGCCTAGAGAATAAAGAGAGAGATGGTGGCTAGATGGGGTATCACGATCAATTTACAAGGAAAGTATGGACAAGTGAGTGTTTTAAGAGGTATGCCATGTTATTTCAAATATGTTGACCAAGTTTCAAGGCAATATTTGAAGGAAAAGGCATGAACAAGTGTTTTGACATCTCTCGAGTGCACAAGATGAAGGGTTCTCAACCTGAGAAGGACTTTCAAGTGTTCATTGGCATGTATAACCTATACATGAGAACTTAAGATATTAATTATATATGGGTAAGTGTCTTATATTAAATTTATAAGCATTGGTTTCTAGAATGAGGGGCTAAGCTTTATGAATGATCGTTAAGACTAGAAGATGGGTTAAACCCTCAAAGAACCCTAATAGTGACCTGATATGAAAGAATTTATTATTAAGTACTCATAATGGATTGGTATGTATATAAATGTGATTGGATGTTGTATTAAACTATCTCAGGCACCACTAAGTGTAATTGGTTTATTACGAGTGTGAGTAGACCCTACAATAAAATGCTAGTTTCTCAAAAAATTATTGTAATAGTTAGAGTTGACTAGGTCAAAGTTGTTAAATGGATAGAGGAAAAAGGTTGAGACTTGTAGTTTATGTCCATGGTGGTTTATGGATAGGTTCTATCCCTCAAGGGTGTTAAACTGGTCAACTAAGTTGACCTATTGCTAACATGCCTAATGATGCAAACAATGAGAAACCCAAGCAGAAGTGAGAAGATGATTAGGGATGTGTTGTCATGGAATAGGGATGAAACCAAGTGCATGGAGACATTATTAAAGACCTTTAAGACATGTTAATGATGAATAGAAGCTTTGGAGATCAGTGAATTTGATAAAAAATTGCTCATAAGTTGAACTGTCTAGTGCATATGAGACAATAAAGGTGTAAGGATATGAGATTCATCTGCAAGATGAATATTACCCTTTGATCATGTTATATTTATATTTGAGAATGGTATAATGATATAATAAGATAATTCACATGCTTTAGGAGTCTCTGAAAGTGTCTACATCGGTGTTGAGGGTCATTATCACCATTACTGTGTTTGAAGGTAAACTAACAGATATGGGTAAACAAGTTGTAGTGATGAGTTAGAGGATCTTTGCCCTAAGTTGAAGTATGTAATGCACATGATGTTTTTATTTTTGAATTGAATGACCTATCAATGATTTTAAAAATCTTGGAAGTTAGTGTAAGAGGTTAAAACATTGAAGCCAAAATGGCTTGATTGGCTGAGTAAGGTTTGAGAGAGAGAAGGTCAACAAATTGGTTTGTAAGACCAATAGTTTTCATTAAAACTTATGATATTTTTATTTAAGGTTGTTATAAGGATGTTTTTATATCATCTTAATGCATTGGAATTTTTTTATTGTGTTCTTTTAGATGTCAAAAGTTCAAGTTGGTATGACTATGTTTTTAAGGCTAGTTGGCAGTTCTAAGTGGGCTATTTGCAGAAAAGGGTTTAAGTCTTTTTACCCTAAGTTGTGAAGTATAAAGCACATGGTGATGACCTTAAGGTCATGTATATTATGTATATGTAATTTTTTTCCATGGTTGTTTGGAAAAATTGTGTCTATATTGTAGTTGTTCAAGACAAAATTTTTGTGTATGTATAGGCTAAATAGTGAACAATACTAATGAGGTGCTTCAAGTGGTGGTTGGAGCTAAAAAGTGTTTTGGAGCTTAGATGAGCTTATAAGGGGTTTATTTTAGTGGCATATGATGTGTTCATTATATTTAAGGTCTTTTAATGTGTACCAAGGAAGGTAAAGTGGAACATGTCCTAAGTAGACCTAATGGGATTAGGCCTCCATGAGACCTAAAGATGAGATAAGGCCTAATTGAGGTAGGTCAGACCTAAATGGATTAAAAGAACCTTTGAGTAATGTCTATGAAATGTCCTAAAATCTATTCCATGGCTTACCTAAGGGGTTAAAGGTATTTGGTTGACCAAGAAAGATATGAACAAGAGAGTTGTATAAATTCAAGGCAATTTTAGGCCAATTCAAGTGTGAAGAGTGCAAGCGAATGAAAGAACACAATGGGGAGAAGAAGGAGGTCATGTAGACCATCAGAGGGGTGTATAGAGACAACCATGAGTATATAACAAAAGATATGAGTATTAGAATCAAGGTCATATGACCTAATCAAGTCAAGAAGAGGGCTAGTTGAGCAAAGAAGGCTAGAGGCCAGTTTGAGAGAGATAGAAGTGTGTGAAGAGCTAAAGAAGGACATCATCATCTATTGTATGAGCAACAAGGCATTCTAAAGGTTATAAAAGGTTTTAGGTGGTTAAGTTGATGCTAAGTCATCTAGGGGATTGGTGCCTCCTTGCAAGTTGGTGATTGTTAAAGCGTAGTTGAGTTGGGGTTGGTGCTCCATGTGAAGTGGGTGATTCACTAAATTTGGTGTTTGTATTATAGGACTATAGTCTTGTTGACCAAATTTGACCCTATAGGTCAAATTAGGGCACCTATAAGTAAAAACATGAGTTTTTTGTGTTTTTTAGGGTATAATATTATGTCATAAGATGTATTATACATCTTTTGATGTTATTCCATATCATATTAGACTTGGTCTTAGTCATGTTCAATATTTATGTCATTTTGAGGTCAAAAAAGGGGCATTTAATGACTTGTCTGACCTCCTAGGGAAGTGTAAAGGTTCCACAAGGGGATGTCACACTCCATGTGTCTTCATATGTCTTAATCAACTATTGGTAACTGAAAAGTGGTAGGTTCCTAAAAAAAGGGTAGTTTTCTCGAAAAAAAGAGGAGTTTTCTTGAGTTGTATAAACTTGTACAGACTTCCATAGTTATGAAAATTTCAAGAGTTTCCATTGATCTTCCACACACTTGTTTTAGTGATCAATTTGATTATAATCTCAAAAAAATGAAGAAAACCACTTATCTCTCCTTCCACTAGGCTTGGCAAACAAAATCAGTCATAAGGTTTATACTTGGTACGACCAACATGAGAGGGTTTCAGGAAAAATGATCTTGGGGGTGTATTCTAAACTTATTCAAATTACATTTGACATTTTTTATATAGTAATGGTGTCTTGTGCTTTATGAACCATTCCTAAGAAATTAGACTATCTAGTTTGCCTACTAATCTGTGCACCCTATAGGTTTTGCCTTATTTTGGGTAAATCCATACAATTCACATATTGATGTTATTTTCAAATGATTATTATTCCCTCCTATAATTTTACCCATGCTTGGTTTACTATTTCAAAGTGTTTTGATATGCAAATCATCTCAAGTTGCAAGAGGAAGCACTTTTTTGTGTTGTAGGTAGGTTTCCACCATTTTCCATGTCTTCTTGATTTGATATCAGTTTTATAGGATGGATATAGGTTAATTATTGTGTTTCATTTTCCTTATTAGTTCTCTCAACTTGCAATCTCATTCTCCAAGCAATCTTTCATCGATTTTCAGCCATAGACAACATACACAGTCTGCCATGGACATATTAATCTACAGGTGCCATAAAGGGGAAATATCACATTGGAATAGAGGATATAAGAATTATTTTAACACCTTTATAATGATATAATTCATTTAGAGAATTGGTGAAAATCTCAAGCCTATTTATGAGACCATTCACTATATACATGATTCCAATTCTGCTCATTGCCTACCTACAACTCACATACACCTACAGGCACCCTCATAGGACCAAGAATGTTGAAAAGTAAGCTTTGGAGCTGAAAAATATATTTTATAATGTAAATAATCTATTTGAAATCCTTGAGATAAGACTAAAACTCAAGGAATGGTCAAAACATGCACATTGTCCATACTTGCACCTTGCTGCCTGTACAGGAAAATGGCCACCTACAAGTGGTGTTCACAAGGATCTGAGGTGTCAATGGAGATTGGAACAAGTTGAAGCCTTAACTTAAGTCCTAATGTGTTGATTAAGTCATGGTAGACCCATGTAGAGGGTTAAATTAGCAAATGTAAGTTGGAAACTGCTTCTAAAGATGAGATGACTGTGTTCAGGGCTCTTTTCCCTGAAAATGCAAAACAGAGGCCTAAGGCCATTTTTATGGAGTCATATGATAGGGTTATAAGAACTTATGATGCATCCTATTGTGTTCATATTGTAATATCTAGCAAGGAAAAGGGATCCTCAATAGATTGAGGGAATAACACTAATGGAGGTTGGTTTTTTGGGGTCCTAAATTTGCCTACAAAAACACTAAATTCCTTCAATATTATCTACAAGCCTGAGTCCAAAAAAGACCTTTCTCCACCCAAATTACGAAATTATACTATGACAACTTGTTTGAATGGTTTAAAATGGTTAAAGAGGACATTTTGTCTCAAAGAGGTGCCAACAAAGATTGAGGAGTAAGGTGGTAGGTTCCATATACACCTACAGGTGTGTCCTATCACACAAATGTTCACCTACAACTAGCTGAGTAAATAGATAATGAGCTAAAAAATTTGTATAGGTGATGATATAGCCCCAAGTAGGATGAGAATATAGGTCCAAACACTTGAAAATTATCCTAGATTATATCAAGAAGTCCTATGCACTACTTCAAATTCCAATCCATGCATAAACACCTATAAGATCTCTCATAGTCAATTATAGTTGACTGTGAGAGGCAGAGAGCAAAGGGAATGTGCTTTAACGAGGTATAGCCTATATAGTGATGATTTAAATGAATGAAAACAAGAACAAAAGGATTTAGAGGTACTTAATAAGGATTATAAACATTCTTTCAAGACCTAATTCAAACATCAACACCTAAAACCAACTAAAGATGAATGTACAAGGCAGTGAGCAATGAAGGTGATGATTCTTAAGATTGATGTAGTCCAAACATAAAGGAATGAGTCTAATCAAATATGGATGAACATGAAGCTTCAAGAAAGGCCTTAAATTATTGAATTAAATCTAAGACTTTCAGGAGATCTACAAAAGTCACTTTTGAGGAAAGAACACAAAAATACAATCAGTTGCCTTGACTGGTCTTAAGAATAGTTCAACTTCAAGGTGTAAGCATGAGTGATAAGGGGTTTGAAGTCATGATAAGAACCTATAAAATGGTATTGATCATAATTTTACACTCTAATATCATGAAAATAGATGAAAATGGACCCTCAATCAAGCAAGACACAATTTACATCAAATCCTGCTTACAACCTATTTTCTTAGGAGCCTATTTTAGATTTTGAGGAGTTGGAAGGTCTATAGACCTGGTCAAGGGCTCAAAATTAGTAAATATAACCTATATGACTTTATAAATACATAAAATATTCACATTTTTTTGAGGAAATATGGGAGTGCCCTTTATTTTGTCTCAGACAGAGGGCACTCCCTTATACATAAAACCTACATTTTGGAGAAGATGGGTGAGAAAGTATGAACTAGAAGCTAAAAGAGCCTTTTAGGAAAGTGTGCAGAGTTTTAAAACATATAGGTAAATATGGTATAACATTCAAAATAGGATGAAATTCAATAGGGTACCCTACACTCTTAAGGTTGCAGTTAGGTCTATGAGGTATGTCTAGGCCTAAAGTCCAAATGAGGGGCCAACTTCCTTTCCAACCTTGAAAGAGAATTAAAATGAATTTTATAATGTTCATAGGGTCTTGATATAGGTAATAAATCTCTTTTAATTCAAATGAATCACAAGGGAGTCATCTTTTGGCTCAAAGGCAATGTTAGGCCTGTTGAAGGCAAATGAAGAGTTTGATAGAACAACTTTAGAAGCTTACATATCCTCTGAAGCTTTGAATGGAGATCCAATACATTTGGAGATGCTAGATAGGGTCCTAAAAAACCTTCGCGTGGAATTTTTTTCATGTTGAACATCAAGTTTTTATGAACAAAACTTAAGAGTCAAAACTGCTCAAAACCGTTTCTAGTGACTAGTTTGAGGAAATGACATTGGAGAGCTAATCCAATGTAATATTTTTCCAAATATTATGATTTAAAATTTTAGGATAATATCTTAGGATACCCCCCATGCTTTTGGAATATATGGAATTGCACATACATGGTAAAAAAATAAGGTACTTTTGACTATTTTATGTGTTTTATAGGTTCCAGGAGGAGTCTAAAGATGAAAAAAAATTTGGGAGAGGGATTAAGACTTGGGATAACCCATAATATCAATTTATTTATTTATAACAAATCTTAAGTGTTCAAATAAACAACTTCATCTTAGCTAGTCAAAATTAGCATAGTGACCAAACTAGTGAGAAGGGTGGAAAACATCCAGTGAGCTGATTTTAAGGTGTGCCTGATGAGCTTAACGCCATGGAAGATATTTAAAAGTGTCATAAACTACCAACCATGTATTTTCATGGAAAATTAAATCCAAATTTGAAGCCAAGTGTGCAAGGCGTGGGAAAGAGGAGTTTTTTAGACTGCAGATGATGATAACTCATTTGGGAAGGTTTTAGATGACTAGGATTGAAAATAATGCATGGAGAGGAATGTATGAAATCATTACCCTTCATTACAATCATCATACCTATCCCTAATCAGCTTTGGGATGTTCAAATAGGTCCGAATCATGAAGGCAATTTTTTGAGCTAGAGTGAGAACTTTCATGCCACTTTTCATGAGTTTCATACCTTGTATGTCCACTTGTCTCTTTTGAAATTGCATGGTGCATACCATATCCTCTTATAATGAAAAATTAACTCATTTTCTTAGCTTGGCAAGTATTCTTATGACCCTTGGACTTCTATCTTCTCCTCTCTCTCTCAAGTTATATAATAACTAGCCATTTTGGCTATTATAATTTATGCTCCACCTGAGTATGGAGAAGCCCTACTCATTTTCATACCATTTGATCAATAAGACTAATAATTTTTACCTACACCATAACTATTCATAGTGTGTTTACTTAGAGGATGGATTCCTTAGCATGTTGTCTCATTCTCTCACCTATTTGCAGCTTCTTCTTGCAGGTCATGTGAAGTGTTTTAGGAAATGTCAAGGTTGAGTGAGTTAGCATATTAATTAGTGCCATTAAAAGCCTCTTATATAGTCCTCCTAGCCTTACACATTCATCCATAACCTCATAATGAAACATTGATGTGAGAAGACTTAGATTGGAAAAGTGTATGTTTGGTTAGTCATTTGTTCTTGTGTGTAACATGTTGCTGGTTGGAAGTCATCAACTTATTTTATGTATCACCTCCCTTAGAATAGTTTTCTTTCAATTTTCTCTCTCCCTTTACCCCCCACCAAAGTTTAGGTGTAGTAGTGATCGAAAGTGGTACATCAAGGGAGCTAGACCTATCTAGATATTCACCTCATCCTTAGCCTACCCACAAGCCTAGAGTGTTTTAATTGTGCCACTTGGATGAGGAGAGATAAGACATATTCTCAAAAGGTGAAAATCCAAGTGAAAACAAGTCTATTTGTAGATATAAATGGGGTTTTGATCCCCTTGAGGGTTTTACACATATAAGTTGTGTTATCTTATATTCTTATGTTTCATGCATATGTGGATGGTTACTTACTCATTGTTTGATCTACATGCTTGAATGAATATTCATGAATGCTTAAGTGGAACTAAATGAAAGGTTTTAAAGAATAATTCACCCCCTCTTAGTCATCTTGCTTCCAATAGGGTGAGCATACACATGACACTCATTTTGCTAAACAAACACTTTCAACAAACAAGCATAAAAATGAAACTCTTATGAGTATGTAACTAAAGTGAAAGTTTATTTTTATAGCACCAAAAAAAATTATGTTTGTGAAGTTTGATCCCCTTGGATTTGTTGTTGATAATTTCAAAAACCTCAAAAATAACTTAAGAGATGAAAATAACGAAGTATATTTTAAGCACCAAATACAATGTGTATAAGATTTAACCATGTTTAAACTTTTCTATTTCCACCTCAGGACCTAAAATTTATTAGAGGGTTTGCTTGCTTAGAAGCCTAAAATTGAGTGAGAAAATAACATTTTGAATTTAGCTCTCAGGTTTCTGATTTCTTATCTTAGAGACTGATCATCATCGATCCATAAAGATTAATGTTGATTAGGTAGATCGTCAATGTTGATTAAGCCTATCATCAATGTTTCCTATAAAACATAGAAAAATAAAGTCTATTTTAATGGAGAAATGGTTAATAAATGAGCTTAAAACCCAAACATCTTCATGAATTTTTCAAGAAATGAGTTATACAACCAACATGTAAATCATCAAACACAAAATGAAGGTAAGAAAAATCAAGTAAAATAATTATTAACCATGTTCATGTTATAGCTTGGAATTGCACCCTTATGGGAGAGTTTTTCAGGCTCTCCCACTTCCAACCACAAGCATGGGAATAACCTCAAGATTTGGGTATCCTATGGTGATGTTGAGCCTCTAGGCTTTTTAAAGAGGCTAGTTCCTCTTGGTGGATCACCTAAAACTATTGCTAAACTAATGATTCACAGGCAAAAGGGTTAAAAGGAAGATAAGGGATCCTAAGAAGGCTAACCAAGCAATGTAACAAATTTAAATAACCAATCATCTATACTTTAACCCACACTAGATCAGTCATGAGACAATTCAGCGTTGCACTATCTCAAGATCAAGTAAACACATGCTGGAAAAGGTTTAAGTAAAACACTAATCTAGACCTACAAAAGCTTAAAAATACTTCAAAGAGGTAAGCAGAAGTCTAATAGACTAGGAATACACTCATTCACAAATCCACCAAGCATAAACATACTAAATCACTAATTGAAGACAATAAATAGACAAAGAAATCATCTCATTACATTCAAGAGGTAGTTATTTCAATATCTTGATAGGGTTTGTTGGGTGAATATTTTGTCACCAGCTAACTGATGGGAAAAATAGGTGTTTCAACCATAGCATAAGGAGATTTATCGACCAAAACGTGTGGGTCTACCACATCAAGATGGGACAAATCTCTCCTCTCATCAAGGGGAGGTTCTCTCTAACTATGATATATATATATATATATATATATATATATATATATATATATATATAAAAGCTAAAAATAACACTCAGGGTAGGATAACGACATCCATCTCTCTTTTTTCAGAGATGATGTTCATAGAGAAAGGAGAAATCTTAGGTAATTGATGAAGGTACTTCTCTTCTTTCAAAAATAATATTTAGTCAATAGCCAGATTTCTTCTTGGTAGTAATTGTAACCATGAGAAACCCATGAAAGCACAAAGTCTTTCGTTGCTTCCCTCACTGAAACAAGGTGTAGTAACACAGCAGAATGAAGTGTAGCACAAAGTCTCCACCTCAACTGCCAAAGAGTGAAATATACAAAGGATAATGGGGGCAAAAATTCATCCCAAAATCCTTTACACAGAAACAGAAAAACAAACACGCTAAAGACAATTATGGCAGCACAAAGTCTCTCCACAGTCGGCTTCAGGACACCTTCCTAATTACTTCCACTAGTTCTGCTTGTTAAATTAAATGGACAAGAATGCTTATAGGAAATAGACATAAGAACAATTTCCTAAATAACATAAGCTATTTTAGCACAAAGTCTAGAAGGTCACTTGTTTTCTCATTCAAATGAAGAAATATGATTAACAATCTGAGCTCAAAGTCTCAGGAAATGCCTTTCAATTTGGGCAGAGTTTTGCTTTTATAACAGAGAGATCTCCTTAAAATAATAATAGATATTACAATATATAGCGCTCCAAGAAAGACTTAGGCACTTGTTTTCATGAAAATAGCCCATGCCAAATTAAATGTCTTGAATACCTATGACAGGGCCATTCTAAAAAAGGTGATCGGCCTTGACTTTGGCATTCTAAATCATCTCAAATGTCTTTTCCTAAGCATGGGTTGTCTGGTCTTCTTTATGATGCTTACACGGTTGTCCATTCATCTTTACTTAATGCAAAAAAATAGGCCATGTCTTTGAATGCTCGTGCTCTTTGATGTCCACCTGGTGGACTATTTCACCTACTAGAAATAACTCTCTTGCAGATATTTTTGGATTTCCTGTAGTTGTTCTCTTTTTCCTCACCATGTCTTGTCCTTCCTTGGCAATCTGAGCTATCAGGCTATCTTCTCATTTTATGCTAGCTTTTTCAACTCCTTCTTTGGCCGGTCGCTGAGTTTGTTCTCAGGTGTGCATCTTTGAAAATCAATAGATTTTTCATTACCCTATATTTGACGTCTGTGGGGACGTCACTGATCGCTTAATCACTTGAACCACTTTGAACCTTGAACCTTCAGAATGAATCGGTTCAATGGTTCAACGATTTAAAGTGGTTCAATGTTTCTTGCAAAGGGCCACGTTTACTTTCTTTTCCTTCTTCAGTTGAACCATCTTTGGACTTCTTTGAACCTTTGAACCTTTGAACCATATCGGTTCAAAGTTCAATGGTTGAACAATTCATTCTTTTTCTTTGAATCCTTTTATTCTTTAAGTCTTTTGAACCTATTGAACTCGTTGAACCATTTGGGTTTAAGGTTCAACGATTCAATAATTCAACCTTCACTCTTCAAAGCCTTCTTTTCTTTAATTCCGCTGAAGTCATTGAACCTTTGAACTTGTCAAAGTCTTCAAACTTTCTAGATCCTTTGAAGCGCTTTACTCCTTTTGAACCTTTGAACCACTTTGAACTTTGAACTTATGAAAATTCAAGGTTCAATGGTTCATTCCACTTGTTTGAAGCTTGTCAATGGACCTTTGATTGAACCTCGGTGTTGAACCAGCCTTGAAATTGCCTAAGTGTTGGAACTTCTTTCTGAGAAAGCCTGCTTGTTGAACCTGTGAGTTATTTAGCTGAGAAGACTTGAATAATTGAAGAACTTAGAGGCTCAGGACATTTTTAAAAAAGAAAAGGGAGAATTTTGGCTTGTAGGACCAAAATAGTTGATATGCTATCCCCAAAAACAAGTGATAGATTTTGGGAATAACATCTGGCTCTAGTTGGGGAACTTCCATCGATTGTAAAAACAATCGAAGGGAGTAGAATCCAAAATCTCCAGTGCCTTTAAGTATTCCATTGGGCTACAGAGTCATGCTACCCAAAAAAAAGGTGCCAAAAAGAAACAAAAATGAAAAGCACCAAACAGAACTAAAGACTATACAAATATACATATGTACAACTGATGTCATCTGATACTTCAAAGATTGAAGTGCTTCAGATGCTGCCCACTGTGAGGCAGTGAAAAGGGCGTGCCATATTGATACTTCAATAGGAAACTATTTTCACCATTGAGCTGATGAATAGTAAATGGGCCTCTCCATAGGGAATCAAATTTCCCATGCATTTCCTTTGGTTCTCTTCTCTTGTCCCATAATAGAACTTGATCAACAATCTAAAAATCATGGGTTTTTGCTTTTTGGTCAAAGAGCTTCTTCACCAAACTTTGATGTGCAGTAATTTGGTCCACCACCATAGTTCACTGCTCATCCAGCTCAGTCAAGCACATGATCCTCTTGTCGATGGAGCATCCATATATCTGATCTTCGACCGCATTTTCCAATTTTAGTGCTGACAATTTTAGAGTAATTGGTATCTCTACATTGAGACCATACAGAAGTTAGAAAGGTGACATACCTATTGCCCTCTTGGGTGTAATTTTGTCTACCCATAAAGCATCAAACAATGCTTTATGCCAGGTTCGTTGGTTGTCATCTACCAGCTTCCTGATGATGGTCACCAGGTTCTTGTTGCTCGATTCTACTTGACCATTTTTTTGTGAGAAATAATTCGAGGAGTGGGAGAGGGTAATCCCATAATAAAAATATAATTGAGTAATCTCATGGAAAGAGAAATAGGCTGCATTGTTTGTCATAATCTTAGTTGGGACCCCAAACCTAGAAATGATATTTTCTTTGAGGAAATTGCATACTAATTTTGAAGTAGCATGCTTGGCTGGAATAGCTTTCACCCACTTGGTGAAGTAATCTGTGGTTGTGAGGATATAATCATGTCTACCACTTGAAGATGGGTTTAAAACACCTATAAAATCAATTCCCTATTACTGAAATCGCTCTTCTATTACTACAGGTTTGAGAGGTAGCACAACCAATTTGGGTCTTCTAATGAACTATTGACATAGTTCACATTTACGTACCCATTTGTATGCATCTTGAAATAGGGTAGGCCAATAATACCTGGCTCACATAATCTTATGGGTAGTCATAGGTGCAAAAAAATTCCTCCACAAGCCAAATTGTGGAAGGATTCCAAAAGTTTGTTCTGTTGCACTTTGTCCACACAGCGAAGGAATACTCCATCAAGGTTATTCTTATACAGACCATTTTCCCACAAGACAAAATTGGCAGCTTTTAACTTAACAATCCTCTTTTCTTTACGAGATAGGTGAGCAAGACACTCACCATAAGTAAGGAAATAAGCAATATTTGAATACCACTCATTCGTGGCGGTGACAAAGAGGACTATTGGCGTGTCTTCAACCTCTATTCCTTTATGCCCTATTTCTTCTGGTATGTTATCAATAATCAATTGGCAGAGACCCCTTCCCCACACAAGCTTTGTTGGTTTGATAACTAGATCAAACTCCTAGATTTTAGCAATCCAATTGCCCCTTTTGGTTCCAAACTTTTGCTGAGTTAATATGGACTTGACTATTGTATTAAGAATCACAGCAACAGTGTGTGAGTTTAGGATGTAAAAATGGAAGTGCTTTACCGCCTTTACCACCACATAAGCATGCTTCTCTATGTTTGGATACTTTAGCTCATGAGCTTTGAGAGGACAAATCATGAAGGATATGGGAGACTCCACACCTTCTTTGTTTTGCTAAACCAAAATTGTTGAAAGTGTGTGTTTGGAAGCATAACTATACATTATGAAGCCTTTGGTGTAATTTGGGCAAACTAGAGTTGGGGCATGGGCAATAGCTATCTTGATGTCTCAAAATACCAATTTGCCTTCTTCAGTCTAGCTAAAAGTGGCCTTTCCCTTCATCATGTCCATAATGTGGCGAGTCTTCTTAACGAACTCAGGAATGAACCTTCATAAAAAATTCACTTTTCCAAAGAAAGAGTGAACTGCAGTCTTATTTGTAGGTAGAGTAAGCTCTTAGATTGATTTGACTCTTTCTAAGTCAATCTTTATGTCTTCTCAAGATATAATGTGTCTAAGAAGTTTCCCTTTTGTTACTCTAAAAATAGACTTTTTGAGATTTAGAGAAATGCCATTTTGGTGACATCATCCCAACACTTGTTGCAGATGGCGCATATGATCAGGGTGATGCTTGGAAAGGACATTCACGTCATCAAGGTATACCATAATGAACTTAGCCATTTCATCTCTGAAAGTAAGGTCCATTACTCTCTAGAAAGTGGCACCAACATTTATCAGACTAAATGACATTCTTTGATACGCAAAGGTACCCCAAGGCATGGTGAAGGCAGTCTTATGCTGGTCTGCTTCACCAACTTTTACTTGATTGTACCCTAATAAGCCGTCTAACATTGATAACATCTATGAACCGGTCACCATATAAAAGACTTGATCCATGATGGGCAGAGGGTAGTTATCCTTTAGAGAGGATTGATTCAAGTTTCTGAAATCTACACAGAGGTGAATTTTGCCATTCTTTTTTCTCACAGGGATTATGTTTGCAATCCATGTAAAATGATGGATTGGAAAAATTATTCTAGCATTCAACATTTTCTATATTTTAGATAGAATAGTACCTGATATCTTTGGATTATACTACTGAGATTTTTGCTTGTAAGGCTCTGAATCACTCTTGAGAGGAATTTCATGGTGAATTTCTTCAAGTCTGAGTGACTTTAGATCATCAAAAGAGTACGCTAGAACATCCATGTACTGGCGAAGCAGGGTAGTAATTTTGAGCTTCTCCTTAGGAATGCAACATTTCTCAATGTTCACCATCTTGGAATTTTCCTTGGTACCCAAATCTATTTGATCAAACTCTTGGGAGGAACTTGAATCCTTTTGTTGCTGCTTGATGAAGCTATCGTGCTTATCAAATAACTTCTCAAGAGAAACCAGTCCTTTTGAGATTTTATTCCCTTTGAGCTATAAGAATTCTTCACCTGCATCTGGAATTGTTTTCTGAGTTGATTTCTATGGTAGGTGTCTATTACCTTCAAAATAAAGCTATTTAAAGCTGTCTTTTTATTCCAAAAAGGTGATGATTTGGTTGTTGTCATCAAACACCTGCCAATGATTGGCATTGTCAGGCACACTTGGTCAAAAAACTAGCTTTATAGTGTACTTCTCTCCTTCAAAATCTTGGTGAAGAACCAAGAGAGTTGTCAAAATAGCTAATGCATCAGCTTGGTCATTGAATTTTTTAGGCACTGCAGAGATACTGAAAGCATCAAAGCTTTCAATTTGATCTCAAACTAGATTGTGGTAATGATGTAATCTTCCATTCTTGGTTTGATACAGGTTCCTCACCTAACAAACCACTAGCTCAACATCTCCTTTGGTGTGAAGGAGTTTGACGCCCCTATCTCAAGCAGCCTTCAATCTGAGCAACAACGATTCATATTCAACAATATTGTTGGTGTTGCTGAACTGTAATTTGTATGAAGAAGGAAAAATATCTCCTTGAAGAGATATTAGAACAATCCCAGCTCTAGAGCTAGTAAAAGAATAGCTGCCATCAAATTCTAGTATCCATACGTCATCAAGAACTGTGATTTCCTCAAATTTTCTTTTAATTGGAGGGTAAGATTCTTTTGCGCTTGTATTGCGTTCTACAAATCCTTCTGCTATTCCATCTGAATCAATTTTTAGATTATCATTTTCAAAAGTTTCATCAGCTAGGATAAGAACATCCTCTGTAGTCAGGAAGTAATTACCCATGCTTGAAGACTCAAACAAAATTTGAGCTTCAGGCACTGATGTTTGAGTGACAATGTATTTTGCCTCCTTCTCAGGGAGCAATGTCTACATGACACCTTTAACCGAGATCTTTGCTTCAGACAGGTCCATGCTTATTTCTCCACCAACATCCTTGCAAAAAATTCGACCAAAAAGAATGCCATAGGAGGCTGGGATGTCGGCCACCAAGATTGTCATCTTAATTCTCTTATCCAGAAATGTCACAAATGTAAATTGGGCATCCTTGATTTATCCCAACAGTGGCACTTGTTTATTCTCCATGGAGAAACACCTCCCAAAAGTCTTGGTCAACATGAGTCCAAGAGATTCTACCACTTTGGAGGGTATGACATTATCAGATGCACCTGAGTCTATGATGCAATTATTTAGCTGATGACTGTTTATCAACAGGGAGACATAAAATGGTTTTGTCTTCCTGAGAGCAGTAGGGGGAGTAATGACAAGGTTATTCTAGGTGGATGTGGGAGTCACCTTTAGAATAGCTAGTCCTGTAAGGACAATTTTATTCTTTACACATTGAACCAACTTATCCAACTGCTTAGGGTTGGATTGCAGAAATTCAAATTCAGACATTTAAATTTTGGTTTTCTTGACATGGTCGATTATATCAAATGTCTGAAACAAATTAGGAATAGGAGAAGGCAATTCATCCTTCTAATTTTTAGGAGGGGTGGTACTAGTCTGCAAATTTGAAATAGAAGATGAAGGAAAACTTGATGTACTTACCTTTTTAGCGATCACCGTGTCCTTTGCTTGAAAAGGCAGAGTGGTTCTCTGCTTAGCAATTGAAATTGCTGATTGAGATTGCTCCTCTATTTTTTCCTTATCAGCTTGCTGGGCTAACTAGTTTTGGGACCAGGTGAATACATCATATGATCCATCAAACACTTCACCTTTACTTCTAGGTTCATCTTGGTAATTCAAGAAACTAATGTTGGAGTCACCAGTTAATTCTTCTTCTCCCTCTGTGAAGAGATTAGCGTCATCTTCTGGGTTCAACTCAAGTTAGAAAGAGAAATCAGATTCTGTTTCAAGATATCCAACTGTTGAGTTGGCTGGTGTTGCTTCAATGGAAAGCTTTCCCTGTGGGGGAGGAACATGATTTGTTTGCCCTTGATTTTGGGTAGCATTGCCTTGGTATGACTGGTTGGGAAATGTCTTCCTTGGTATATCTCAGTATGAAGGAGGAGCAGACATCCCTTACACTATTTACTTTTTGAGAGCTAACAACTCATTTGCTAGCTTTTGCACTATTAGATCAGTGGTGCGTGTAGATGGATATTTAGAGGATGAAGAAGATTTACCTCTGTTAGAATCTCTCCTTATCTTTCCTGCCAAGATAAGATCATCTTCCATCTCAGTGGCCAAATCTTGAGCAACAGCAAGGTCTATGTGGCCAACATGTCTCAGTAGAAAACTCACTTCAGGTAGCTGAGAGTTTATGAAGAAGCATTTGAGATTCTCAGCTGTTGGCTAAGCAATTGTAGGAATCCTATTCCTCAGCTTGTTAAACTTAGCTATGAAATCTCTCATTGGTTCATGAGGCTCCTTTATTTGTGTGAGCTGAGCCAACAGGGCATGCACATCTTTTGCAGGCTTGAACCTGGCTTCAAATTTGGCTTTGATAATGTTTCAGTCAGTCACTGATCAAGCTTACAGATGGTAGAACCAGTCTACAGTAGCACCTTATAATGTCTCTATGAACAGCCTGACTGCTGCATCTTCATACTCCACACTTATCATGCCATAGGTTATGCTGAAGGCTGCAATATGTTCATCAGGATGAACTCTCCCATCACCAAAGAATTTGGGTAAATTCTTCTTTGAACTACGTGGTAGCTCATGTAGAGGTGGATTTAAATTGAGCGGGCTAAGAGAGTTACCCCAAGGGCCTTGAACTGCCATTATATGGCTATGGAAAGGGGGAATAATAAATCTTGGTGGGGTATGTACGGGCAAAGCTGTGCTAGTAGAGGAAAAAGAAGCTCTGCCTTGTATTGGTGACCTGGTGTTGGTAGGAGGAAGACTCCTAGTTCGTTGAAGGTGAGGTTGTGGAGGAAACAAATCAAAATTGCTTTGCTACACCAACTCAAAAATAGGGTCAATAACACCTTGAGATTTATGGCTTCTTATATAGTGTGGAGTTGCCAGATTGTATAATAAAAATGGAAAAGAACTGGCCCTGCTTCAGCTTGGAGCTTGAGGCTCCAAACTGCTTGTTCTTCCCCAGCCAAGTCACCAAAAACTATTGGGAGAATATTTTGTCACCAGCTAACTGATGGGCAAAATAGGTGTTTCAACCACAGCATAAGGAGATTTATCGGCCAAAATGTGTGGGTCTACCATATCAGGATGGGAAAAATCTCTCCTCTCATCAAGGGGAGGTTCCCTATAACTATGATATGTTATATTAATATATATAAGCTGAAAATAACACTCAGAGTAGGATAACGCCATCCATCTCTCTTTTTTTAGAGATGATGTTCATAGACAAAGGAGAAATCCTAGGTAATTGCTGAAGGTACTTCTCTTCTTTCAGAAGTAATATTCAGTCAACAACCAGATTTCTTCCTAGTAGTAATTGTAACCATGAGAAATCCATGAAAGCACAAAGTCTTTCGTTGCTTCCCTCACTGAAATAGGGTGTAGTAACACAATAGAATGAAGTGTAGCACAAAGTCTCCACCTCAACTACCAAAGAGTGAAATATACGAAGGACAATGGGGGCACAAAGTCATCCTAAAATTCTTTACATAGAAACATAAAAACAAACACGCTAAAGACAATTGTGGCAGTAAAAAGTCTCTCCATAGTCGGCTTTAGGACACCTTCTTGATTACTTCCACTAGTTATGCTTGTTAAATTAAATGGACAAGAATGCTTCTAGAAAATAGACATAAGAACAATTTTCTAAATAACACAAGCTATTCCAGCACAAAGTCTGAAAGGTCACTTGTTTTCTCATTCAAATGAAGAGATATGATTAACAATATGAGCTCAAAGTCTCAGGAAATGCCTTTCAATTTGGGCAGAGTTTTGCTTCTATAACAGAGAGATCTCCTTAAAACAATAAGAGAGATTACAATATATAGCGCTCCAAGAAAGACTTGGGCACTTATTTTCATAAAAATGGCCCATGTCAAATTAAATGTCTTGAATACCTATGACAGGGCCATTCTAGAAAAGGTGATCAGCCTTGACTTTGGCATTCTGAATCATCTCAAATGTCTTTTCCTAAGCATGGGTTGTCTGGTCTTCTTTATGATGCTTACACGACTGTCCATTCATCTTTACTTAATGTAGAAAAATAGGCCACATCTTTGAATGCTCATGCTTTTGGATGTCCACCTGGTGGACTGTTTCACCTACTAGAAATAACTCTCCTACAAATATTTTTGGATTTCCTATAGTTGTTCTCTTTTTCTTCGCCACGTCTTGTCCTTCCTTGGCGATGTGAGCTCTCAGGCTATCTTCTCGCTTTCTGCTGGCTTTTTTGGCTCCTTTGGCTAGTCACTAAGTTTGTTATCAAGTGTGCATCTTTGAAAATCAATAGATATTTCATTACCCTATATTTGACGTCCATAGGGACGTCACTGATCACTTAATCGCTTGAACCACTTTGAACCTTGAACCTTTGGAATGCATCAGTTCAATGGTTCAACGGTTCAAAGTGGTTCAATGGTTGGTGGTTCAATGTTTCTTACAAAGGGCCATGTTCACTTTCTTTTCCTTCTTTGGTTGAACCATCTTTGGACTTCTTTGAACCTTTCAACCTTTGAACCATATCGGTTCAAAGTTTAACGGTTCAACAGTTCATTCTCTTTTTTTGAATCCTTTTATTCTCTAAGTCTTTTGAACCTATTAAAATTATTGAACCTTTGAACTCGTTGAACCATTTTGGTTCAAGGTTTAACAGTTCAACAGTTCAACCTTCACTCTTCAAAGCCTTCTTTTCTTTAAGTTTGCTGAAGTCATTGAATCTTTGAACTTGCCGAAGTCTTCAAACTTTCTAGATCTTTTGAAGCGCTTAACTCTTTTTGAACCTTTGAACCACCTTGAACTTTGAACTTTTGAAAGTTCAAGGTTCAATGGTTCATTGGTTCAATGGTTCATTCCACTTGTTTGAAGCCTATCGATGGACCTTTGATTAAACCTCGGTGTTGAACCAGCCTTGAAATTGCCTAAGTGTTGGAACTTCTTTATGAGAAAGCCTGCTTGTTAAACCTGTGAGTTATTTAGCTAAGAAGACTTAAATAATTGAAGAACTTGGAGGCTCAGGACATTTTTGAAAAAGGAAAGGGAGAATTTTGTCCTGCAGGACCAAAATAGTTGATATGTTGTCCCCAAAAATATGTGACAGATTTTGGGAACAAGAAGGTTTAGCCTAGTCGAAGGAGCATATTTTTGCAAACTTCTTAATGAGCAACGATCTCCTAGCAAGATGACAAAATTCTAAAAAATTGGAGCCATTACAATGGTAAATCATGAGATATTGATAGAGAAAGGGGGAGAAAGAGAAAGGGCTACATGAGAATATGGCAAGAGGGAAGAAGTCATCGAGTCGTTGATGACTATTGACTACTGTCATCGCCACTACCTTGACCAAGAAATGCATTGCCTAGGATCACCATAAAATCTTCTCCAATCCCTCTTACATTCAAGTCTCTCTTTGGTGGATATTGAGAAGCCATGTTGTGGGCAACTAGAACATCTTTTCTTTGTACAGTTGAATTGATTTCTATATTAAAATCGACATGGCATCTTCATTTGCATGTGTCTTACCTATGAAAGGATGTAGTCTTCATGTATTTTTAGCTAGCCTAAACCATGTTGCTTCTATGTTAAACAGTGGTTTTTTGGGAGTGAGCCCATGTTGAAGGACAAAAACCTTCATAAATTTCTAGCTCCCATCTTACGCCAGTCACTTAGACTCCCCCCGTGTTCTAATTAGTCATCCTTGTGCCACTTGTCTTTTATTGATTGGATTTTTTTGCTCCATATTACATTATGTGGTAGCCTCTCATTCATCTGATCATGACTTTGGGCTTTCATGGTTGCTCAACTTGCTTAAGGCTTTCATGACTACTTTATTTGTAAATTATTTTAAGTTAAGTAGTTCTAAAATCCCGATTTGCACTTTGCATTGCAAATCAGGGTTTCTTAATTACTCAACTTATAAAAATCTCATAAGTAAAGTCTTTGGAGAATCCAAACTTACACTATGTAGTGTAATTCAAGTTCTCTAAGTCCCTGAACTTTGGACATGTCCAGCTTGATGTCTTCAGGCTTCTCCATCTAGAAGCTTAAGACTTATTTCTTCTCGACCCTTTTTTTATGGGTTCCCCTTATTCTTCGACATTTCTTCCACATGCAATTTTCTTGGTTTCTCTCGGATAATTTTCTTGATGGAATTCCTTCGAAGGAATTCTTTTAGGCTTTTTTCATGTGCTTTTTCTCCTTCAAGAATTTGCTTTGGCTCTTTCCCAAAGGAATTCCTTAAGAACTTTTCCTTTCGAACTTCTATTTTGTTCCTTCCTTTCGAAACTATTTTTTATGAGTTTTTTGGCAAGGACTATATCGAAGGGAAAGAGACCCTTCAAGTTTTTGTGAATGGTCCTTTTCCTTATAAATTTCCCTTTGAAAATCTTAGAGACAACCCCTCTGAAAGGAAGATACCCTTTGAAACTTTTTTAAGTGCCTTGCTTTTACCAATAAAATGCCCTTTGACATTTTAAAAATGGTCATTCTAAAGGGAAATATACCCTTCATAACTTTGTCAACGGTCTTTTTCAAAAGGAACATGGCCTTCAAAACTTTTGAATAGGTCCTTTGGACAAGTTTTTAGCTCCTTTGCGAAGGGAAGGTACCCTTTAGGTCTTTCAAAAGTGCCCTTCAAAAAAAAAAATTTCAGACAAAAAGTCCAAAATAATTTTGACACTTTGTTTTTTGGAGAAAATTTGCTAAAAGAGAGACATTACTTTAGAAAAATTGAGTGGACACTTTTTTGGAAGGAGAACCATGAGGTTTAAACCAAACCAAAGAAAACCCTAAGGGAAGAACTCTGCAATGATTAATGACTTAGCCAAAAAAAGGAATGCTGAAAAATAAAAGAACTTCGCACAAGGTTTAGTCCTTTAGCCTATGGGCTTATTTTGAACATTGTTGCTAGCCCCCTAAACATTGCTATTAGCCCCCCTGAAGCAGATTCTCTTTGCCCCTTTGATCCATTACTTCATCAAAAATTCAAGAGCTTTTAGATGTGGGCCAAAAATTGGCCAACATCTTTGGTGACTCACAGAGAAGCATGCCTGATATGCTTGAGTAACCCATCCACGTTGCCTTGCCTAGTCCATTGGGCATGGAGTCACTACTTCTACAACTGTGCTGGTCTAAAACTAGATACAAGGTTGACTCTTGCTGGAAATCCCTCTTGGAGCAATGAGGACAACACAAAACAACACAAAATAAAGTGCCCAAGGTACCAAATGAAAAGAAACTAGCCTATAACAAAACAAAAAACAACAAACAAATGTGCCTGAAACAACACTTAGAGGAATTTGAACAAAACTAATCTAATATATACATCCTAAAACTATATGTAGCCTTTCCTCCTGGATCAAAAGGAAATTTTGATACTTTTATTGCATTATGAGATAGGGGATTAAACAAGGCATATAACTTCTTGACCCTTGGCCTTGATGCTTGCCTCTTCTTTGTTGCAACTATCAGCGTCTTCATCACTATGCTCAATGAGAACCAAACAACTCCAAATAGGTCATCAATGTGAATCCAGATTGTCCCAAACCCTTCATATGGCTCCTTAACTATGACCTCTAATGGTGGTTCAATAAGACAAACCTCTTTGATTTCTATGGCCTCCTCAAAAAGATTGGACTTTTCCTTTATTTCATGTTTTTTAGGCTCATCAAGGATCTGATAGCCTATTTTGAAGATCTAAAATAAGTCCATATCAGTAATGCACTCTTGGGGTGGTAGAGTTGGAAAACTACCCAATTCATTCCCCATGATTTGCTTGACAAAGTTGCTCTCCTTGGCTACAACTAGACCATAGTTGCCTTGGAGAAGAACATAACTAGCTCTCAAAATCTCAAACAAGTCCTCAAATGAGCCCTCCAACTAATTGGGAACCTCTGACTGCTCCATAAGTTTATCAGTTTGATCAGCTACTTCATTCATTTCCTCATCCCTTTTATCATGTGGTATCTCACCCAGGGAATTGATAGCCTCAACCCCTTCATTCTTAACATAAGGTGGTAGCTTTACATCCTCAATAGTGCATTCTACTTCATGCATTATTACAAAAGAGTCTTCAATATGTTCTTTTTCATTCAAGAAGGCTGCTTTGATATTTTGTAGACTAAGGGGGGACCCTATTGTGATTTATTCTTCATAGTTGCTCATGATATCCTCCTCCTCAGCCTCTTTGGATGCATCTCTTTGGTTTTTCTCATAGAGGAGAGGCTCTTTCTCAAAGAGTGGCTTAATAGGCTCTTGCAAATGCTCAATAAGGTGAGAAAGGTTTAGGGAAGATACCATAGGTTCCTAATTTTGTTCCTAAAGTTTCTCTACTTGGATACCTCCTCTTCTTGATTCTTTTTTTCTTGCATGGCTCTTCATGAAGGAAAGGCTCTAGGCTTTTGAGGGGAAAGGAATGGAGGTTGTAAGGCTTCTTGTCTGATTTCAGGAAACACCACCTCCACCTTTAGCCCACTGCTCTGAATGGATTTCCAAGATGTAAAAGATAGAGGCTCTTGAGGAGGGAGGGATGGGGGTTGAATGACCTTGGATTTACCTGGCTGCAAGACTTAGCTCCAAGATGGAAAAGGTAGCGATTCTACATTCATTTGTTGATTTTGCCTTTCTTCTTCTTTCCTTGCCTTCAACTCCAACTCTCTGATTTGCTTTGATATATTCTCTTGAAATATCTCCTCCTCAAGGCGGTCAAGAACACAAGAGGGCTCTTAAAGAGGGATGCGGTCTTGGGCCCAAACAACAGGGTAATCCATAACAAACACTTCATTTTTTTGACAACCCCCTTAGATGGATTTCCAAGCAGGAAAAGACTGCAGAACATATGATCAACTTGCAAGATTCAAAGGAGTAATTGAAATGGCCTCTTGAGGAGGAATGAATGACACATAAGAAGGCTATAGAGGTGCATACATAGGCACCAAAGGTTGGTGGGGCTGTCCCTACTGATCCTTAAGTCTCTCCAACTTGTCCTTAATGCTCTGAATGTAACTGCATATATCTATCATGTCACTAGTGAGGTTGTTCCAATTAGCTCTCTCAACAGGTGCCCATTTTAATTTTATTTTTTACAATGAATCCCTCACATAATGCATTTGGTTAGTAGGGACATTTTTGCCATAACACTTTTGTGAGAATAACTCTAGTGTATGCTTATCAAGGCTCACTAAATTTTGCCTAAGTGTTGGTATAGTTGGCTCTTGATAGGGTTGATTAGGAGAAATATTTTAATGGGCTTGTTCATATGGATGATCAAGGCCATACTCCTACATATATGGCTCATGATGAACTTACCAAGGTTCATCATAGCCTTGATATAAATTTTGGTAGGGTTTATTGAGCTCATATGGATCATGAGCATCATACTAGAGCTACTAATAAGGAGGTGAATAATAGGAATATTCACCATAGCTATTCATGTTAGCCTCATAAGTCAAGTAGGAGCTGATTAAAACTTCAAAGAGACAAACTTGGTCTGCTCATAACCAGGGGCTTTGATTTGGAGTCACTAGTGGCGCTAATACTTGATTTCAAAAACAAATAACAATGATGATCAGGCACTTAGGCTACTTAAACCAGCTAATAGATGCTCAGAGTCACCATTGATGTTTATTGAATGGTTTCAAAGGCTAATATGTAAAAGATCAACATCAAAAATTCTTTGACTACTTTGGACTTTAGTCCCATCGGGCATGCCAAAAATTGTTATCACTTAGAATTGCACCCTTGTGTGAGAGTTTTCAAGCTCTCCCACTTCCAGCCACAAGCATGGGAACAACCTCAGGATGTGGGTATCTTATGGTGACGTTGAGCCTCTAGGATTTTTAAAGAGGCTAGTTCCTCTTGGTGGATCACCTAAAACTACTGCTAAACTAATGCTTCATGGGGAAAAGGGTTAGAAGGGAGATACAGGATCCTAAGAAGGCTAACTAGGTGATGCACCAAATTTAAATGACCACTCATCTATGCTTAAACCCACACTAGATCAGTCATGAGACAATTTGGACTTGCACTATCTCAAGATCAAGTAAACACACATTGGAAGAGGTTCAGGTAGAACACTAATCCAGACCTGAAAAAACTTGAAAATACTTTAAAGAGGCAAGAAGAAGGCTAACAGACTAGGAATACACTCATTCACGAATCCACCAAGCACAATCATACTAAATCACTAATTGAATATCAGAAACAGGCAAAGATATTGTCTCATTAATTCAAGAGGTAGTTCTTACAATATCTTGATAGGATTTAGCCTAGTCGAAGGAGCACATTTTTGAAAACATCTCAGTGAGCAACCATCTCCCAGTAAGATGAAAAAATTATAAAGAATTGGGTCCATTACAATGGCAAATCATGAGATATTTATAGAGAAAGGGGGAGAGAGAGAAAGGGCCACGTGAGTAGATAGGAAGAGGGAAGAAGTCATGGAGTTATTGATAACTACTGCCGTCGCCACTACCTTGACCATGAAATGTGTTGCCCAAGATCACCATAAAATCTTCTCAAATCCCTCCTGCATTTAAGTCTCTCTTTGGTGGATATTGATAAGTTATGTCATGGGTAGCTAAAATGTCACTTCTTTATACAACTAAATTGATTTCTAAATTAAAATTGACATGGCATCTTCATTTGCATACGTCCTACCTATAAAAAGATGCAGTCTTCATGTATTTTTAGCTAGCTTGAGCCATGTTGCTTCTACATTAAATGGAAATTTATCAAGAGTGAGCCCATGTTGAAGGATGGAAACCTTCATAGATTTCCTGCTTACACTAGTCGCTTGGACTCCCTCCCGTGCTTTGATTGGTCATCCTTGTGCCACTTGTATTTTATTGATTGGATTTTTTTACTCCAACTTACACCACATTACAACCTCTCATTTATTTGATCATGACTTCAATCTTTCATGGCTACTCAACTTTCTTCAGACTTTCATGACTATTTTACTTGTAAATTATTTTAAGTCAAGTAGCTCTGAAAGCTCGATTTGCACTTTGTAGTGCAAATCGGGTTTTCTTAACTACTTGACTTATAAAAATCTCATAAGTAAAGTCTTTAGAGAATCCCAACTTACACTATGCAGTGTACTTTAAGTTATTTGAGCCCCTCAACTTTGAACCTATCTAGCTTGATGTCTTTAGGCTTTTCCATCTAGAAGTCTTTGGGCTTATCCATTTATAAGTCTTCAGGCTTCTCCATCTAGAAGTCTTTGGACTTATTTTTTCTCAACCCTTTTTTTGTGGGTTCCCCTTGTTCTTCGGCATTTCTTCTACAATAAATTTTCTTGGTTTCTCTCAAATAATTTTCCTGAAGGAATTCCTTTAGAGGAATTATTTTAGGATTTTTTCCTATGCTTTTTCTCCTTCGAGAATTTGCTTTGGCTCTTTCCTGAAAGAATTCCTTTGGAACTTTTCCTTACAGACTTTCATTTTGTTCCTTCCCTTCGAAACTATTTTCCATGGATTTTTTGTCAAGGACTTTCCTGAAGGGTAAGAGACCCTTTGGGCTATTGTGAATGGTCCTTTTCCTTGTAAATTGCCCTTCGAAAATCTTGGAGATGGCCCCTCCAAAAGGAACATACCCTCTAGAACTTTGTTAAGTGCCCTAATTTTGTCAAGAAAGTGCCCTTCAACATTTTGAAAATGGTCCTTCTAAAGGGAAAGTTTCCCTTTGGAACTTTGTCAATGGTTCTTTCCAAAAGGAACATACCCTTCAAAACTTTTGAACAGGTCCTTCAAACAAGTTTTTAGCTCCTCTATAAGGGAAGGCACCCTTTAGGTCTTTCAAAAGTGCCCTTCAGAGGAAATTGTTTTGGACAAAAAGACTGAAATAGTACTGACACTTAGATTTTTGGAAAAACTTTGCTGAAAGAGAGACATTCTTTTGATAAAATTGATTGGACAATTTTTCTGAAGGAGAACCATGAGGCTTAAACCAAACCAAAAAAAACCCTGAGGGAAGAACTTTGCAATGATTAATGACTTAGCCAAAAAAAAGAAAGCCAAAAAATAAAAGAACTTTGCACAAGGATTAGTACTTTAGCTTGTGAGCTTGTTTTTAACATTATTTTTGGCCCCCTAAACATTGTTATTGGCCCCCCTGAAGCAGATCCTTCTCTTTTCCCCTTCGATCTATTGCTTCATAAAAAATGCAAGAGCTTTTAAATGTGGGCCAAAAATTGGCCAACAATTCCCTGCCTTGTTCTATTTTTCACATAGAGATCATGGTCATCTTGTAATCGACGTAGATCTAAAAAATTGATGTTAAACCCTGCAACCTATGACTTGCTTAAAGTAAAAAGATGTAAAAAAATGAAGCTAGAAATTGAAACTTGAAGATTCTTATGCATCCATTAGAAAAACTAAAACCAACATATCAATCTCTTTGGCCATATGGGATCATCAAGTCCCACTAGGCATGCCATGATGTGAATAAGGAATACATAGAGAGGAGGTTAATATAATGTTAGTCTAATAAAACAAATAAAAATAACACACTAAAATCCTAACATCTCTAGCCTAGACACGAGAGAGCATATGTAACAAGTATGCATATGAAAACTCAATTAAAACATACAATAAACCATTATTTTACCTTCTTTGGAGCTCCAAATTGCCTATTGAAGTGGCTTGCTCAGTTTGTGCATCAAGAAGTCTTTGACAATGAAGTTTTCTTTGCTCCTTCTCTCCTTGGCACCTTGTCTTGGTTGCTTGGATTAAGAATTTGGCATGGTAAAATTATTTGCATTAAGCTTATGGACTAAATCATGCATAATAACTCTACATTATTTATAGTCATATAAAATGCAAAAATTGGTAACTTGAGCATGGCTAATGACACCCAAACCATAGGTCGCTCTTGCTTTCTCTCCTAACCCTCTTAAGCTTGTTATTCACTGATTCCCTGTCACTTGTAGCCTTCCAAACTTGATCCCAACTGAGCCAGACTTCTTTTTCCATGACAAATCAATCCCCCTAGGTCCTTTCTGCTCAAGATAATAGCACCACACTAGGACTATAGCACCAATGCCACTCCTATCCACTTTTTGTGCTATTGTCCAAGTCCATTTTTGGCCCCAATGGTCAATTCCTTTTGGTTCCCCATCCTTATCCTTGTTAGCCTATCATGATCAAATTTAATCCATGACCAATAGATCCATATAAAATATCATTCAAAGATCATTTGGAGAGGGTTGGAAATTATCACTAAGCAAATAAGATTACAAGCAAGACTACTTAAGCAATCTTCCCTATTCTCTGCATACAACCAACCAATACACTTACAAGCTTTTTCAAATGCCTACACCAATCCCTAGCCATCTCAAGTACATTTAGTATAACATTTTGCATATTCATACACTCAATTATGCAAAACACATCAAGTGGGACAACTACATATAACTTGATACCTCCTCAGAGTTTTGGTATATAGGTAGCGTGCCTACACATGGGTTGTGGAGCACATTTAGTGCATCTTACACACACTAACTCACCCCCCTACCCTACCCCGACCCCCCTCTCCCCACCTCTTGTTCAAAATTGATCAAAGCACAATGTAAGATAGGGTTTGAAGAAAGAATATACTTTAAAAGGAGCTCTACAGACTTCCAACTACCAAAACTTCACAGACAGGGTCACACAGACCTATCGAACAAAACCTAGATAGATTAGATCCTCATGACAATAGTGGCAGAGGTGGACTATAATGTTAGTGCCACTCTTGTCTAGTTTTGGCACTCCTATCCAATTAAAAAAAGAAGTCTAGATCTTAGTTTGTGATAGTGTCTTAGTCCTGCATAGTCAATATTAGCCTCTATCTTAGTGGGATCAACACAGTTTTAAGCTAAGTCATATTTCTCTTTACTCATTTTCTATTTTTAGAAAGTTTAAGCACAATCAGATCAACAAACTAGTAGGTTAAATATAGCATAATTATTGACTATTTTTATTACTTAAACCCTTTAACTAAATTAGGAATAATACACCAATATTCCCAATATTATTAAATCATTTGGTGAACTTGACTTACTTTGTTCATGCATAAAAAATCCTAAAAACCCCAAGGTAAATTTCCTATTGATTTTTCATCTATTCTTTTGGTTTTTTTAACCTGTAGAATAAAATAAAAAATTAGCATTAAATTTTAAAATTTCGTAGTAATTTTAAAATAATTTTCTTTCAAACCCTAGTTGCCCATACTAGGTCCCAATAATTTTTCATTAATTTTTTGAAATTTTTATAGCATATTTAAATAAAAAAATCCATTCAAATTTCAAAATTCAATAGTAATTTTCAAAAATTTATTTTTCTCAAACCCTAGTTGCACATACTAGGTTCTATTTGATCAAGCTTTTTCCAATCATTTTCTAAAAAAATTAGTTGCATGCTTCACTTAGAAATTCACTTTCAATTTCAAAATTTCATAGTATTTTCTAAATAAATCATCATTCAAACCCTAGTTACATACACTAGGTCCTATTGCTTTTGAGCTATCACGTTACATTCTAAAATCAGATTTCAAAAATGGATCTCAACTATTTATAAAATTTTCTTACATTTCTTGCAAAAAATAAAGAGACAATCTTTGATCTTATCATGTACATGAATGATGAATTTTATCATATGTTAGTACAAAACTTCATTCTTTACATTTCATGTTTATTTTTCATAATATGGGATGATGTTAATAACATTATTATAAAACAGCATGCAAAGATATATTTTGCATCACCTCCCTTAGAGCCTCTATCTCGTGTTGAGTCATGTTGCATGGTCCATTTTACCCTTCCCTAGGTCACTACTCACCACTAAGATCCCAATTGACACCCTTTGTCCCTCCACCACCTTGAGGTATCAATTATCTTCACTCTCCTCCCATAGCTACTACTAGTCCTATATGGATAGTAGATAATGTGGTTAGAGATGTTACTCATTGTACTACCATGCCTCCCTTACCTAGTTAAAAGCCCCACCATCCTATTCCTTCCTATTTTAGGCCTAACCCACCCACACAAGTAGATCTGCACAAGGCATACGATATTGTTGATTAGTTGAAAAACACTCCAACTAAAATTTCCATGTTAGAATTGCTTTAGAAAGCCAATGTGTTCAAGGAAATTATTTATCAGGCACTCACCCAGACTTTTAAGCCCATTGATTTAGAGCCTTCTTAGTTTGCATCAGTGGTAAACACTCTAAAAACTATAGAAGATGCTATTACTTTTGATAATGATGACATGCCATCTCAAACAATTATTAATCAAAATTTACCACTATTTATACAAGCTCAAGTCCAAACCAACATAGCTAAGAGAGTTCTAGTTGATACTGGTTCCAGACTTAATATATGTAATATTACATTCTTACAGACCATGGGCATATATATCACATCCATGAAAAAATCATATAATAAAATTAGAGGGTTTGATTATATACCATAATAGACATTGGGCACCATTACTTTGGATATTATGGTAGGACCCAAAACTCTCTCTACATAGTTCCAAGTCATGCCAGGTTTTCTTCATTATAATCTTTTACTTGGACAACCCTAGATACACGCTATGGGGGTAGATCCTTCTACACTTCATTGATGTGTTAAGTTTTTCCATGAAGGATACCTATACACATGTCCAACAGATAACCAACTATTAATATATTGTTAGACTATAGAGTCATATTTGACTATTTTTCCAGATGGGACACCACATCTCATAGTTCAACCACCACCTCATTGCATTTATCTTGATCAAATACACACACACACACACACACACACACACACACACACACACACACACACACACACACATAAGGTTGGAGAGACTAACACTTCTCACACTCATCCACTTACAGTTGTACCCTTAGCTCAGATATTCAGCTAGTCACAACAACTTTATCCATCCTAGTTACTCCATCAATCATGATTCCTACACTTATTATAGTTATACATTCATTGACAATAGTTTTAGTAGTACCACTTGCTTCTATATATACAATTACTCCATTAGTTACAAATACTCTCACAGTACCATTATCTTCTACTATTATAGTTGATGAGACCCCCATATCACAATTACCCCTTGTGGTAAATTTTGAGTTATCATATGTAAATGATGTTGATATAGAATTTTAGGCTTCTTCAGATAATGATACGACACCCACACTAACATATGACTATTTATGTTGGTTGAGCGTTACACCAGTTGGCCTAGGAGAATACTGAGATGACTCTATATCTCTCATTAGACATCCTACATCACTCTTAGCATCTCACACTACACTCTCAAGATATACTCCACATTTGTGGCCACAAATAGATCACTTGGCACATACAGTTCACATGGTTACCTCTATGGATATAGAGCTAGTCATTCAGATTTAGGCAAGCAACACATTAATCAAACACATATTATGTTACAGATGTTACTTGATCATGGATTAATCACCTTACCTACAATATGACACAGATCTATTTGTAGATTAACACAGTAGGATGGTCTCCCATTTTGTCTTTTTCATAAGATCACAGGTCATGATACAAACTCATGTACAACTTTATATAAGAAATTAGATAAACTAAAGTTTCATGGTATTAATTAGATTATAACACCACCAACACCAACTTCTTCACTTCCACCAAAAAAATCTACTACCAAAACTAAATGTCTCAGAAGAGAATCAACATCTCCACCACTAGAACAACCTTCAATTCACCTTCGATAGGATGACACCATGTACACCCCATCTGCACCATATGATGATACTTATGATGATGATCTAGAGGCATTTAATGATGGTCGTGATCCTTTCTTCCATCGCCCTCCCTAGCAAGCTCCATCCTTGGACCCTTTACCCCCTATAGCCTAGTCTTTTATTTATATACTTATATATAATCACATTATGATTACTTGTACATAATTTTCTCAGTATTACTTGTACATAGTTTCTCATGCTTGATTATACATAGCTTATATCAAAAATACCAAAACTATACAACATTCAAAAATAAAAAAACATTGAAATAGTTCAAAATACAAAAACATGCAAATAATTCAAAAACACCAAAAATATTTCGATTGTATGCATTATCCATGATTTACATTTGTACTACTATGCTAGACTTACATTTACTATTCTATGCTATTGTTTGTCAATTATCTATATTACCATGCTTCACTTGATCTTTTTTGAGTGTGTGTAGTGACATCCAACTCCTTGATTGCTTCACTCTACCCATTGAGGGGGCATCCTACTTCTACATTCGACACACACATCTATATACATACCCATTGGGGGCATCTTCTACATGACTACACCATCTAGGTTATGCCATTCCTACACCACACACTCTAGTTATCATGTTGATGTACATTACTTACTTGATTATATAAATTACTTTATCGACACTCATTAGTATATAACACTTACATATTTTTTAGTATATAACTAGTCTTGTACTACACATATCATGCATACATTCACTTCTTGCTTTGATTAGTTAGATGCATTTGTAATTCCTGTTTCTCACATGATTTCATTTTTTTCTTAGAATTAGCTTGATGTGATTGCATTTCTCAGTTCTTATTTTGATCCTGTATGTGTCTAAAGACATTTACCAATGTCTTTTACTTCTATTCATGTGTGTGTCTTAGGACATTTTCCAATGTCCTTTTCTTGTACTCTTCCATGTGATTGTGGCTTTCATGCCAACTTTGCTTGTTTCAATTATATGTGTATGTGGAATTTGAACATGCCTTATATGTTTGCTTTCTAGTTTGAGTGACATGTGCTCATGTCCCTTGTTTACTTGGCCCCTTGGCTACTCTTGTATGTTTCTTGCCTTATGTGCTTGTTGCTTATTTGCTTCTCATTGTTTGCAATGCCATGATCCATATCATGCATTATCTTACTTTCTTGGACGCCATGATGGACATCATGCTCCATTCCTCCAACTAACAACTAAAAATCAACCAAGACTTTTAATTCCATTTCAGTACATTACACATGCTATTACATTGTTATATCTATCTAGGCATTCTCTTGTTGATCTAAAAATCTCTCATTACAAACCATGCTATATCTTGAGATATCTTGTAGATTATCATTGATATATCATGTATCTTTGTAGTATAACACACTTATAGGGCTCTTTCTTCTAAGGGTACTCACTACAAGGTCTTCATTCCTACCCTTGGTAGAGGGGCAACAAATAAGGGTTTTTTCATAGAGATCAGAGCTCCTAATTGGTCAAAAAATCATTTTTAGCACACTCAGAGCAACAACCAAATATCAAACCAATTAGAATAGACTAGGTAGACAGTCAAGAATCTAGAATAATTACCAGATTTAGCCTTGGAAAATAGTGGATAACTTGGACAACAACATTGGTGTCAGTAGTATTAACTTTTGGTGCTTCTATCTAAATAATAAAAAAACTAGATTTTTCAGAAACATATAGAAAGGTAAGTTTAGTTACAATTTTGTCAGCTATAATTTAGACTAGATTCAATAGTTTTAGTACATTTTTTCTTAGAGAATCTAGATATAAGGGGCATCATGCATGACATGATGGCTCTTGCTTCTAGTTTCAAATAGGGTAGTTGGTATAAATTTTAAATCAGAATCCATGTTTTAGACACCAATGATTAGGGGCAATGTGTGTGGCATATTTGTTTTCTTTCTTTTTGAGTTTATCATTACCTAAGCATTCTCAGTAGGTGCATGCCTTATTCCATCTACAGGTGGTTGGCGTCATTTTGGATTGGCTTTCATACAAGCCTAACCTCTTGAGTTCCTGAGTTCTTGAGTGGATTTCATATAGGCCTAGTGCACTAATTTTGGAGTGGCTTTCATACAAGCCTAATCTCCATCTTTTAGAGTGGCCAAGAATGGCCTACTTTTCAGCATACATTCAACTATCCATGCCAAAAATTGTCAGATCATAGTACATTCAGAGGATTTAGGAGCCATCTCTTACGACACACATTCCATACCGATAACAATTTATAGCTTCACTTTATGGGGCAATGATGGAGCCAAAGGCCTAGCTAGCCTTTATATTCTTGAGCCACCTACTCAAGGGATTAGACACACAATCCAAACATTGATCAACACATGCAAGATCACCTAGCTTCACTTAGTAGGTGACAATGGAGCCAAAGGGCTATCCTTTGCATTATTGAGCCACTTCTAGAGAATTGAGCACTCAACTCCATTCACAATATTTCTCTTGGTTCAACACACATCCAACATCACCCAACACACTCAACATCTCTCAACAACATAATAGGTTTTATATTGGTTTGCATACCCAATGAGGTGTATTCATTCCTTTCTATCTCTCTTACATAGCTTTGTATATTCTTATTTTAGATATAACGTATCTAATAAGAACTGATCTACTTTCTATTTTTCCTGGCATATTCATACTTCATAATGTGCTCTCTCTAAGCACACCCAACATCACACAGCTTCATGAGGTTCACCCTTACAAGTAAGTTCAGGTACACTTTTTAGTTTTCCTTTATCCTAGTATTTTTCTTTGTTACATCACTAGAATAAAGGGGGGGCAAATGTACTCATATAAGTTGCACAAATTGGTAACTTAAGCATGGATAATGATACCCAATCCATAAGTCCCTCTTACTTTCTCTCCTAACCCTCTTAGGCTTATTATTCACTGATTTTCAATCATATGTAGCCTTTTAGACTTGATCCCAACTGAGCCAAACTCATTTTTCCATGATAGATCAATCCCCCAGGTCCTATTTGTTCAGGACAATAGTGCTACACTAGGACTATAACACTAATGCCATTCAAGTCTACTCTTAGTGCTATTGTCCAAGTCCATTTCTGGCCCCAACAGTCAATTCCTTCTAGTTCCCCATCCTTATCCTTGTCTGCCTATCATGAGCAAATTCAATCCATAACCAATAAATCCCTATAAAAGTCCATTCAAAGATCATTTGGAGAGGGTTAGAAATTATCACTAAGTAAACAAGAATATAAGCAAGATTAGTCAAGCAATCTTCTTTATTCTCTGCATACAGCTAGCCAATACACTTACAAGCTTATTCAAATTCCTACACTAATCCCTAGCCATCTTAAGTACATCTAGTCTAGCATTCTGCATATCCATACACTCAATTGCACAAAGCACATCAAGTGGGAGAACTACATATGGCTTGATCACTCCTCTAAGTATTAGTATGTAGGAAGCGTGTCCACACATAGGGTGTGAAGCACCTCTAGTGTATCTTACACATACTTACCCCCCCTCTTGCTCAAAATTGGTCAAGGCACAATGGAAGATAGGGTTTGAAGAAAGAATCTACTCTATAAGGAGCTCTACAGACTTCTAACTATCAAAATTTCATAGATAGGGTCACATAGACCTTTCGAACAAAACCCCAAAAGCTTAGATCCTTAGGACAATAGTGGTAGAGGTGGACTACAATACCAGTGCCACTCTTATTCAGTTCTGGTGCTCCTATCCAATCAAAAAATGAAGTCTTATGATAATGTTTTACTCTTGCACAGTCAATATTAGCCTCTGTCTCAGTCGAATCAACATATTTTTAAGCTAAGTCATATTTCTCTTTACTCATTTGCTATTTTTAGAAAGTCTAAGCAACAATCAAAATTAACAAATCAATAGGTTAATTATAGCATAGTTATTGACTGATTTTATTACTCAGACCCTTTAACTAAATTAGGAATAACAAATCAATAGGTTAATTATAGCATAATACACCAATATTCCCAAAATTGTTAAATCATTATCAAAGCTTTAAATACATTTAGGCATAATAAATTTACACCAAAAGAGCTTATAAATGAATACGTATGGCCTTGTATTTATAGCCTCAAGAATTAACTATCACCCAAGGTAAGTTAAGGTTGAGTTTAAACATGGAATGGGTTCAGACTAACCTTAGGTGAGTTAAGGCTAACTCTAATTGAGTTAAAATTTGTCATGTAATTAGAGATTGACAACTCATAAAGGTAATGATGAAAAGGCTTGATATTTTGATTTTTAAAATTTCCATTTTTAGATATTCATTAATTGCAAATGGATAATTTGACTAAGTATTTAATATTGTTTAATTAGATGATTGATTTTGATTAGTATTTTAGTTATTTCAAGATTTGATCAAGTGCCCCACTTAATGGGTTCATAGGCCAAACTACCAATTTTTAGGTCTCAAGGTGATTAGGGATGAATCAGTGAGAGGTTATTATTACATATAGGCTAGTATCCCAAATAGAGATGCCTCAACATGACTATGAAAATTGATGAATTATGCATGGATGAAATTGAGACATTCAGTGATTCTTAAGTTTAATTTGCAATGTTTGGTAGGAATAAGTCTGAAGTTTGGTTGGAAGCCAGTTGTGGCTAGAATTAGGTGTCTACAATAATTGTACCATCACATGTACTAGAGGTTCCCACCTCTCCTATATCTATATCATGTCCTGAGGTACCACCTACTACCTTGGCCATCTTTTTAACTATCGAAGGACCCTGTCCCCCATCTCCATCTCCATCCCTATCTCCATCTCCATTCCATCACCACCATGTACAAATGGGATTTGTAAAGGTTGTTGTGTTATATGCTACAGAGGGATCTAAAAGACCTACTGCATTAGTTATTGCATTGAAACCAAACAATCTATAAGGGATAACCTATGGTATCACCTACTATATGAGACCCTATCCCTGTATCTGTTCATGTGCCTATATAAGCCCTACATCCTTCCTTTGTCACACCCTCCTATGTTGCCCTATGGATCAAAAGCATACCCATTATGCTTTATAGGAATCTATCACAATAAAATATACAACCCCACTTGTATAAGCCCATATTATGGGTTGTACCATTTCAAAAATATGTGATGGCCTGGGCTCTTGGTACTAGCAACTCCCATTCTCTGATATCTCATGTGACATGTACAAAAAAGTGGGGGCCTCTAGCACATCCTATTGGAAGCTAAACTATCATTGTACATGATCTTGCCTATACATCTCAATAATAAATTCATGCTGACTTATGATGTAGTAGGGCATCAACATATACTAGAACACAAAGTTGTTCTCTATCCAACCAAACTTCATCACCATATACGACCACTAAATAAAGTCACCATATACCATCTCATCGATGGCTTGCCCATAAAATTACAAGTCACCTTATTGGCCTCATAGCCCCACTCCTATTTGGACCCAATCATAATCCATAATATTCTCAGGTACCCTATGGAACTACTAACCAACTAATCGATCTATAACGATGTGCTCCTAGGCCTAGACTTGGAGTAAAATGTTGTGTCTAATACTATGACCCCTCTAATAGGTGATCATATGTAAGTCATGATAGAGATGCACCAATATCATTGGACCCATTCAAAGTGAGTAGTGAAATTCAAGATATCTCTAACCATTCCTATAAGCCCAATTTAAAAGAATCATCCACTCTTGTTTGGTATCAAGAGGCCACTAACAAGATCCATCAAGATCAATGCCTCTTGGGGCACAAAACCTTGTGGTATATGGAAGTGATGCCACTCCTAGAATAACCATTAGAGGCCATGTTGATTCCTCCAAAGTAATAATATCAATAGACCCCTTTACAATCATAAGATCTATCACACTACTGAGATCCTCTAATACTGCTATCCTTCCCTCTAGCATCTAATAGATCCATCGACCCTGAATAGGCACTTGCAAATCCTATGCACATATTCTAAGGTCAAATTGGCCTCTCCAATAGGTGAGTGAATTATAAAAGTCTCTAAATTCCATCATTCTGCTAGTGCTAACATATAAACATGATCCACTCGAATAACTGGTAGCCAGGCTATATGTCATAAATCCACTACCTCAAGGAGCCCCACTATCTCATATGCCATGATCCCATGCCGACATAGTACACATGACCACCACCCATGCACCATCACAAATCATACTCACTCATGCGTACCACACACCAAATTCAATTATGTTAGTCACTTATTTATTTTTCTTCTAGCTGACCAATTTGCCATTTTCTTTTATTTTTGGACTTAGAATTATATTATTTTATCCTAGTTTGTGCTTTCTCCTGGATCATTTTCCATTTTTGGTAATCTCACCATTTTCCTCGATGAATTTTCCATTCTACAGAGCATCTTCATCATTTTTTATTTTGATCTTACCGTTTGGCAAGAGGACTTCGCTGTTTATAATGAATTTGCCATTTTCATGCTCTATGTGTTTGTTAGGTGATTTTATCATTTGATAGGGAATACCATAATTTGAGTCACATTTTCATTGTTATTTTGTCTATATTGATGTTTATGAAACTTTGATGAAATACATGATTTTGTCATTTTGGCATTTTTTGTATATTTTGGTGTCTCATCAATTTCTATGTGAGATCACCGGTTCTCGTTGTTTGCATTGGTGATTTCACCATTTTTCTCTTGTCGAGAACACTAAAAAAGTATTTTAAACTAATTATAGGGCCTAATAAATATAATAAATGCATATTTAGACAAATAAAAAAGGTACTTACTGATGCCCTACTTCCTAGTGGTCATTGGTACTCTCAAATGCATTCACCAAGATGTCTTTGGTGAGGGATATTCACCGTTTTATTTGTCTCTCTCATGTATAAAAACCATAACTCTAAATTGAAATAGTGGAGGGTGAAAATGAATATTTTTCACCCCCTAGGGGTGAATTTATGGTCCAAATTTTTAATTTTTACCTCTTGGGCCTATTTGTGATCCTCTTTCTTCTTGGAAGGCTCATTTTTGCCTTGTTTACTCATTTTTAGAGTTATTTTCTTCTAACTACTCTATTTTCCAACCTTTTCCATTGAAACATGTGTTTATTTATTCTATTAGTGTACCCATCCATCAAATGTAATCTTTCTTCTCTCGCTTCAAGAAGGCATTGTGGGTCTCCCAAACAATGTTTGGGGCATTTTCGTTATTCTTGGTGCATTTCTTGGAGTAAGTGGACACTTTTTATTTTTCCAATTTGTGTTTGCTTGTTTCATTGAAAGTTGTTTGTTTCCCTTTTTTTATCACCTCGACTCAGTCCATAATGTTGGTAGGGGCATCATAGTAGTGCTTCTTATTATGTAATTGTACTTGAGTCTATCTATTGGCATACACCAACATTCCCATCATGGTTTTTATTATTGGTGTGATATTGTCATTTGTCTATCACATTGGGGGTCAGTCCTTATGAACATTAAAGGTTGGTCTTCATTGTCATTTATATCCCTGTGCATACCATTTTGGTGCTATATCAAAAATTAAGACGTTGGAAGTCTAATCAACAATGTTGTAACAAGATCTCTCCTTGTCTACTATCCCCCAACCAAGTCATCACATACCTAATCATCATTTATTGGAATAAACATCTACCCCAATAGGTAAAAATTTTAGACCGATAAATGATCAAACCTACTCTACTGGGGAAACTCACTAAATCAACTAATCAAATCTACCCTACTGGGGCACATTATTATAAATCAATTGGGACCACCCTTTTTGGGGTCAATTTATTTCTATTCCCATAACCATTGGAAATCAATGAGTACCAACATTAGCTCATTTGGATTAATATGAAACATGGGTTAAATTCATTCTTATAATGTCTCTTTTTTAAGAACCCATATATATTTTTCATCCCCACTTACATTCTTGAGGGGGCATCATGGGTCACTGGTTATTTCTTCGTAAAAAATTCTCAAATTCTTCTTAATGACTTTTTAAATCTTTGAGAAGATGTTAATGTGACTAGTGTCTTGCAATGCCTTCTCAAATAGGGGTAAAAGGTAGACACTCAATTCTCACCACTATTATGTCAAAATTGTAAGTCTAAATGACTTTTTGCAATAACACACAAATTGAACCAAAACCACTCACATCATGTTTAATTATTGAACCACATAAATATGTCCATAATGGGGACATTATCTTGTATGCAATAATTATCTTTTTCTAATTCATATCCAGTCAAATTGCAACCTAGAAAATTGATATTTTCAACTAATAGTGCATGACAACTAATCAAATTCTAAGAATTGTAAAAAGCCTAATCAAATTCACTTAATTAATTAAATGTTTAAGTGAAAAATTCATATCAAATTAGTTATTATATAAATTTGAAAAATGAAAATTTAACAAATATCTGAAAAGGTGACATCGTCAGTTATAAAGTCAAAAATGTAAGCCATTTTTAATAAATGCAACAAATATCTGATTTATTTAAGCCATGCTTATTAATTGCTCCCTTCGTCCAAAATATTAATTACAACATTAATTGTATTTGGTATCTAAATTTAAATCAATATTGGACTACATATAGAGATGGATGATTAGTATCATTTCAGGAAAACTATAAATACAAGGGCCTCCATGGACAATTATCAAGCTTATTTGTGCAAAGATATAATGTAAAATTCATGCTAAAATTTTCACCATTTCTTCATCTTGATTGATCAAAGCCATTGGTGGGCAAGGGGAGATGTTGTTGGAATGAACACAATGCATTGACAAAGACCTATACTTCACAAACCAGGCCCAAGTATTTTCAAAACACTTGCTAGATGTGGTCTTCAAGGAAGATAAATGTCTTGTTTGTCTTATTTTATTGATTTCTTTGTCTGGTAATTCTAGCTCACCATAGGAAGAAAGTATACAGTGTTAGTTCTTGAATTAATTTTATATTTCATTCACTAATATTGTATTAACTTCTTTGTTTCTTGTTCTACAAGGCCTACATATGATCACATTGGTTTTATGCACTTCACTGATACATTTATCTAGACATGTTCCTTGTTTATGCTACATGGTTACATTTATAGATTATAAAATTGTCTTATCCTTTTGAGGTGAGGTAACTACCAATTCTTATGTTTCCCTCACCTTAAGGGGGGACATATTAGTGGGGGCATGTCATAAAGACATGTTATCTACACTTGGCACAATTTTTAGATTACAGTGGGGGCATGCTTTGGAAGTATTTCTCCATACCTATTCAGTATTTAACATCTCTAGATTATAGTGGGGGCATGTTTTGAAAACATGTCCTCCACATTGTTATTTATACTAGTTTTTAGATTTCTCCATATATAGTGGGGACATGCTTTGGAAGCATGTCCTTCACACTTACATAGTGATCTAAATTGGCCAAAGCAGATAGTTGTGATAGAATTATATACATTGGTACTATTGTTATACATAGTTTCAACATAAGATATATCTAAGGTGAATATGCCATGAAATATGTGTTTAATATTTCAAAATTTAAATCAGTTTTAGATTTCAATTTTTTTTATGGACTGTTATCATATCACATACTTTTTTCATATTGATAATCCATAGAGTTTTATATACTTTTATTGAGTTAATCTACTGCAGTAGTTGGTTCACATTTTTTTGTGATTGATGTGATCGAATCACTCAATATTTTTAAGTTTTTAGGTTGGACTTGATCATTTAGCCTCACTAGGTTATAAGTATCTTTGGGTTTCATGGTTGAGATAATCTCAATTGCTAGGTGACAACTCACTTTTGATCCACAGTTGAGGGCATGTGCCTTTCAATCTCTCTCTTTCTCTCCTTGGATATATGTAATTCAAATATTTATCTATATTTATCCTACTCTCAGTTTCATATCCTTATTATGATGCATCTTTTTCAAAATAACTTGCTAATAGGCAAGACAGTTACATTGACACACATGTGTACTCCTAAATCTCGTTCTTTCAAATTCAATCAATTTTAAGTAATTTCAACGTAAATTATATGCAATGATTTTATACTATAACATGTTCTTAGTTGTATTTTATCACCAACAAAGCAATCAATTTGGGCACATGCAAAGACAAGGTGTGTTCTACACACCCAGGTACATATTCCTTTATTTTAAACTAGTAATTTCATTACTAGATTAAATGGGGATCAAATATAGATAATATTTTATGATTATATAGCACCTCAGTCTTATATAATATGAAAAATCATACCTTGGCTATTCCTCTCAGTTATTTACCTTTCATGCTTTTAAAAGTCTCGTATCTACTCTATCTTTGTGCCCCTTGGCCTATATCTCTTAGTTCGACTAATCTTATGTTGATGACCCAGGTCTTTTGTCTTTCCTAAAATGCTTAAAATATACTTATATTCCATCTCTACAAGTTTAAAACTTGTATCTACTCTCCTACTCCCTGGACACTAATGTCTAAGATAGATACTTGTATCGATGCTACTATCTTATCAGGACACAAGTGTCTAGTTCCCTAAATTCATCCAATTTTCAAATGAAACATATCCTAATGGTTGGCCTAAGTGATTTAATGTGAGTTATTACTTCAAAGAGATTTATATAAATATAAAATTAGCCCTGATTCATTCAACACCTAGAAAATGCGAAAGAGACCAAGGGCAATTTATCAAAAGCACTCTATCAAACATTAAATTGATCAAACCTTCCTATTTCCATACTAATCATAGGTATAACACATCTACATGTTTTAAATACTAAAATAACATCTCAAGAGCCCAATTTTCCAAGTTACAAGCTAGGTCACTGTTATACTTATTTTGCACATATTATATGATTCACACACAAGCCAACATGTAGGGGAGAACTACATCAATTTGAGGCCTTATTCAGAGTATTGGCTATGTAGATAACATATTTTGATATTGGGGTCATTAGGGTCAAGTTGACACCATGTGCCCACTAATCCATTTTCCCCCAAGATCACTATGAAGGTGGAGAACTATGGGTTTGCTATTTGACAAGGAGTAACAATCCATAACCCATATCTAAATACACTAGAATGAAGGTGATGCAAAAAATAGAAGCATCCAGTGTTGCATCGCATTTTAGTATATATTTCATATAGGATACTAGCATCAAACATAGGTAATAATGTCAACACAACTATCCCAGGATGATGTTATTATCCATATATCCAAAGGTGTTAAATCCATAATCTAATGATTGATCCAGAATCTCCTTCCTACCTGATTTTAACATATTCTAAATCTAGAACTAAATTAGTATCAAAATAAGCTAAGTACTTCACTTCTTTATCATTTATATATTTAGCATAGCCATACTTTCTATATTTAGACTATCTCTGCAAAATAAATTTAATATGTGCTTATCTCTGAGTTTAACATCTAATTACCCTGCTATAGATCCAATTATCACCTTTATGCCATTTCATTTTTATATACCCATTTAAGAATCAAGATAATTTTAATCTAAATCTATTTTAGGGTTAAACATCAACATGTTCACCTTCTCCAAATGCAAGAGATGTTGAAACTATTATAGAAATACTAATCATAATATTCAAGAAATCTAAATGTATGGCTTGATATTAATTATGTTATTATAATAAGATATATAAACCATTCAAAAATATACCATACATACTAATTCATCTAAATTATGTATAATTTATAATATATTATTGACTTATACTACATAAATAAATAAATGGTTGTGATAGGTTAATGTTTTCTAGTGCTTTTTAAGTCCATGTGATTTGTACTATGCCAAATTTCTAATTAAAATAATGTTTTCATTATAAATTAAATTATTATTATTTTAGTATATTTTTAAATAAATTTTGTTAAGGAAATGTGATTAAATAAAGTAGTAATTATTTAGTATATAGTAAAATAATTAAATAAATATTTAATAAATGTTGGTTGATACAAAGTATTTAGTTAACATGTGGTGGTTAGAAAGTTGTCTTTATAATGAATATTTCTATCCACATTGCAAAAACTAAACTTTTATTATAGAAATAACAATATTATAATTCCTCTAAATTATAAAAATATACAAAATTCTTAAAATTAATAATGTTTATAATATTACAATATTTTATGAGCTAAATCTAATAAGATTTATAACATTATTATTAAATTCTTAAAAAAATAAATTAATAAATAAAAATTAGATAATAAAAAAAAATTGTAATAAGAAGCTATGAAATGATCTTTATTGGTCATGTTTCTAGTAACAAGCGATCGAGGCTTCATTTCTAATAAAAAGGATAAATCAAATGTTAGGCTTGTGTATTGTATCAATTTTATCTATATATGTTGGCAATAATAATTAATCACTTTATACAACTAGAACTTAGCAATAAGAATTAATTATATTCTACAACCACATAATAATTTTATTCATTTATATACTATTATTGATATGCACCATTATTGATATGGAGGAAGAACACTCTTCCTAATTTAACTTGTAAAATAATAATGTACATGTTTTAAAACTTTCTAACAACTAATGACATGTTTTTATAATATTAAAAGCTAAAATAGTACCTAACTACGTAATAATTTTATTCATTTATACACTGCACTATTATTGATGTACACCATTATTGATATGGAGGAAGAACACTCTTCCTAATTTAACTTATAAAATAATAATGTACGTGTTTTAAAACTTTCTAACAACTAATGACATGTTTCTATAATATCAAAAGCTAAAATAAATACTTTAATTCTAAACTATAATTACTAAGATAAATAGAATAAAGAATACAATTCTAAATGACAATACTAAATTTGATATAGTTATCAATGAAAATTCTAACACTTTGTTATTTACATGACATTAATTTTTTACCTTCCATCTTCTTGAGATGTTTGTTGTATTAGTATTTTATTTTAGATTTTATATTAAAAACAAATTTTTAAAGGGTTATACAATTCCAAAAAAAGTAATAATAAGTTAAAAAAATAGTTTTCTATTATAAAAATAACAGTATTATATTTATTATTGATACAATAAAATGATTTTTATTATTAATTAAAAGTTCATTAGTTAAAGGTAAACAATATTTAAAGACAAATATTAGTTAAATCTCTTTAGTATTAATTAATAAATATATTATATTTATTATTGATAAAATAATATGATTTTTATTATTAATTAAAAGGTTTTTAGTTAAAGGCAAATGTTATTTAAATGTAAATATTAGTTAAAGCTCTTTAGTATTAGTTAAATGTAAGGGTGATAGTGAAGCTTTTCTATTTTTTATGTGTTTTTCATGTATGGTGAAGTTTTATAAGATTTGTGACATGCTATTGAAGACGTTAATGGTATGACGGATCTATAATTTTTTATATTTTAATTTTTTGATAGAACGATTTTTTTCAGTTTTCATTAATTTTAAACCTTAATTATTATAATTTTATTGATAAAAATCTCACCAAATTCATTTTTATTAATGATATCACTCATCTAAAACATCAACAATATTTCTCCAAAGCATGCATCATCCTAAAACATGTTAAGAATAGGTTTCTTCTTAAAATATTTGTTTAATTCATTAGTTTTGAGTTTTTTTCACTCATTTTAATTTTTTATTTTGTTTGGGGCTCTATCTCAAATTTAATTTATATTTTAAATTTAGATATGAATCATTGTGGCAAGAAAAATTCTCATTCTTTTATTTCTTTAATCTTTAAAAAGGACTTTGACCCTGGTTTGTAAATATTGATAGGCGGCATAGACACCATTAATAAACTTTTGTCGATTATGTGTAGTTTATTTGATCTTATGAGCTTGGTCTATGGAGAGGATACGTATTTCACTTAATCTATTGAGAAGAGAAATATGAGTTACATTTCATTCTTATCTGTTTATGATTTTTTATTGACACTAAGGGATTTTCTAAGCTATTCTCTCTTTATGTCCCTTTGGATTATGTAAACAACAATAAATCATATCACTCAATTTCTCATAGAAAAATGAGTTTAAAATGTGAGTATTAAAACTCTAATTAGCACATTTTTCTTGATAATAATGTTATAAATGTGAGGACTTGATATTCAAACTCTAATTATGTATATTCAAATAGTAATTATATATTTATTTGATATTGAAACCTTAAATAATATGGTTCAATATTAATGTTACATATACAAAGACTTGATATTCAAACCTTAATTATGTATATAAAAACCCTAACCATGTATTTATTTGATATTGAAACCTTAATTAGCATGGTTATGTCAATAATAATGCTACAAATAAAAATAATTTAATATTAAAACCCTAATTATGTATATGAGGAACTAAAATCACATGGAATTATTGTGAAAAATTCCCATATCTAAGTATATATTCTTTGAGAAATGTGTTAATGGGGCGGTAAATGGTGCCTATGTCACTTGTCAACTATTTTAGGACAACCTAAACTTTTCAATGAATTTAAAATTTAATATTTAGAATATGTCCTATAAAATATTAATTAGGAATGCTAGAATAGGTATGCAATAAATACTAATTTATTCTTTCAGTGTGTGTAGGATAATGAAACAACCCTAAATAATGAATAAAAAAATTATTATTATTGGAATTAGTTGTATTCAGAGTACGAATGGAATTATGTGTATGGCCTACTACACACTTCCTGACATGTGAATGCATCTTTTTTATTTTACACATCAATATGCAAGCAACCAATAACTAGATTAGATCACTATGAATTCTTAACTAGGGATAAATACCATTAGAGGGTTCTATATGAAAGAAAAATATGCCATTAAAAACATACATTTTAGGGTACATCAGTGTGCAGGTCCACACTGATAAAATCATAACTCGATACGACCAAGTTATCTTCCTGATAGGATCATCTATGGGTTTCTAACCCTAAATGAACATCCTACTCTCCCTAATGAGTCCAATTAATGGTTAAGATAAATAAATAGTTCATTCATGATTGTGGCACTGATAATATGACAAAACATATCCCCAGTGATTCCACATAGTCAATATTAGAAATCTAAAAAGAGTAGTTAATAAGATATAATATTATCTAGATAATCATACAACTAAATATATAAATCTGAAAACTAGAAATAACATAACATTTTGAGTACAAAGTTCTAAAATTTTGATAGAAGAATCATCATATTAAGCTTTTCTTAGACAAAGATTTACAAATAATCTAAAATCATCGAACATAAATTACATGACTATTTCCAGAAGTAATATAATATCAGCTTTTGAAACACTTTAATTATTTTAATCTTTGTGCAAGCAGAAGCTATGTGTTTGTGCTATCCTTTTTGTCCGTTTGACCATGTTCATTACTTAGGAATCACTACACCATAGTTTCTTTGTTTTAGCGTGATAATAATGAAGACATATTTTTCATTGTACAACATTAATTTAACATTCTAATATAACATGATTCCAGATAGTTTACATTGAATATGGATAATATCCCATAAGAGGCCATCACATCAACTTAAACAATCAACAAATGATTACTTTTAATCACACATTCAATATTCTCAACCATCTCATAGGTTAGTAAATAAAAGTCTCATCTTTATTTTTGGCTTGCTTGTTCCTTAGTTGTTTTTAGTAGTTGCATGTTTATTAAGTATGAAAATATTAAGGTTAATTGAAACCGAAATCAAATGTCTCAACAACCATGCTTATATTCCATATTATAATATTTATCAATTTCTAATTCTTTTGTTATCTTAACTTGGTTTATGTTAAATAGCCACCTGAGATGTATGAATTCTAAATTAATATTTTTTATATGCTTCACTACATACAAATATATATTGATACACCATAAATATACCTCGATGTTCTTAAAAAATGCAATATACCATTTTGCATAAACCTAAGGTAATATTACTACTTAGTGACTTCATAAGAATAGAATTAAACAATAATCATCTTAATCGAATGGTACAAGAAATGGTAACTTTCAACACTCATTTACTTGTTAGGCTATGTTAATGCCAAAATAATACAATTGTAATAAGATAATTTTTTGAATGAGACCTAATTTTGACCATTACACAGTGCACAAGATTTGTGTTCATACACAGGCTGTAACTTAACATCAAATAATAGTAACACTATTGTATTTAAAAACAACTTAATATCAATTCTAACATTACTGTCGAACTAGCCATTTGAACAAAATACCAACCATCTAAATGAAGTAGCAACATTACATTGAAACATAACTATGTCGTACAAATAGAATCAACATCCATTCCAACAGTCGATTGAGTCATATATTCTAATGTCTCAAAGCCAACTACAATCCTTATTTGATCAATTAAGATAATAAATCAAGAGCTAAAATAAAAATTGAATTTGAATCTTGCCTATTATTCCATGTTACGGTTTTGGAAAATAAGCATAGTTTTAATGCAATTTTTTTATGTTGGAGAATTAACTTTATTTTGGGTCTTTTCTATAGGTTTATAGGCTTATCCTAAGTCTTAATTGTGTGTGTATTTATTATATTTATAAATACACTTTATTCCTACTTTTATGAGGTGTCACTCACCTCTTTAATCCACTTGTTAGATTTATAGTTACTTGAATGTAAGTCTCCCTTCTCCATTTGTCACACACTTCCCTCCACTCTCTAAGGGAATAGGTCACAAGTGAAACACACATAAAAGGCTTGTAAGATGATAGCAAGATTCCTTACAACTCTCATTCTCTTCCTCTAGCTCTGTAAAAGAGCCCTTCTTCTTCTCATTTCTTCACTAGAAATTCATAGCTTTCTCTCTTTTTCTCGTGTTCTTGATTCAATCTTGTACTTGTGGAGATTTTGGTAGTAAGCCTTCTAATAAGATCATGTGAGTTTTTCTCTGATACATTATGTTTTCCACTTTAAAAATCTTTATCTCATTTGTGGTTTGCTCTATGAGAGGTAACATTATTTCTTACTTTTATTAAATTTTGAACTCTTTAAAGTCATTGATAATCATTCTTAAACTAAATCTTAATATAGTATCAAAACCATAGGCTTCTCACGTTGATTCTTGAATGTTTTTTGAAGATGTGAAGGTGGAATGAAGTTTTTTCTTGCCTTTTAACCTTTTTTTTTGGGGAGGCTTCTAATAGAAGTTTTTTCATGCATTCTAATTTTTTTAATTCTAAATTTTGTGGGTGCTTCTCTATTCTTTTTTAAGAAGTTCCGCATACTTTAGAGTTGCATTGTTCTTATGCTATTCCGATTATTGCATTCTAGTTGAAGAACATACATATATATCTCTGTTTGTTCATTTCTGAATAGTTTATCTTTTCAAAGGCAAACTACATATATATTCTTCCTTTTTTATTAAAAAAATCTGAGCAATCATCATGACCACGGTTTTTTTATATTTGTAATTTTTTGTTTGTCTTTGGTTGCTCCTTTAAGGGTGTACAATGCCAAACTAAAATCATACGACCAGCCTTTTACACCTATGCGTAGCATTGATTCTACGTAAATCATTTGCCTTGTGGTGCATCTATTTTTCTTTCTTTTTGGGCTGCCTTATTTGACTTCTGCATACTAGTTTTGTCTCAAACCAATCTACCTTCCGCCATAGCTGTTCTTTTTTATATTTTGCTCTTAGCTCGCCGCCTCTGGTCCATCTAGCTCCCTGCATTTTCTTTAAGTTATTCACTTTTTTTTGGGTGCCATTTGCTCCTTTTTGCACTGTATCCTTCAACCTGACATTTTAACTGTGATAACACAACCTGTTATAAGCTATTTTTCTGAAGCTTTTTACAAATATTTGTATTCCTCCCTTGTGCGTATATATATGTTTCAACTGAATTAATAATGCATTAATGTTATTGTTCTTCAATTTAAAACGGCTAAGCTTGTTTCATTGAATCTTCTTTTTTCACCATGTTTGGATATTCCTTGGAGAGCATTTAATTATCAGCTTATTTTCCTTCTATGGGCTCGTGGAGGTGTTTTGTGTTCACTGTGCTCATATAAGTTTTTTAATTTTCTTTAAAGTGGAAGAATAAAGCATATGCATTTTTTTAAAGTTAGATTCTATTTTAAAAGAATAAAATGACCTTTTTTTTTGGTACTTTTTTCATTCAAAATTCATCATACATTCCATTACTTTTCTTCAAAATCTTTGTTTGAAATATTTTAAATGTTAAAACATTCATGGCAAAAAGTTAAAAAAGAATCCTCACGTTCTTAAAAATCTTTGTTTGAGATAGAGGAATCTTTTATTTCAAAAGAAGTTTTTCGAATGATGTAACTTTATTTCAAAACATAAAATGATTTTTTTGACCATTTTTTTTTTGGGTGTGATTTTCAATTTTTTTTTCTTTTTTCATTTTGGTTATTAGTATGATTATACATTAATTTGTTTTTTATCAAAATGAAGTTTTGGATTTTTTTTTACTGAATTGTTTTTAAGAATTAAGTAATTTGTATACAATAATTAGAGTTTTGGTGTGGATTTACATTTACCAATTAATTGATCTTAATTTTTATTAAAAGTATTATTTTAAAATGTTCATTGGATCAATTTATGTTTGTTATAATCAATATTTTTTCAATAATAATGAAATTAATATCCTTTGTTCTTATGGCTTTTAAATTGGATATTTTTTTGATTTTTAAGAATATTATGCAAACCATTTATTTTTAAAATAATGACATAGTTACTCTTAAAAAAAATTGTAATTCAAAATGATATTATTACTACTTTTCATCATTCCATTAATGCATTTCAAAATACGTTTCAAAACAAAATAAATAATATGCAATCTTCTATTGACATTCTAAATGAAAAATTGACGTCTTTTGCACATGATAATGGGTCTACTAATTCTCAAACACCTAAAACTTCTTTGAATACTTCTTTTATCAATTTTGACTTAAAAATCATGCACAATATGGGCTATTCAAGTGGTGCACTTGGTAAGTGTGAAGATGGTATTCTTGAACCAATTTTGACTACTTCTAATATAAATTGCAAAGGTCTTAGTTTTAATGATTCACCTGCTTTTAATATAAATTCAGATTCATATTGTCCTTCGCATAGGACTTATAATGCAACTTATTTTGATTATACTACTTTTAATTCTTATGCTTTGATTAAATCTATTAAACTTTATGTGCATCATATACTTAAATGTTAGAAATTCCATCCATGTAAATATTGTAGTAAATCCACACACGATATTTTGCATTGTTGAAAAATGAATAAATCTCTTACATCTAAGGGTAAAACTATCTGGATTCTTAAAAAAGATAGATGTTCTAGAGACTTTGATATGTCTTTTTGTGATAATTCTTCTAATACTTCATGTAGAATATCTTTTGCAAGTAACACATCTTTTTTATTTTCATTTTTGATTAACTCAAATCTTGTATGCATTCTTTGTTTTTTGTTGCAAAGGATATATGCTTTATTTAGAGATTTTGTGACTAACTTATTTTCGTGTAGGTTAACGCACTTTATGATAAGAATTATCTTTGCTCAAATTTGTCTTTACATTTACTTTTATTATTTTATGTATGTAGATTGTATTTTTTAGCATATTGGTTATTTAACTTAAAAAATTGGTGTAGTTTACTTGTTTTGTAGGTTTATAGATCATTACTCCTTTTGGTTGGTCTTTGTTTCATGAAAGATTGATTACTTTGTTTGAAGCAGATTCTTAGAGATTCTTGGTGATCACATTTTCTTCCTTGCAACTTTTGATGAAACCTTCTCCTCTTTCTTCTATCTAAACTTTTGTAATTCCTCTTGAAGGAAGTTTCTATTAAAGGGGAATATCATGTAATTTCAATTCTCTTATCTATTTGTAAAAAGGTTCTCTACTTTTTTATAATCCCAAATTAATTTTAAGGGGGAGTGTTAGAGAATTAACCTTATTTTGAGACCTTTCTATAGGTTTATAGATTTATCTTAAGTCTTAATTATGTGTGTATTTATAAATATACTTTATTTTTAGTTTTATGAGGTGTCACTCACCTCTCTAATCCACAAACATAGGAAACTTGTAATTCCCATTCTCTTCCTCTATCTCTATAAAAGAGCCCTTCTTCTCCTCATTTCTTCACTAGAAACTCATAGCTCTCTCTTTTTCTCTTATGCTCTTCATTTAATCTTGTACTTGTGGAGATTTTGACAACAAACTTTCTAATAAGATCACATGAGTTTTTCTCCAATACATTCAGCTTTCCACTTTAAAAATCTTTATCTCATTTGTAGTTTTCTGTATGAGAAGTAATATTGTTTCTTAATTTCATTAAATTTTTTACTCTTTAAAGTCATTGTTAATCATTCTTGAACTAAATCCTAGAAAAAAATAACAAATAATAATTGAACTGGTACAACCCTATATGGATTTGGCCATTTGGTCAAACATCAAGATCCATACCAACATTGCTCACAAAAATTATATGAATAATAATATGCAAGTAAAACTAATAGCTTTAACTAATAATAAGTCGAGTTAGATTTCAAAATTTTTAATGTAAATCTATTTTAAAAGTGAAATCCTGACTAATATACATGAATCGATCTCACTAAGTAATTAAACACAATAATGTTCTTACATTGAAAAATTCAAATTAACACTAACTCTAAGCATTACCGGATTAAATCATAATGTAAACATCTAATGAAAGAATAAATTATAATATAGGCCAGTAAATAATGGCTGAATATAACTCTTCCCTGATCAAACAACTTCTATAATTAAAATTGAAGCATAAGAACATCCACTTTAAAATTGGAAATATGTCACTAACTCGAATCCAACTAGAAAAAAAAATACTTCTAATAGAACAAATCCTCATACTTAGTCCTATGAGTTCAATCATCAGTGGCCCTAACCACCCAAACCATCAGCTTGATGGTGTAAACCAAACATTTGGGATTGGAGAAAGAGCATGAGCATGTGCTATGAAATTGAAGTCATGGATCAAAATGGGAACAATAATCATACACCAAAAATAATAACACAAGGCAATCAATCCCTAATGAAGAATTCAAAGAAAGGGATGTGTTAATAATAGTCTAAATATTCCATTAAAATATACATGCATCCTAGTCAATAAACTATTAACATCTTACAAGAGTTAGTTGTCACCAAAATACACCAACTCCATTCAACACACTTAATGATTCCTCACTTAAGTATTTCATCGACTTTTAGCTTAATTAACAGGTTTATATATGAAATAAGCTCATAATTAGGTAAAAGACAATATTCTAATTTGCCTATGAATATAAAAGTACGTCGATAGAATCTCAATAACACCAAAAAGAGTCAAGAAATTATTAAGACTACAACATCCTCTAAAACCTTGTAAAAGGTTGGATTCTTTACCTTAGAAAAGCATAACAGAGGACACTAAATGTCATGCTCAACCATACAAGTTTTCAATCACGATTGTAAAAGAACACAACTAGTGTATTATAATGAAATGGCCACCCACAACTGAAAATAAACTTTCCATAGCATAATCATACAACATTCTAACGACTACCATAATGGACTAAAACACCATGCCAATAGAGAAAGCTCAAACAACAAAATCTATTTAAAGTTGTTTCAAGACCCAATAGGGTTTTAAATTTGACAACACTGAATACCACTTAGACATCAAGCAAATAAGAAAGAAAAACCCAGTATTTAGTAGACCTTGTCTAGGTAAGGTTTTAATCAAAAGATCTTATAATAGTTCTACAAGTCAAGCCCAAAAAAGGCATAAATAAGAAAATAAAGACTATAGGTCTCAACCCAAATACCCAATATAAAAATTTCAACCTGTGTAACATCAATATTATTTTAATATGATTATAAGATAACCATGTGTTCGCTATGAAGCCTTATAATTTCATGGTGAACTGATAGTCATTTATAGGCTCAAGAGTTTTACCCAAAATAAAATTAAACTTGCAGTCCTTCACCCATGTCAAAATTTAAATCATTGCTTACTTAGAGTCAATGTCATCCGTATATAGAAGTAAAATGGTGAATGTTCATCCTTATGATTCGTGTAATCTCAAGGAAAACCCACACCTTCCTTCTCTATGGGGGTCCCATTTTATCCTTGCTACCATTAATGGTTTGCATAATAAATCTATCATTATTAACTCTTGCACTGTCATTTTTACCCTAGGGTTCTAGCCCAAATAACTAATTCAAGCTAAGGCTCGAAGCTTATCTAAAACTCCAAGCCCTTATTCAGGAGACAAGTTGAGTAACTAAAACAAAAAAAATAATGATCACAACAAAAACCAAAAATCACATCAATTGAGATTCTTCGTGATGCCTAGGGGTAGGTCAATAGGGCCCACAAGTCCTATAGGCCATCATGACCACCATGCCATCCTAATAAAAAAACATCATGTCCCCCTCCCAAGTCAATACATGGGTCAATTATAATGATCCAATAATAGGTCAATAACATTTAATTAACCATGTATTAACAAGCCTATAATTATAATAAGTTAAAGATGCACTACAATAAATAGTCCAAAATGACATCAAACCCACACAAGGCATAACTTTTACAAGCAAGCAAATTGAATAAATGAACACCACCAATAATGTGGGAGATAAATATAAATGAACCAAAGAACATAATATCAAATGTGGAGACACATGCATGCAAGAAAAAACAACACTTTTAGCGCAATACATCCAATAAGATAAAACTAAAAATAATCAAATCAAGACTACTACAAAATTGGAGAGGTAATTAAATGGCTCAAGATATCATTTTCATTATTTTAACTATCAGTGTCAACTAAATGCTCAATGCCTTCTTTATTACCCAATCTTTTGAAGTCTGCCATCAAGCCTAGCTCATACAACCTATTCATAAAGTCATGACAATAAACATCAGTAGTATCTAAACATGGTATTATATAAAATAATATAATCTGAATTGTACAAAATATAAGCATGATATAATGAATCATATATAATCATCTACTATGGCATCGATCAATAGTATAATAGTAAGCTATGAATTCAAACACAATTTTAGAATTATAATCACATCTGCAACACATAGTTTGAATAAGCATCAAAAGCAAGAAAGATATGTTATAAAGGTGTCATAACTAGAAACCAAATGTATCATAGGATCAGGTCATCACATCATCTTATTATTAAAGTGGAGTCATTTTGGTGACTACTCAAAATAACCAAGGATAGTGTTGTCTAAATAGTTGTGCATCTTCCCAAGTGGTGCTTATTTCACTCAGCTAGTTCCATTATACCAAAACTTATTGAATGTTTATATTTTACAACTTAATGTTGTGGTGGTTTATAATTTTCACCGGTTCCATCTAAATATTTTTATCTTCTATAACCTAGAGATTTTTACAATCCAAGACATTAGAAAGATCAGGTATCTATTTCCTTGACAAAACAACATGGAAAACATCATGGATTTTGGACAGAGAAGGAGGCAAAGCTAGTCGATAAGAAATAGGACTAATCTTATCTACAATGTCAAAGGGTTTGATAAAGTGTAGAGCTAGATTGAAAGTTTTTCTAAACTTAATTGTACTTTTATGAGGTCTAACACGTATAAAAACCTATCACAAATAGCAAATTTATGAGGTGTTCTCTTATGATCAACATCACTCTTTTATCGATCTGAGGCAAATTTTAAATTATGGAATATTAAGGCCATTTACTTATCATAATATTACATTATCTTAGGGCCAATAATGGCTCTATTTTCCAAACCATCCTAGATAAACAGGGTCCTAGATTTTTTCCCATACATAGCTTCAAAAGGATCCATTTTTATCACATAATGGTATCAAATTATTAGAAAACTCAAATAAATGGAGATAGTCCTCCCACTTAGATTGTTGATCCATAATTTACATTTGTAACATGTCCTCAACTACTTAATTAAGTCTTTTGGTTGACCATCCATGTCAAGGTGGTATGAGGAACTGAAGCTCAATCGGGTGCCAAATGCTATAGTAAAGGTTTGTTAGAACCTTGATGCGAATAAATTGTCTTAATTAAAAATGATCACTTTAGGCATCCCATGCAATCAGAGCACCTCTTTTATAAAACACTTGGAAAACATTGAAGCATCATCCCTTATTTTTCCAGTAAAGAAGTGTTCGACCTTCATGGCTTAATTGATTACCACTAGAATAGTGTCATGTTTGCTATGAGACTTAGGCAACATAATAATAAAATTGAGGGAGGTTATAACCCACTTACCATTAGGTATAACATGAGGATATAATAAACCCCTAAGGTGGCAATGTTCAACCTTGACATGTTGACATTTTAAGCATCTTACCATAAAATTGGTGACATCTTGCCTCATTCTAGGCTAAAAGTAATGCCTTTTTAGCGCATGTGTCATTTTTTTAACATTAAAATGAATAAAATAGGGAGTTATATGTGCTTATTACATCATAAGACTCTAAAAGTCACATGAATCAGGGTACACAAATCCTATTTTTATGCCTAAAAAGGCCATCTAACTCTATAAAAAAATTAGAAAAATATTTTGTTAAAGGTTCATCAGTCAATCCTGCACTTACTTCTTGGTAGTATTTATTAAAAAAATATTATTTTAACATATCAATTCTAAAATTTCTCCTCAACATAGATAGGGTAGCAAGGTACATGTGTTTGCTGAGTACATCAATAATATGGTTTTTCATGCCCTTAACATAAGATATGTCCATTTCAAAATTACATGCAAATTTTAGCCATATTCATTATGATGCATTCAAATTATCTTGGAAAAAAAAGATTTATAGGCTTAAATGATGAAACTTCATGTTAAAATACTTTCCTAATAGGAAATGCTTCCATTGTTTTAGAGCATGCATTATGGCAGCAAGCTCTAAATCATGTGTAGGATAATTATTTTCATTATCCTTCAGCTTGTGTGACTCGTAAGCTACCATTTTACCATCTTGAGTCAAGATGCCACCAAAGCCCTCCTTAAAAGCATTAGGCCAAATCTCAAAGTTACCATTTAGGTCAGGAATAATTAGAATTAGAGATGTTATCAACATCACTTTAAGATTATGGAAAACCTCTTTACATTGAGGTGTCTAAACAAATTTCTTACCCTTGCACTATAAGAAAGTGATATGATTGGATATTAGAAAAAATATTCTACAAATTGGTGATAGTACCTAGATATTACCATAAGACTATGAAATTCATGCACATTAGTAGGAACATGAAACTCCTAAATAGCTTTAATCTTTACTAGATCTACAACAATGCCTTTCTTAGAAATAATGTGACCCAAATAATTTATTTTAGATTGGTAAAAATCAAATTTGGATAAATTTTCATAAAGTTAATGTTGCCTTAACCTTTGTAAAACTAGTCTTAAATATCGATCATGCTTAGCCACATCCTTTGAATAGATAATGATGTCATCTAAGGATACAAGTACAAACTTGTCTATAAAATCCATAAATATGTTGTTCATTAGGTTCATAAATGCAACCGATGCATTATCTAAGCTAAATGGAAAAATAGTGAACTCATAGTGGCCATATCAAGTTATGAATGTTGTTTTGTGAATGTTTTCATCCTTGATTCTCAGTTGATGATAACCTAATATTAAGTTGATTTTAGAAAAGACTATTGCATCTTTCATTTGATCAAATAAATTTTCAATCTTTGGTAATTGTTGTCACTTGGATTTTCACCCCTTGAGGAGATTCTTATCTCTCTTCATCCAAGTGGCACAATGGATATATCTCTTTTTCTATGGGTGATAATTTTGTTAAGATGAATCTCTAGAAGGGCTAGTTCCCTTGATGCAATTTTTGAAAACACTTTTTTGTCTATACACTTTGGATGAAAAGGGTTGAGAAAACAACTAATAAAACTTAAAAAGGTGATGCACCATTAGTATATTTCCTCCCATTTATTGAAATTTTACCACTTATAGTCAAACAAGACTTCTTTTACACAAAACTCACAATTCAAGTTACATTGTCACATCAATGTTTCATAAGTTAGGTCCAAAAGGTATTTTGATGCTTAAGAGGGTAATGAAGGATTAATTTGTAGGATAAAGTCATGAACCACTTCTAAGACACATATACACTTAGAAAATAACACTAACAAAAACTTGTAATAATTGCTCTTCTACACATTTGGTGATCAATCAAGGATAACATGCTAGAAAAGATAATCTTCTACTAGACAAGACCAACAAGATTACAATAACACACAATTAAATAGAATGTGAATAGGCAATATCACTTGTTTATTTATTTAAGATTCATTCAAGTATAAATTTGGATAGGGTTTCACCATTAACCAATGGAGGCTGCTTAATAGAGCTAAAAAAGTCAATATTTATAGCCTTTGAGAGAAGAACAAGGCAAAAGAAGTCCAAAAGTCACTTGGACACTTGTAAATTTTAAAAAAGGGGTTAAAATTTGCATGAAAAAGAGGCATGAGGTGAATTATGTAATGTTAAGAGGTATAATTGTTCATACAAGCCATGAAACCTATGAAAAGTGTCATAAAATTCCTTATCCTAGCTCAAAAAATTGCTTTCATCATTTGGAGCTATTTTAACATCCCACCATTAACTAAGGATAGGTATAATGATTGGGATAAGAGGGAAGGTATTCATGCATGTATTTTCAAGCATTGGTTTTGATCTTAATCATCTAAAAACTTTTGGAAGGAAACCATCACTACCTATAGTCTAAAAACTCCTCTTTTCTGTTACCCCTCACACTTGGCATCAAAATTGGCTTTATTTGTCCATGAAAATCCATGGGAGGGAGTGAATTAAATTTTTTAAGGCTATATATGGCCTTTGAATACTTAGGTACACCTTAAAAAGGATCACACTTAGAGTTTTCACCCTTCTTACCCTTGTGTTCACTATGCCAGTTTTGACTGGCTGAAAGGAAGGCAATTGTTTGAACACTTAAAAAACTTTTTCTTGGAATAAAATGGCCATATGGGGTTATTATAAGTCTTAATATTCCACCCAAACTTTATTTCACTTCCCAACTCCTCTTTTAGCCTATAAAACACAAAAAATGGTGAGAAAAAACCTATTTTACATGATATCCATACAATTCTATATAACTCATTTACATGGGGGGAGCCTAAGGAAGTCTTATACATGTTAAAATAACCTTCCATGCCAAACTATCTTTATATTATCTTTCTAATCTCATTTCCCCATTCGGTCACTGTAAGGGTTTTGGAAGGGTTTGACTAGTTCTGATTCTTAAGGTTAGTTCAAAAAAATTACATGTTAAATTTCCAAACCAATTCCACAAATTGGTTTCCAAGGATCTTCTCTAACTCTTCTGAACTCATTTTATTCCCACACAAATTATCCAATAAGATGCGAGCTCCAAAAGTTGCCTTATCGAGCTTGTTTCTCCAATTTTACATAAGTGTGAGTGGTTTTGAGCTCAATAATGGCTATCTTATTGTTTATCTACATTCCATAAGTTCTAAAACCTATATTATTACCTTAAAAACATGTATCAAATATCTCTACAGTTCACCAAAGAGTAAAAGTGAAAATGCATCACCATTTGGCACTAGGCCTTCCCAAAGCCTAATAGGTTTACTAGGCACCTTGATGAATTTGGATGTTGGGATTGATACCTCATATGTGTACTAGTGTATTAGACATGTTTAAACCTCATTTGAGATCATAAGACCACTACATACCCTTTCAATCACTTTACCTTGTCAACTTCTTTCATTCACCAATTAGACCTAATAGAAACCTTGTCTAGTTGGACTATGTGCAAAGGGAAAATGAGTAATTTGAGGAGTCTGAGATTTATCTATTGCTTATTATCCCTTATTTTCCTCCTATACACCTCATAATATGTTTCTATTAAGTTTAAAAATCTCATTTGTGAGTCCTTTGATCATTTTGACCTCAAAAGCATATCTTACCAAAGTCTAATTTTCCTAAACTGACTGACCTCTAATACAAGAGGTTTTCTAGCTTTCTTGTATGGACTGTTGCCCATATGCCAAGTAAGAAAGGTACATGAGCCTCTTATCAGGATATTAGGATTTTTATGACACATATTTGAACATAATTTATCATTTTTTGGTCATTTAAACTTTCCTTTCACTTCTAGACAGTCCAAGTTTCATTTACCCTTACCAAGTTATACCCTGCTGACTAGATTGAGACACCTCTGCATTTATTGACCCCTATGGATGTTCATGTGTATATTTAGGTATAAAAACAACATAAAATACCTTATTTATCCTTATTATGTCCCTTATAAATCATATGTGTCACCTCACATCAAACCTATACCCTTATAACACAAGAATGTTATGCTCTTAACTCATTTCTTGTCTCAGTCAGACAATGTTGGTTGTAGGTATGTGCGTAGGGTTTTTTTGGAGACTTAAGAACCTAATTTATCTTTCATGGTAATTTATGAATTTACTATAATCTTCATCAAAGTGACCATGCATGACATCACTAGGTCTAAGCTTCTATTTGGCCTTGTCTATATTTAGACTCATCAAACTGAGCACCTTTTCCTATAGGACTGAGAAACCCTATTTCTAACCCCTGTAGGTGTGTATAAGCTTAAATTAAGATTGGTCATGGTAAATTATGGCTTATTTTTAATCTCCTTAGGTCAAAAAACACTTTTTTGTTCTTTCATTTACACTATATGCCCTTGAACACCATCAAATTATTAAACTAGCTCACTGCCTATTTGACTAAGATAAACCCCTTTAAACCCTGTTGGAGGTTATCTTGTATCATTTGACCTTGTGAAAATGTTTGGAATTATATTTTTAAATGAATAATTCAATTTAATTACTTTTTTTAACTCTTATCCATTATTTTAGACCTCAAACTTGATCACTATCTACCTAACTGGGACAAATGTCTATTAGAGCCTGCTGTAGGTGTCCTTGTGTACGGACTGTGGGTGTGAGTAGGGGTTTAAAACACAAGGTGCCATCCTCCTTAAGTGGATTTTGAGTTATTAATACTATCCTAAACCATTCCAAGCAATTACATCAAGGATTATCGTCTCATACTACTAATCTTTAATGAAAAAAGGTTTACTATGGCTCAAGCCTATAGACCTCAAAGAAGGGTTTCAATACATAATTTGATAGTTTTATCCCACTATACAACTGCCTTCCCCTACTTTTCATGACCTAGAAATTTGGAAACTCCCTCTCCATGCTAAAGGATTCAAAATGAATTCATTAGGATTCACTAAACTTATGGTAACTATATTGTATGGTCTTGGCAAAAAGGGGTTAGACCTTTGTTTCCCATTATTAAGGATTGAGTCTCTAAACACAGTCATTGCCTTGAAACGGTGATTACCAAATCCATTTTCCAACCTATTATTCAAAATTTATATACCATGGTATACTCAACATTATAATATCTTCATGAGGGTTTCATTATCTTTTTCAACGTCTCAAAATGGTTTATCTGCTTTCTAACCAGGCCACCTGTAGGTATACATGGTCAAGTACAGGTAGTCAATATGAACATATTCAAACAACATATGATTTATGGACCTTTGATCAGTCCTAATCCTTATGTTTTTTTCAAATGAATATTAACCACATGGGACTCCTAAAGCATGCTTCAACACCTTTACTTCAACATGTTAAATCTCCATGAAAGCACCTGAAGGTGTCTATTAATGGTAGAATTGTGTGCAAGTATGGTATATGACTACAAACTCATGAAAATGCTTAGAAAGTGAGATTAGAAGTTGAAATGATGATAATATAACTTTTTAAACATGAATATTAACCCATCACAATATCTTAAAACCATGAACAAACATGAGACTCTTGGGAACAAAGAAAAACTACCTGTTGCACTCAAAGAAACCAATCTACAAATTAAGATGATTAGCACATAAAAACAACTTGAAAATTTAAACCAAGAATGGAAAGTTTAATAAAACATGGAAAAAATCATTTTAATAAAATATGAGTAATTAGTTTATAAGGATTTGTTTAAATGAAGAGAAAATCGATAGGGTGCACAGACTAGCAGGTAATTTTAGAAGTTGAACTTCAAATGGATGGTTAATAAATCATGGTTGACCAAACCTAAAATTAATGATATGAAAATGGACATACATAAGTGTAATATCACTTCTTAGAATTGTTTGACCTAAAACCCCTTGTGCTTACTGTACCAAGCAAAAACTTGAGTGTCACTTCAATCTACCAAGAAGGGCAAAAATGTAGTAGAATAGTTTTGGATTAAAAATGAAACTTTTAGATCCAAAAAAACATGTATATGAGTTTTATAAATAAGAGGAGACCCCCCATGATCTTCCATATGTGGCACACTTCCTTATGTGTCATATAAGTGCTATTTTCCTTCTTTTTCAACTGATTTTTGAAGTTTAAGTTAGATAACTAGCAACATTCTGATGTAATTGACATCCCTAACATTTCAAATGACTTATTAGATGTTGAAAATGAAAATAAGACACTTGGGAACTTTGAGAAACATGCCATTTGCATTAATGAATCTCAAAAGCACATTAAATGACTCTAAATTAACAAATTGACTTATGTACCTAAGACAAAGGATAAAATTGCATTGAATAACATAAAATGACATAAAATACTCCCATTAAAATATATTTATACCCCTATATCATCTAATAAAACATGTTTTTACCTATAGGGGTCCAAGTTTAACCTAAAAGTCAAACTTGGTCAACAGTAATAAATAACAATTCTTAATTGTTACCTTGTTGAGCATGTGGTAGTCAATACATAGCCTCAACATTCTATCTTCTTAAGAACCACCAGATCACCCCAAGGAGAAACACTTGGACTAATTCTCCAGCTGTCCAAAAGTTCTTGTAGCTAAACTTTTAGCTCTTGAAAATCTACCACATTTAGTCGATAAAGGGCCTTTTAGGTAGAGGCATCCCTTGACATAATATCTATAGAGAATTCAGACTCACGCTTATGTGGAGTACCAAGTAGTTTTTTAAGAAAACATCCATAAATTCTTTAAAATTGAAAAATATTGATAGGGTTGTTCTTTTTTCCTTGGGCAAGTCTTATAACTGAACTAAATAGAGCTTATAACCCTTTTTCATATCCCTCTTTAACTATAGAGATGAAAGTACTTTTTGTGCTTTTGGTCTTTTGATGCCTTATATTTTGACATGCTTTCCAATGTCATCAATGCATTGCATTCTTTTTTCCAAAAAATCAAGTGTTGCTTGGTGCCACTATAACCAATCTATGTTCAAGATGACACCATGGGACCCCAAGCAGGTTAAAAAATACATTTACCTTGGTTTTGTATATAACACAATCAAGATCAACATATTCTAAATACTCTTCAAAAGGAACCTTCTTACTAGTACAAAATTCAACTTCCCATCCTTATCTTAACTAAACAGGTTTTACTTTGCATTGACTGGAAATGATTGGGGAAATAAACTTGTCTGTTGTGTTGGGTGAATATTTTGTCATCAACTAACTGATGGCAAAATGGGGATATCAGCCACAGCATAAGGGAGATTTACACCACGAGTGTGGCTTTACCAGATCTAGACGAGGTAAATCTCTCCTCTCATCAAGGGGAGGTTCCCTATCAATATTTATGTGCTATAGGCATACATATAATTAAGCAAAAAATAACACATGGGGGTGGTATAATAGCATCTACTTCTCTTTTTTCAGAAGTAATGTATGAAGGACAAAAGAGGAAAATCCCTGGTCTAAAGCTAACAACACTCCTCTTCTTTTAGGAATGGTATCAGACGAAGAGCAATAAATTACCTGAAGTAACAAAGTCACAAGAACGCTCACGCAAACACAAAGTCTTCCGTAGCTTCTCTACAGATTCGGAACAAGTATAACCGTAGAGTAAAGTGAAGCACAAAGTCTTCACCTAAAACTACAAAAGATAACTGAATCTCAAAGACAAAAGTAGCACAAAGTCTATCTTCTATCCTCTAGAAATGCCTTTAGATAATATAAACACGCCCACTGCTTACAAAATCAAATAAACAAGATATTTCTAGGAAAAAGACATAAGAACTATTTCCTAAATCACACAGATAATCTCAACACAAAGTCTGAAACAAACCTGCTTCTCATTTATTTCATCAGAATATGATTTACAAATTTGAGCACAAAGTCTCAAAATTTGTTTCAATTCCAGTAGTGTTTGCTATTAAATTTTCCAGAAGACCGATTACAAATGAGGTCTCCACTATATATAGGGAGAAAATCCTCAAAAATAGAAAATAATAAAATATAAAATATCTTGGTCAAAGATGACTCATCTTTGAATTTTAGATATTTTCCAAAATATTTACAAGTAATTACATATTACAAAATTGCATGCATTCTGCACAAAATAGAAATGCATAAAGATAGAAGAAGAGAGAAGGGGGAGAGAGAAAATGTCAATTCTTGCTGCCGGACTTCTTCAGATGAGCATCGTACATGGCGATTGATGCCTAAATTCCTATGCTGTCTGGCGCAACTGCCTTCTTGGAGATAACTCTTGCTCTGATCAGTGCGTCTTTCAATGCTGTGATGGCTTTAGAGTGGCCAATTAATTTGGATTTCAAATTCTCCAATGTTAACTGAGCATCCAGAATGCTGTCCACAGAAGTCATTGAGAAAGACGCTCCTTCAAAATCTTTCCGGATCATCCCTTCGAAATTTTGAATCATTTCTTCTGCTGGAAGGAACTGATGATCCTTCGAGGTCAAGTTGTAGGGCAGCTCTTCTAACTTGTTTAGCAAGCTCAGGTCACTTTTATCACTAGCTTCCTTGAAAGCTTTAAGATTGTCAATTAGATCCTTAAGTACCTGAATCCTGAAGATCATTGACTCTTTGGTCTCAACATAGGAATCTTTGTTGGGGATGACACCGATAGATATCAGGGCACTCTTTTTGAGACCTTTCATCTCTTTCCATCTGCTGAGATCTTTCTCCAAGCTGTCAATTTCTTGAGAGATAAGGGAGACAAAATCGTCTACCTGAGTTTTCAATCTCTTCATTTTATCTGTTCTATCCACAACTTTTGATAGCAAAGAGACTCCCTGACTGTGTATCCTCTCAATATATTCCTCCATTACCTTCCCCTTTAAATAGGTCTTTTTAGCTTTCTGAATGACTGAATCATCCATGGAAAAGGCCTCTGGAGTTGCCGCCTCTGTTGGAATAGTGAACCTTTTGATCACTGCTGTTAACTACTCGGCTTTGGCTTTATAGTAATCCTTCATCTCCTTCTCTCTGTCAAATTTCTAGACCATAATGTCCATCGCTGACTGAAGATCGCTCTTTGCACCTTCGTGAGTAACTTTGCCAAGTTCAACACGAGAGATGGAATAGCTGCTCATCTCAAAACCCTCAAGGGTTGCGTCCTGAGGAGGCTTGGCAATTTCTAGAAATTTTTGCCCCTTTTCTTCGACCAACTTGGAGAGGATTTTTGGCCTTTTAGGAGCCTTTGCTTCGCCGGTATTATCTTACCAAAGTCGAATTCATCTGGGGAGATGGCCATTTTCTTTCTTTTTGGTGTGAAAGCAGACATCCAAGGCGAAAGAGAAGTGTCTGTTGTAACAATAGTTACCTCTATCGGTGTCAATGTAGTAGCTTCGACACTACTAGTGGTGACAGTAGTTGCAGTTGGAGTAACTGGCGAAACTGTATCAATCAGTGATTCTGGCTTCGACGCAGGACTTGGTGGCAGGTTGAAAGACAGAGATGATAGACTTGGAATGGATCCATAAGAGCGAGGGGAACCTACTAAAGGACCCTGAGGATCACCAAAAACAACCCTGGAAGGGGAAGCGGCTCCAGAAGAGAGAACATTGATAGAAGAAGCAGGTACTATAGGAGATTGAGGGGGAGAAGGAGAGGCGCTCTTGATCGGATGTGCTTGTCCCGGCGAGATTGGAGACCCAACACTTGGCTGTTCCAGAGGTTGATCTGCTTTCCCTATGGATTGGGCTACCTGTGCCTTGGGGCTTTGTTCTTTGGTTCTTTCAGCTGCCATTTCAGGATCTTGTGCAAGCTTAGGTTTTTTTAGAGACAAAAATGATTCTAGGCTTGTGTGGAATGGAAGGAGAAGGAACATCACCTTTGTTTTTCATTCGGTTCTCTGCCTTTCTTCTCAATTCTGCTTGATACTCAGCCTCTGATCCTGTGACAAATTCTTTCAGGGTGATCCCTTTAGCTGCTAACCAATCATTGGTGTTAGCCAATACTGGTTCGAATCTCTTCCTCAGAGAAGTCAGTTCCTTTTGAGACCAGTTAATTGGAGGGAAAGGGGAACTATCGACCTTTTCTACCAGATATCTGCTGTTTACGATATTCTCATCGTCAATTAAACCTGAAAGGATCTCTGCGAGCCTGAGGTACTCTATCTGTTCAAGTGTGAGATGGCAATAGTTCATTTTCCTTATCTCATCAGTCGTCCTCATGTCTACCCAAATATCTTCAATCATGGGCTCGTGGAACTGGGTTTTCCTTCGAATCGTCTCTCTGACTCCTCTGTAGTCAAATTTCTCCCGTCTTTTGAATGTTTGATGGTAACCATTTGCATTTCTGTTTCCATAATTTTGGCTTTAGTTGATGTAGCAACTGAGAACTTGCCAATCTGGATAGGAAACTTGAAGCTAGGTCTCTTAAGTTCCATCTATTTTGCATGTACGACAGCTAGTTGTCGGCAAAGCTCCATTAGAACTAACCTGTCTGAAGGGAATCTGGGGAGCATATACGGGTATGCTTGGTAGAAACCTACCCGAAGATAGCAAAATGTAGAGAACTAGAGGAACATGTAGCCATAACTGTTCACCACCGTCCAGGCCTCGTCTGATATTCTCTTCTGCTCCAGCTGAGGGTCGAAGAGACACAAGAATACGACGAAGAATGCATCATTTACTCACCTAAAATGACGTGTTGACCCTTGAAGCATCAGCTAAGGATAGTATGAGTAGACTGGGGTGGTCTTTCTATCTCCCTCTGTTTTCAAACCTGGGAAAGATCGCATTGCAGTAGCTATATAGACCAGGTACGAGGTCATATAGAATTTAAAGGAGATTTGTACCCTGGTCAGTTATTCGTGGATAGCGTTGCTGATTTGCTCCACCCAAAAGATGGTTTGTTTGCCTTGGAGGATGATCTTAATGAACGGATACATCCATTCATAAAATTGTGAAGAGGACGGGAGGCCCCGTACTCTGCTGAGGAGGGTGATTAAGTCACCAACTTCTTCGACGAAATCACTTTTGGGGAAGCTTTTCGGCCATCTAGAGAGACTGGTCCTTGGGGTCTTTATCCATTTATGGTCTATGACCTTCTTTTCCCTTTCGGGGTCTTTGTCGTACTCCTTTTGCGCATTTTTGAAGTCAATTTGGGTTACTTCGGTGGCTGGCAGACACAGGAAAACTTTGTCAATAAAATCAGGGTCTAACCAAATTATCATGCTACCACTGGCGTCTGAGACCGATCTGGTCTCTTTGTTGTAAAAGCATGTGCACTGGAGGATGAACTCTACATGATGTGCTGCTATCGGGAAGGCGGCCACTAGGTGGATGTTGCTCTCAACAATCCTCTTTATCCCAGTGCTGGGATTTGTTGCCTTGGTTCGCCCCAGGAATTCAGCCATGTCCACGTGGCCGATCTTGGTATCTCGAATGTCATCGACATTTGAGGTGACTGTTGTGAGTGAGAAGACGCCCTGATACTTGTACTTCATGGTCTTTACCTTTGAGGGAGATGCTTTTGTCATAGGGGACAATCTTGATTGGATGGGAGCAGGTGTACAGGAGCTCGCTGAAGGTGCTGCAGCCATAGATGAAAGGAGAGTGAGTGAGAGAGAGAGAGCACAATTTAAGTGACATGAGTTACTGGAGGTCACTTAAATAGGCCAGGTCAAGCAAAGGAGTGGAGAACGAGGAAGAGAAAGCGTGAAAGGGACAACTCGGAAAAAAATTTCGAGAGTTAGCTGAAAAATGGAAGAAATATGCAGGGGCGGTGAAAATCGCCACCCTTACAAGAAAGGATGCAAGGCCTTGCAAAAAAGGATGCAGGGGCGGCAAAAATTGTTGCCCTTGCAAAGAGGATGCAGGGGCGGCGAAAATCGCTGCCCTTGCAAAAAAGGATGCAGGGGCGGCAAAAATCGCCGCCCTTGCAAAGAGGAACGTAGGGGCGGCAAAAATCGCCGCCTTTGCAGGGGAAAGCAAAAGAGTGCAGAGGCGGCGAAAATAGCCACCCTCGCACTTGACAAAGGAAACATGGAAGGGTGGCGTATTTCGCTGCCCTTGCACGAAAGATGCAAAAAATGTGGGTGGCAAAAAATGCCGCCCGCACGAGGCCGCGGTGGAAAAAACTGCGGGCAGGAAGGGGGAAGAAGAAAAAAATGAAAACATCTTAAAACAACTAAGCAAGAAAGAAAAACAAGAAATAAATTTAAAAACAAACCCTACCTAGAAAATGCATGTGCCACGAGGTCAGATCCACGAGCTGGTGCGTTGAAATGTCTCTTGGGGTGCTCAGGTGCAAGAGGTAGGAGGAGGAGAGGAAGCAGTGAGAAGAAAGAGGCTCAAATCAAAATATATAGGGTGAAAAACTCCCCCCAACAACCCGTCGCACGCAGCCATAAATGCCTTGCATAGAAATCGAGACATGCAAGGGTGGCAAAATTTGCCGCCCTTGCACTTAGTCGGTCTTTTTGGCAGGGGCAGCAAAAATCACTACCCTTGCAGAAAAATTATAGGGGCGGCAAAAATCGCCGCCCTTGCAGGAAAAGGCAAAAAGAGACCAACTCTGGAAGGAGAAAAAAAAGAAAAAGAAAAAGGGGAAGGGAAAACTTGGCCTCGACGGGATAGTAACCACTCCCCGATCCAACCAAGACGAAAACGAATTATAGAATTCGTATCAAAAAAAAAATGAACTTAGAGAGACAAAAGACGAAACAGACAAGTTCCGTAGGAGGTTGCTTCCAAAATGAGCTAAGCCAATTTTGGAAACAATAGCTGACTCCTGTTGGGGAACTTCTGCATAATCAAAATGATTAGCGGAAGCAAAATCCAGTCTCTAAGTGCCTTCATCCAAGCCATGGGGCTACGGAGTCGAGCGAGAAATGAGAAAGAAAAATAGACAAAACATAAGAACTGTACACATTTTACAAATGGACTCATTCGAGCTTCAAGGGTTGAAAAGCTTTAGATGCTGCCCATTGTGAGGTAGTGTAAATGGTGTTCCATCTTTATACTCTAGCAAAAAGCTGGCCTCGCCACAGAGCTACCGAATGGTGAACGGACCCCTCCACAGGGAGTCGAATTTGCCATGCATCCCTTTTGGTTCACGTCGCTTGTCCCATAACAAGACTTGATTTCTGACTTAGAACTCATGCGCTTTAGCTTTTTTATCAAAAAGTGCGGTCCTGATGTTCCTTGATCCGATCCACCACCATAACTCATTGTTCATTCAGCTCGGTCAGACACATGATCCGCTTGTCAACTGAGCTTTCGAAGGTTGAGTCTTCGATTGCTCTGGTTAATCTGAGTGCTGGTAGTTCAAAGGTGATGGGAATTTTTGCATTTCGTCCATATAAGAGTTGGAAAGGTGACATACCTATAGCTCTTTTGGGTGTTATCCTGTCGGCCCATAAAGCGTCATACAAAGCTTTGTGCCAGGTTCTCTGATTGTCATCCACCAACTTCCTGATGATGGTGACCAGGTTCTTGTTGCTCGATTCTGCTTGACCATTTCCTTGAGGGAAATAATCTAAGGTGTGAGACAAGGCAATCCCATAATGGAAACAAAATTGAGTGATTTCATGCGACGAAAAATAGGCCGCATTATCCGTCACAATTTTTAGTGGAACCCCAAACCTGGAGATGATATTTTCTTTGAGGAAGCCGCATACTACTTCAGATGTAGCATGCTTGGTTGGTATGGCCTCCACCCATTTAGTAAAATAATCTTTCACGGTGAGGACATAATTATGTCTGGCACTTGAAGACGGGTTAACTGCACCAATGAAATCAATACCCCATTGCTGAAATAGTTCCTCGATCACAACTAGCTTGAGGGGCAAAGCAGGCAACTTAGGCTTTCCAACGAATTGTTGACACAGCTCACACTTACGCACCCATTTGTAAGCATCTTGAAAAAGTGTGGGCTAATAGTACCTTTCTCGTAGAATCTTGTGTGCCGTCACCGGTGCGGAGAAATGTCTTCCACAGGCCAAATTGTGGAAAGATTCTAAAAGTCTTCCTTGTTGAATTTTGTCAACACAACGAAGAAATGCCCCATCCAAGTTTCTCTTATAAAGACCATTGTCTGACAGAACATAACCAACTGCTTTCAATTTAACATTCCATTTTTCCTTAAAAGAAAGATGAGGAGAACACTCACCATATGTTAGGAAATGAGCAATGTTAGAATACCACTCATCAGTAGTGGCGACAAAGAGAATTGTAGGCATGCTTTTGATATCTTGTTCTTCACTTTTTAATTCATCTGGGATGTTGTTGGTGATCAGTTGGTAGAGACCCCTTCCTCGTACGAGCTTGGTTGGTTTGATGTCCAGATCGAATTCCTGAGTTTTGGCAATCCAGTTACCTCTCTTTGTACCAAACTCTTGCTGAGTCAAAATAGATTTTATCATTGTATCTGGCACGAGAACTTTGGTGTGAGAATTCAGGATATAAAACCTGAAATGCTTGACAGCCTTGACCACGGCGTATGCATGTTTCTCCATAAGGGAATATTTCAATTCGTGATTTTTGAGTGGGCAACTCATGAATGAAATAGGAGATTCTACATTTTTTGAATTGGGTTGAACCAAAATAGCTGATAGTGTATGCTCAGAGGCATAACTATATATCTTGAAACCTTTAGTATAGGCTGGACAGACTAAGACTGGTGCCCGAGCAATTGCTTCTTTAATTTCTTTGAACGCTAATTTGCCCTCGACGATCCACCTAAATGTGGCATTGCTCTTCATCATGTTGACAATGTGACGGGTTTTCTCGGCGAATTCCAGAATGAATCTCCTAAAAAAATTCATCTTTCCAAAGAAAGAGTGAACCGCGGTCTTACTGGTAGGTAGAGTAAGTTCCTGTATGGATCTAACTCTTTCTGAATCAATTCTGATGCCTTCTCGAGACACTATGTGTCCAAGAAGTTTCCCTTCAGTTACTCCGAAGACGAATTTCTTTGGGTTTAACGAAATGCCATTTTGACGGCAGCGTTCTAGTATCTTTTGCAAATGGCGAACATGTTCAGAACGCTGTTTTGAAAAAACTGTCAAATCATCTAGATACACTACAATGAATTTTTTCATTACATCTTTGAAAGCGAGATTCATGGCCCTTTGAAAAGTGGCGCCTGCATTTATTAGACCGAACGGCATCCTGCGGTAAGCGAAAGTGCCCCAGGGTGTGGTGAACGCTGTCTTATGTTGGTCTGCTTTCCTGACCTCAACTTGGTTGTAACCCAAAAAACTGTCAAGCATTGATAACATTTTTGAACCTGTTACCATCTGTAAGACTTGATCCATAATGGGGAGGGGGTAGTTGTCTTTTAAGGACAACTGATTCAAGTTCCTGAAATCTACATAAATTCGAATCTCACCATTTTTCTTTCTGACGGGTACTATGTTAGCAACCCATGTGGAGTGATGAATCGAAAAAATTATCCGAGCATCTAACATCTTTTGTATCTCAGCTAGAATAGTACCTGAAATTTTTGGATTATATTGCCTGGATTTCTGTTTCTAAGGCACAGAGTTGGCCTTCAGGGGAATGTCATGATGGATGTCATGTGGCCTGAGAGATTTCAAGTCATCGTAAGAGTAAGCCAACACATCCCTATATTGACGGAGTAAACTAGCAAGCTCAAACCTTTCTTTGGAAGTGCAACATTTCCCAATGTTTACCATCTTAGGGTCGTGCTTGGTCCCCAAGTTGACTTGATCAAAATCTTGAGAAGAATTTGAACCTGTCTGCTGTTGTTTGACAAACCTATCATGGTCATCAAACAACTTCTCTAGAAAAACCAAACCTTTGGGAATTTTATTCCCTTTGAGTTGTAGAAAATCTTCACCCGTATTGGTCTAGGTTTCAGGGGCTAGTCCGCACTCCCAGGGCTCACTACCCTCAAAACACAATTGTTTGAAAGTGTCCTTTTGCTCCAAGAAGGTGATGATTTGATCATCGTTATTAAACACCTGCCAGTGGTCGACATTGTCTGGTACACTTGGTCAGAAAACTAGCTCAATAGTATACTTATCTCCCTTAAAATCTAGGTGGGGAATCAGGAGGGTGGCAGAGACAGCCAATGCATCTGCTCGATCATTGAATTCCCTTAGAATGGTGGAGATATTGAAGGCGTCAAAATTTTTGATCTGATCCCATACCAGATTACGGTAATGGCACAACCTCTCATTCTTGGTCTGATAGAGGTTCCTTACCTGACAGACTATCAACTCAGCATCTCCTTTAGCATGGAGTTTCCTAACACCCTTTTCTTTGGCAGCCTATAGTCAAAGCAACAGGGATTCATATTCGGCCGTGTTGTTAGTATTGTTGAATTGCAATTTGTAGGAAAAAGGAGTAATTTCTCCCTAAGGGGATACCAACACAACTCCTGCTCTTGATCCAGTAGAAGAGCAACTGCCGTTGAACTCCAAAGTCCATAGCTCATCAGGTATTACTTTTTTAATAAAAACTTTTCCGTTTTGGGGAAAGGGTTTTTTTATGTGTTCATTTTGCTTGGGCATTCTGCCCTTCATGTCAGCTGAAACCAAAACCAAATCATCACCCGTAGGAGTTTCATTTAATGCACCGTGGATCTCGTCCATGGGTAAGAAATAAGTGCCCATGCCTGATGACTCAAATAAAATCTGAGCTTCAGGTGCTGTGGAATGAGTAACTACATACCTGGCTTCTTTTTTAGGAAGCAATTTTTTCATGATGCCTTGAACTGGAATCCTTGCTTCTGATAGGTCCATGCTTAACTCGCCCCCAACATCCTTATAGAAATTCCACCCAAGCAGGATGCCGTAAGATGCTGGAACATCAGCTACTAGAACCGTCATTTTTATTCGCTTTTCTGGAAAAGTTGCAAAGGCGTATTGGGCATCTTTTATTTGGCCAAGGAGGGGAACCTGTTTGTTTTCCATAGAAAAACACCTCCTAAAAGTTTTGGTCAAAGTTAGGCCGAGAGAATCTGCCACCTTGGTAGGCATAACATTATCTGAAGCCCTAGAGTCTATAATACAATTACTTAATTTGTAACCATTTATAAGCAGGGAAACATAGAAAGGTTCTATTTTTTCGAGAGCGATAGGAGGAGTCACAACCAGATTATTTTGGGTTGGTTGGTCTATGGGGAGATCAGGAACAACTTTTAAAGAATCTTGTCCTACAGGGATAGCTTTATTTTTAACATATTTGGCTAACCTATCGAACTGTTCTGGGTTAGATCTCAAATACTCAACCTCTGTCATCTGAATCTTAGTCTTTCTAGCATGCTCAATTATATCAAATGATTGAAAAGAAGTTGCAATAGAAGAAGAGATCACATCATCAGAGGCTTTGACAGGTACTTCGCTGGCCTGAGTAGTAGAAGAGGGGGATATTGAGTGATTGGGAGTACTTACTTTTTTATGAGTTACCTGATCTTTTGATTGTGGAGGTAATGGAGTCCCGCGTTTGGCAATAGAAACTACTGGCCGGGGCTCATCATCTGCCTTCCCTTTGTCAGTATGTGAAGCTGACTGATTTTGAGATCTGGTAAAAATAGCATAAGTTTTCTCTGAATCTTCCCCTTTACTCCCAGCTTCATCTTGGTAATCCAGGAAACTGATGTTGGAATCGCCCGCTAATTCTTCCTCCTATTCATTAAAGAGGTTAACATTTTTTGATTGATCTAGCTGTGGTTGAAAAGAGTTGTCGTGTTCAGTCTCCAGGTATCTGACCGCTGAATTGACAGGTGCTGCTTCAATAGCTAATCTTCCTGAAGGGGGAGGTAGGCGGTTTGATTGCCCTTGGATCCGGGCAGTCTTACCTTGATATTGCTGATTTTGAAATGTCCTCCTGGGTGCATCTCGATAGGTAGGAGCAGACGTACCTTGGGCAATTTGTCTTTTCAAAGCTATTAGTTCATTGGTTAATTTTTGCACCATAGGATCTGTAGTGCCCGTGGAAGAGCTTTCAGTAGGTGAGGGGAATTTATTTTTACTAGAATCTTTCTTGATCTTGCCTGCCAGGATAAGATCATCTTCAATCTTGATAGCCAAACCTTGAGCCAAGGCTAGGTCCATAGGGCCAGCTCGTCTCAACAAGAAACTTACTTCAGAAAGCTGAGAATTGATGAAAAAGCATTTGAAATTTTCCGGCGTGGGTTGAGCTACAGTTGGAATATGGTTTCTCAACTTGTTGAATTTGGCTATGAAATCTCTCATGGGTTCCTGGGATTCTTTTTTTAATTGTGTCAGCTGAGCTAACAAAGCATGTGCATCTTCAGCGGGTTTAAATCTAGCTTCAAATATGGACTTTAGCGTATCCCAGCTTGTCACTGACACAGCCTGCAGGTGATAAAACCAATCCGCGGCAGCTCCTTGTGAAGTTTCCACAAAGAGTCTTACTGCCACATCTTCAAATTCGACCCTGATTACGCCACATGCTATGGAGAAAGCAACAATATGCTCATCGGGGTGAACCTTTCCATCGCCAAAAAACTTAGGAATTTTTTTCCTAGAACAACGAGGTAGTTCATGCAGAGGTGGGGTTAAATTAAGAGGGCTAAAGGAATTACCCCACGGGCCTTGAGCCATTACGATAAGAGGATGAAAAGGTGGAATAACAAACCTCGGTGGAGTGTTTATAGGTAGGCGGTGATTAACAGCGGGAAAATGAGTCCTACCTCGTGTTGGTGATCTGCCAAGGCTAGAAGGAAAACTTCTAGATCGTTGAATAGAGGTTGATGAAGGAAACAGATCAAAATTAATCTGTTGCGCTAATTCAAACATAGGGTCGACAAAACCCTTAGATTTATGACTTCTGATGTAGCGTGGAGTTGCCAGATTTTTAAAACAAAAATGGGACTAAAACTACTTCAAGTTGAAGCTTGAGGCTTCAAGATGTGCATTCTTCCTAGAAGCTCTGGTTTTGCAGACCAGATAACGTAATAGAGATGGAGGGAGATGGTAAGGCTATAATGATAATGGGTAAGACATGAAACAGAGTCGCCAGATTATGTAATGGATAAGGGTAGGGACTACTTCAACCTGAAACTTGAGGTTTCAGACTGCACATCTGAATCCCTAGTGGAGTCGCCAAAAACTGTTGGGTTAATATTTTGTCATCAACTAACTAATAGAAAAATGGAGATATCAGCCACAGCATAAGGGAGATTTACACCACGAGGAGTGTGGCTTTACCAGATCTAGACGAGGTAAATCTCTCCTCTCATCAAGGGGAGGTTCCCTATCAATATTTATGTGCTATAGGCACACATATAATTAAGCAGAAAATAACACATGGGGGTGGTATAACAGCATCTACTTCTCTTTTTTCAGAAGTAATGTATGAAGGACAAAAGACGAAAATCCCTGGTCTAAAGCTAACAACACTCCTCTTCTTTTAGGAATGGTATCAGATGAAGAGCAACAGATTACCTGAAGTAACAAAGTCACAAGAACGCTCACGCAAACACAAAGTCTTCCGTAGCTTCTCTACAGATTCGAAACAAGTATAATCGTAGAGTAAAGTGAAGCACAAAGTCTTCACCTGAAACTACAAAAGATAACTGAATCTCAAAGACAAAAGTAGCACAAAGTCTATCTTCTATCCTCTAGAAACGCCTTTAGATAATATAAACACGCCCACTGCTTACAAGATCAAATAAACAAGATATTTCTAGGAAAAAGACATAAGAACTATTTCCTAAATCACACAGATAATCTCAACACAAAGTCTGAAACAAACCTGCTTCTCATTTATTTCATCAGAATATGATTTACAAATTTGAGCACAAAGTCTCAAAAATTGTTTCAATTCCAGTAGTGTTTGCTATTAAATTTTCCAGAAGACCGATTACAAATGAGGTCTCCACTATATATAGGGAGAAAATCCTCAAAAATAGAAAATAATAAAATATAAAATATCTTGGTCAAAGATGACTCATCTTTGACTTTTAGATATTTTCCAAAATATTTACAAGTAATTACATAAGACAAAATTGCATGCATTCTGCACAAAACAAAAATGCATAAGGATAGAAGAAGAGAGAAGGGGGAGAGAGAAAATGTCAATTCTTGCTGCCAGACTTCTTTAGATGAGCATCGTACATGGCAATCGATGCCTAAATTCCTATGCTGTCTGGCACAACTATGTTCTTGGAGACAACTCTTGATCTGATCAGTGCGTCTTTCAATGCTGTGATGGCTTTAGAGTGGCTAGTTAACCTGGATTTCAAATTCTCCAATGTTAACTGAGCATCCAGAATGCTGTCCACCGAAGTCGTTGAGAAAGATGCTCCTTCAAAATCTTTCCGGATCATCCCTTTGAAATTTTGAATCATTTCTTCTGCTGGAAGGAACTGATGATCCTTCGAGGTCAAGTTGTAGGGCAGCTCTTCTAACTTGTTTAGCAAGCTCAGGTCACTTTTATCACTAGCTTCCTTGAAAGCTTTAAGATTGTCAATTAGATCCTTAAGTACCTGAATCCTGAAGATCATTGACTCTTTGGTCTCAACATAGGAATCTTTGTTGGGGATGACACCGATAGATATCATGGCACTCTTTTTGGGACCTTTCATCTCTTTCCATCTGCTGAGATCTTTCTCCAAGCTGTCAATTTCTTGAGAGATAAGGGAGACAAAATCGTCTACCTGAGTTTTCAATCTCTTCATTTTATCTGTTATATCCACAACTTTTGATAGCAAAGAGACTCCCTGACTGTGCATCCTCTCAATATATTCCTCCATTACCTTCCCCTTTAAATAGGTCTTTTCAGCTTTCTAAATGACTGAATCATCCACGGAAAAGGCCTCTGGAGTTGCTGCCTCTGTTGGAATAGTGAACTTTTTGATCACTGTTGTTAACTACTCGGCTTTGGCTTTATAGTAATCCTTCATCTCCTTCTCTCTATCAAATTTTTGGACCATAATGTCCATCGCTGACTGAAGATCGCTCTTTGCACCTTCGTGAGTAACTTTGCCAATTTCAACACGAGAGATGGAATAGCTGCTCATCTCAAAACCCTCAAGGGTTGCGTCCTGAGGAGGCTTGGCAATTTCTAGAAATTTTTGCCCCTTTTCTTCGACCAACTTGGAGAGGATTTTTGGCCTTTTAGGAGCCTTTTCTTTTGCCGGTATTATCTTACCAAAGTCGAATTCATCTGGGGAGATGGCCATTTTCTTTCTTTTTGGTGTGAAAGCAGACATCCAAGGCGAAAGAGAAGTATCTATTGTAACAATAGTTGCCTCTGTCGATGTCAATGTAGTAGCTTCGACACTACTGGTGGTGACAGTAGTTGCAGTTGGAGTAACCGACAAAACTGTATCAATCAGTGATTCTGGCTCCAGCGCAGGACTTGGTGGCAGGTTGAAAGACGGAGATGATAGACTTGGAATGGATCCGAAAGAGCGAGGGGAACCTGCTGAAGGACCCTGAGGATCACCAAAAACAACCCTGGAAGGGGAATCAACTCCAAAAGAGGGAACACTAATAGGAGAAGCGGGTACTGCAGGAGATTGAGGGGGAGAAGGAGAGGCACTCTTGATCGGATGTGCTTGTCTCGGTGAGATTGGAGACCCAACACTTGGCTGTTCTGGAGGTTGATCTGCTTTCCCCATGGATTGGGCTACCTGTGCCTCGGGGCTTTGTTCTTTGGTTCCTTCAGCTACCGTTTCAGGCTCTTGTGTAAGCTTAGGTTTTTTAGAGACAAAAATGATTCTAGGCTTGTGTGGAATGGAAGGAGAAGGAACGTCACCTTTGTTTTTCGTTCGGTTCTTTGCCTTTCTTTTCAATTCTACTTGATACTCAGCCTCTGATCCTGTGACGAATTCTTTCAGGGTGATTCCTTTGGCTGCTAACCAATCATTGATGTTAGCCAATATTGGTTCGAATCTCTTCCTTAGAGAAGTCAGTTCCTTCTGAGACCAGTTAATTGGAGGGAGAGGGGAACTAGCGACCTTTTCCACCAAATATCTACTGTTTACGATATTCTCATCATCAATTAAACTTGAAGGGATCTCTGCGAGCCTGAGGTACTCTATCTATTCAAGTGTGAGACAACAATAGTCCATTTTCCTTATCTCATCAGTCCCCCTCATGTCTACCCAGATATCTTCAATCATGGGCTCGTGGAACTGGGTTTTCCTTCGGATCGTCTCTCTGACTCCTCTATAGTCAAATTTATCCCATCTTTTGAATGGTTTGATGGTAACCATTTGCATTTATGTTTCCATAATTTTGGCTTTAGTTGATGTAGCAACTGAGAACCTGCCAATCTGGATAGGAAACTTGAAGCCGAGTCTCTTAAGTTCCATCTGTTTTGTGTGTACGACAGCCAGTTGTCGGCAAAGCTCCATTAGAACTAACCTGTCTGAAGGGAATATGGGGAGCATATATGGGTATCTTTGGTAGAAACCTACCCGAAGATAGAAAAATGTAGAGAATTGGAGGAACATGCAGCCATAACCATTCACCACCGTCTAGGCCTCGTCTGATATTTTTTTCTGCTCCAGCTGAGGGTCAAAGAGACACAGGAATACGGTGAAGAATGCATCATTTACTCGCTTGAAATGATGTGTTGACCCTTGAAGCGTCAACTGAGGATAGTATGAGTAGACCGGGGTGGTCTTTCTATCTCCCTCTGTTGTCAAACTTGAGAAAGATCGCATTGCAGCAGCTATATAGACCAAGTACGAGGTCATGTAGAATTTGAAGGAGGTTTGTACCTTGGTCAGTTGTTCGTAGATAGCGTTGCTGATTTGCTCCCCCCAAAAGATGGTTTGTTTGCCTTGGAGGATGATCTTAATGAACGGATACATCCATTCATGAAATTGTGAAGAGGACGGGAGGCCCCATACTTTGCTGAGGAGGGTGATTAAGTCACCAACTTCTTCGACAAAATCACTTTTGGGGAGCTTTTCGGCCATCTAGAGAGACTGGTCCTTGGGGTCTTTAGCCATTTATGGTTTATGACCTTCTTTGCCCTTTCAGGGTCTTTGTCGTACTCCTTTTGCGCATTTTTGAAGTCAATTTGGGTTACTTCGGTGGCTGGCAGACACAGGAAAACTTTGTCGATAAAATCAGGGTCTAACCGAATTATCATGCTACCACTGGCGTCTGAGACCGATCTGGTCTCTTTGTTGTAAAAGCGTGCGCACTGGAGGACGAACTCTACATGATGTGCTGCTATCGGGAAGGCGGCCACCAGGTGGATGTTGCTCTCAACAATCCTCTTTATCCCAGTGCTGGGATTTGTTGCCTTGGTTTGCCCCAGGAATTTGGCCATGTCCACGTGGCCGATCTCGGTATCTCGAATGTCATCGACATTCGAGGTGACTGATGTGAGTGGGAAGATGCCCTGATACTTGTACTGCATGGTCTTTGCCTTTGAGGGAGATGCTTCCGTCATAGGGGATGATCTTGATTGGACGGGAGCAGGTGTACAGGAGCTCGCTGAAGGTGCTGCAGCCATAGACAAAAGGAGAGTGAGCGAGAGAGGGAGAGCACAATTTAAGTGACATGGGTTACTGGAGGTCACTTAAATAGGCTAGGTCAAGCAAAGGAGCGGAGAACGAGGAAGAGAAAGCGCAAAAGAGACAACTCAGAAATTTTTTTTGGGAGTTAGCTGAAAAATGGAAGAAATATGCAGGGGCGGCGAAAATCGCCGCCCTTGCAGGAAAGGATGCAGGGGCGACAAAAATCGCCACCCTTGCAAAGAGGAACGCAGGGGCGGCAAAAATCGCCGCCTTTGCAGGGGAAAGCAAAAGAGTGTAGAGGCGGTGAAAATCTCTGCCCTCGCACTTGACAAAGGAAACGTGGAAGGGTAGCGTATTTCGTCACCCTTGCACAGAAGATGCGAAAAATGTGGGTGGCAAAAAATGCCGCCCGCACGAGGCCGTGGTGGAAAAAACTATGGGCAGGAAGGGGGAAGAAAAAAGAAATAAAAATATCTAAAAACAACTAAGCAAGAAAGAAAAACAAGAAATAAATCTAAAAACAAACCCTACCTGGAAAATGCGCATGCCACGAGGTCGAATCCGTGAGCTGGTGCATCGAAATGTCTCTTGGGGTGCTCAGGTGCAAGAGGTAGGAGGAGGAGAGGAAGCAGTGAGAAGAAAGAGGCTCAAATCAGAATATATAGGGTGAAAAACTCCCCCCAACAACCCGCCGCGTGCGGCCATAAATGCCTTGCATGGAAATCGAGACGTGCAAGGGTGGTGAAATTCGCCGCCCTTGCACTTAGTCGGTCTCTTTTGCAGGGGTGGAAAAAATCGCTGCCCTTGCAGGAAAATTGCAGGGGCGGCAAAAATCGCCGCCCTAGCAGGAAAAATGCAGGGGCGGCAAAATTCGCTGCCCTTGCAGGAAAAGGCAAAAAGAGACCAACTCCGAAAGGAGGAAAAAAAGAAAAAGAAAAAGGGGAAGGGAAAACTTGGCCTCGACGGGATAGTAACCACTCCCCGATCCGACCAAGACGAAAATGAATTATAGAATTCGTATCGAAAAAAAAAACAAACTTAGAGAGACAAAAGATGAAACAGACAAGTTCCGTAGGGGGTTGCTTCCAAAATGAGCTAAGCTGATTTTGGAAACAACATGTTGCACTATGATTAATCAAAATAGATATAAAAATACCATCTCTAATACCCTTTGTTTCAATCAGGTTAACCTTAAAATCATCCTTATTATTATCTATAGCTACATAATGTAGACACACAATATTTTTGAATTTTATCAATTACTGATGCTTTTTCTCTTGCAGGAACTCATCGAGTCACAATATATCTGAGTGCACTTCTTAAAGGGTGCACCAGGGATGGGGTGGGTAGACCATTGGTGCTTCATAAGATTTTTGTTCCCTATACTACCAATTAAAACCAACACAAGTCCCTCTTATACATTTCTCTAAGATTTGACACTTATCTTACACACTCTTACAAGTAATTAACCACCTTAAATAATCCCTAGCTAAGTCAAAATCTCTTTTTATCATCTTCCAAACATAGTTGAATGGGCAGACCCTATTCTAGGAAATGAACACGTTATGGGACTAAGTTAGTCCAACTGACTTAGTCTGGGACCTAACTACTTTATTTCTTAAATAATTAGGTTGACTGGGCTGACTATGAAATTAAAACTTTGAAAGGGTTAAGGGTTATATATAGCTATATAAACACATACTTCACGCCATTTTCATTAGAGAGAGATAGATATAATCATTCATTTGTGCTTCTTTACAATATTCTCTTTCACCATTCTAATTAAAGAGTCATTGCTTAGGGTTTACACTTAGAGAAAAGAATCTTATCTTGTGAAAATGTCTTGGATGCATAAGAGAAGTCTTATAGCCTAGAGTTAAACTATATTTGTGATCCTTATGAATAACAACAACCTCTTACAAAGCACCATTGACTAAGAGAGAGATTGAACCTGTATGGATTTATCTTCAAGGTAAGTATTCCTAACTCTTATATTTTTGTAGATTTAAGTAACATAAGTAATGGCTTTTGATGTATTTCTCTCTTCATCCATTAGGATTAACTCTACACTAACTTTAGTAGAGTTTTTATTTGCATGTTTACCTTTATGTTTCTTATCCCCTATTTGCGTCACAAGATTTGGTGAGCACTAGATTAGATTTGCTTTATTTTTTTATTACTTTGTTAGAAACCATACAACCTAACTAGGGTTACTATGTGGTATTGATTGACTAGAGGCTTTGGAATCCTCTCTAGTGATATTTGTGTGGTAAGAGACCCTTTAATTAGGTCTAGTAGATCCATATTGGTCATGACCTCGACTACTTAAATCTACCAACAAGCAGAAGGGCTAGTTTGATTTATTTTCTCTAAACTAGGATTGATTTGTAGATTAACTTCACTTTTCCTTGTATACATTCTAGTGAACCCAATGTGAACTAACCCTTACTAATTTTCTTTCAAGTTTTCATTTATTATTATTATTTATTATTTATTTCCTTTTTTACATAACTAGATCAAATCTATCAACTCGATCTAACATTTTATGTGCAGGTTTAACACATAGTTGATCTGATCGACTCCATTTTACTTTGTACAGGTCATCTTCAACTATAGGTAATTGGATTGATCTACTCGATTCAGTTTGCTTATTCACATACAAGTTTTCAAACTCTGTCAACCTAATCAACTCTGTTAGTAGTTAAAAGTATTCATCTAGATGACACAATATAAAAATAGCAAATTCAATATCATTCAAGTTATTAGGTTCATTCTCACTAGTTTAGTCATTTATTTCCTTCATTTCAGTCCTGGTTTTCATAGTTTTTAGTCTATAAAAATGTAACCCTATTGTAAACTAAGTCGATTGGATTGTATTAGTTTTATAGTTGCTTCTTGTCTAGGAGACTCAGTCAACTTGTTTGAATGTTTTTTTTGGCCCTTGATTCAATAGACAAAATCAACCTAGTTGATTCTTTTATGTATTATTTGCATACTCAGTCGACCTGATCAACCCTGCACTCTTCAAGCAAAGGAACTAACTTATATTGCTAGTAATTAACTCATCTTTCATTTTGTTTCTTTCTTGCTTATATTAGCACACATAGACTAAATAGGAAAGTTTAATTTATCAATTTAGTTACACTACTTTTTATTTTATTCACACACTTCCAAACCACATAATATCAAAAAATATTAAACAAATTCTACCCAAGGCCTACCTACTTGGATTTAATTACCAAGAGGTAAGCTAACATAATTTTTTTAGCTAAACATAAATATGTTATTGATGGTATATATTGATAAAGCACTTGACACCCTTATCATTACAAGATTATGCAGTGAGGGGGTAAGCCCCAATACCAAGCCAAAACCATCAACAATATAGATCCCTTTCAGCCTTAATACCCTAAAACCATCTTTAGATTACATTTCTAGTTCCCTTGTAAATCCAACACCTTATCACATTTATTTCTAAATTTATAATTTAAAACATTCCAAAAATACCACATAAATTATCATTTTTATATGTTCCTTTCTCTTTGTTAATTGTATGATGTATTATAAAAGCTGTATTGGCTAACATTGGTACATAGTTTTTATTGTGTGATGTAACTAGATCAATTGGTTTAACCTAGTTTCCTTTGTGTTTATTGCAAGTTTTCTATAAATTAACACTAGATTGTCTAGAGTCATAACTGTCAAACCTTATTTTTACCCTCAAAACACAATTAACCCACTCAACTATGTCTCTCATAATTTTACCATCTAATAAATATTGTCACTTGTATTTTCACCCCTTGAGGAGATGCCTAGCTCTCTTCATCCAAGATGTACAATGGAAACATCTCATTTGCTGTGGGTAAACAATTTGATGAGATGAATCTCTAGAAGGGCTAGTTCCCTGGATGCACTCTTTGAAACACTCTCTTACCTATCAAATTTTCATGAAAAGGGTTAAGAAGAAAAACTAAGAAAATTAAAAGGTGATGGACCAATATTTAATCTCCTCCTATTAACTTAACTTATAATACTTAGATCAAAATAAAGAGTTCTTCACACAAAACTCACAACACAAGACAAATTGTTACATCAATATTTCATATGCTAGGTTCAAGAGGTATTTTGATACTTAGGATGGTAATGAATAATTCTTTGGGAGAATATATTCATTAACCACTTCTAAAACACTTATACACTTAAAAGAGAACACTAATAAAGAACTGTACCAATTACTCTTCTACACACTTGGTGAACAATCAAGGATAACATGTTAGAAAAGATCATCTTCTACTACACAAGACCAACAAGATTTCAACAACACTCAATTGTATATAATTTAAGTAGGAGAATTCACTTGTTTTTTTTCTTCAAGAGACATTTAAGTACAAAATTGGCTAGGGTTTCACCATCAACCAATGAAGGCTACTCAAAAGAGCAAAAAAGGTCAATATTTATAGGATTTGGGAGAGAGGCAAGATAAGGGAAGTCCAAAGGTCACTTGGACACATATAAAGCTAAGAAAAGAGGTTATATTTTCATGATAAAGATATGTGAAATTAACCATGCAATTTAAATAATCCCAAGTGTCCATACAAGTCATGAAACTTATGAAAAATGGCATGAAACTCCTTGTTCTAGCTCAAAAAACTATTTTCATGATTTAGACCTATTTGAACATTACAAAACCAACTGGGGATATGTATGATGATTTATGAGAGGAAATACTTTCATACATGCATATCTATGCATTGGTTGTAGCCCTACTCATCTGGAAACTCCTGGAAGGAAGCCATCACTATTTGTAGTATAAAAAACTCCTCTTTCAATCACCCCTCACACTTGGATTTAAAATTGGATTAATTTTTCCATGAAAATCCATGGGAGAGAGTGAATTACACTTTTAAATACTCTCCATGGCCATATACTACTTAGTTACACCTTAAAAAGGCTTACACTTGAAGTTTTCACCCTTTTCACCATTGTGTTCACTATGCGAGTTTTGACTGACTGAGATGAGAGCTATTTTTTTAACACTTATAAGTTTTTTAAAAGTATAAAATGTCCACATGGAGTTATAAAAAGTCTATATCTTTCCCCCAAACTTTATTTCATCTCTTGAAACCACTTAGAACTTGTAAAACACAAAAAATGGTCAAAAATACCCTATTTTACACCATGTTCATATAATTCCGTACAACTAAAAAGTATGGGAGGAATAATGAGTGAGTCATTTACAATTTAAAATCAATTTAATGGTAAAAATATGTCATTTGGATATTTCTCCAAGCTTATTTTCTCCATCGGGTCTTGACTAAGGGTTTAGTAGGGTTTTAGGTAGTTTTTAGTCTTAAGCTTTGTTCATAAAGATCTAAAATTGGAATTTACAAAAAATTAAACAAAAATGATGTTAATATACCTTAATAAACCCTTGAAACTCTTTTGGTATCCATGCATAGTTTTAGAGGAGATATGAGCATTTGAAAACACCCATTCGAGCTTGTTTCCACTTTTCTTGCATGTTTGGACTCTTTGAGCTAGAATTAGCTTTCCTGTAAGTTTTTATGAATAATAAAAGTTTAAAAATGTATAATTACATATAATAAACATTATATCACTATATATAACACTCACTAAAGTTCAAAAGTGAAGTTGGACCCCCAATTGGCTTTAGGTCCCTTTAAGGCCTAAAGGGCTTAGCATGCACCCAACTAAATTTGGCTATTTAGACTAATATTTCATGGTTGGGTTGGTGTATTATGAATTTTGACACATAATTAAAGGTTAAAAATTCATCACATGACCTCCCAAGCACTCCATTTCACCTTTTTCTTATCATTCACCAACTAGGCCTAATGGAAGCTTGTCTAGTTAGACTGTGTGCAAGGGTATTTTGGTCATTTTGAAAGGTATGAGTCTAAATTAGTACTTATCAGAACATATTTTAATTTTTTACACCTCAAAACATGTTTATTTATGTTTCAAAAGGTTTCCATCAAGTTATTTATCCCTTTTTCCTTCACTTGCTCATTTTGCCAAACCTTGATTTTTCTTGACTAATTGACCTTTGAGACAAAATAGTGAGGTATATCCATATTCCTCAAGGAAAAATTAAGATTTTTGGAGTTTTTAAAGGTATTTATGAGACTTTTTACCAATTTTTTTATATTTATTCATCCAATTAGGTACCTAACTAGCTCAAAATGCCCAAAATGTATTTTTCTCAAATCCACTTAAGAGTGACCTCTATAGGATAACCCAATGATCCTAATCTCCTTAAAAATTATATTCATCATTAATTTATGATAATTAAGAATAAAATTTACCCAAAAATACTTTTCTTCATTGGATTCATCATATTTGCCTATTGAGTAACATGGTTTCCTAGCTCACAATAGAGACTGCTACCTTTGACCAAGTAGGGAAAGTAGATGATCAAATTGGAAAATTATTGGTATTTTGAAAACATATTTTGAATTATCATAAACCATTTAAAAATTTATATCAAACCTTATACTCCTCCTAAGAACATTCATCTCTTGTTTTTACCATGACTACATACAACTGTAGGTGCATACAGGTCTATAAGGGACCTGTGTAGGCTTATTCCACATTGCTTGGAGATTATTAGGTTCATAATGATCTTAATGGATATGATAATATTTTATTTCATCATGTTAACCCAACTTAACCCTTCTATATGTACCTTGAGATCTACAAACTAAGTTTTTTCCTGCCATGACTGTGAACTCTACCTTTTTGACTATTGTAGGTGCATATTGGCTTTAGTTTAGCTTCATTATGATGTTTTACGACCTACTTTCAGTCCCATGAGTTAAAATAACATTATTATATACCTAAAATCAGTTTTAGTGTCCTAAAATAACACCTAAACACTCATTCCAACTCACTACCTATATATCTTGCTTATCTAACCCCTGTAGGTGTGCATTAGCTCATATGAACTTGGTCATGATATATGAAGACCTATATTGAACCCCATTAGGTAAAAAAGTACATGTTTTAACTTTAACTCAACTTTAAAGTCTTAAAACACCATTTAGGCATCAATTTTGGGTCACTAGTTTATACCATGTTGTAGGTGCCTATTTATCTGTGTGTGGACACTTGTAGGTGGCCACAAGGCTTACAAAACTATACATCAACTTCGTATTGATAACCTTCATGCCATTTTGTGTTCCATTTAACCAATTGAACCATCCTATTCATGAGGTAATGTCTTAATTTCTCATAGGATGTCAAATTTCATTCAAGCTTTCAAACCTGTAGATATTAGTGTAGGATTTCGATGTTTTTTGAGGTCACTTTGAGGTATTCAACTTATACCTTGCACTGACCTTCTAACTCCCATATTTGGTAGAGATCTTGTCTATACTAGAGGTTAAAATATTAACCTCTTTATATTATTTTAAACCATTTTCAAATATGTTTTAAGAGGTCCACAAAAACCCCTTGGACCTCTATTTTCACCTTTTGGGGAAAACTTCCTAAAATCCAGTCTTTATTCCTTTCAAGGTAGCTTACATCCTCTTTTGCCTCATTGACAGCTCAAAATTTTTTTACATGGTAAATCATCATATTATAAACCAAAATAATGTTCATTCCATGTTTTAAATCCCCACACAAGAACTCTCAAAGCTTTGTGGTACTGCTGTAGATGAGCATTCTTACACACAGGCAATAAAGCTTCGATAGTTGTCATGGAATGAGAAATATGCATTATAATTTGATTTAAATGGTCCAAGGCCTCCCTCAATACCTTAAAATTAAATTTTCACATTTTAAAAGGATTGAAACCAATACTAAGGCTTTCATGATGTCATCATGAGATGCATGTATGTGTGTATGGGCTGAATGTGGACAATGAGTGTGGAATAAAACAACAAGGGTGGAGGAAAGGCATCATGGGTAGCTAAAAATCATTGTAAAACTATCTAATACATGATTTTCATTAAATATAATTTAAGACAAGTTGAAAAACATTCACTCCAATGTGAAACCTCTTGAGAACATCTGGAACATAATGAGTAGGGTGTTTGATGACTGGTTTAGAATGGTGAATGAGCTTGTGACCAAAATTGCACTCTCCCAAACATCCAAATGAACTCTCTTAAATTAATTTTGTCTTTGAAAAACTAATACACCTTCATTACCTCTTCATGAATAGACCAAATTAGCGCCATACATGTGACTACAAGTGGGGAGGTGAAGAGTTGACAATAGAGAATGACAAGATGGGAATTTGCCCAAAACATGATATGGTGAAACAAAACATGGATTGAGGTGAAATATATGGAATTGAGACTTGTGAGACACCATATTATAACTAATGAGGCCTCTACAAGAAACCATCATTCTAAAAACAAGAAGAACTTTGATTGAGACTGCACATAGTGGTACCTTCCTTTCAACATGGACTAACTTGCTCATCAAAACACCATGAAACTTGAAAATATGTATGAAGATCATATTAAAATTTATCCAAAATCCTTTTGAGTTAACATTATGAACTAGTTCATAAGCAATTGATCATAATGGAGAAAAACCTATAGGGTGCATGAAATAATTAGCAAAAAAGTATAGTCAACTTCATGAGGATGGTTCATAAAGCACATGACACAATTATTTAAATTTTTTTTAAGTAAATTAAGGTCTCTAAGTTTAATACAACCTCCCAAAATCATTTGACTTGAAACCTCTTCAACTATTTGTACTAATCACAAACCTGATAGTCACTTTTGAATGTCTAAAAATGCAAAAAAGGAGGAGAATGGTTTTGGATTAAAAATGACACTTATAAATAATTTAAATCATTTATATGAGTATTAGGAATATGAAGAGACATTCCATCACCTTATCCCACATGTCACCTTTCCCCATGGGCTGTACAAGTACCAAATGTTCCCTTTTTCAATTGATTTCTTGAGTTTTAGTTAAACAACCTGAAATATTTTGATGTAACTAACATACCTGATAGGGAATATGACCTATTTGATGTTTGAATTTAAAAAAATACACCTAAGCACCTTGGGAACCATGCCACTTTCATTTATGACCTTTAAAAGTCCATTAAAAGACTCAGAATGACAAATAAAACTATTAGACCATGACTAAGGCTAAAATGCATTAGATAACATCAAATGAACTATAATATATCCTATAAAATATATTTAGACCCCTAAACATCTTAAAAACCAAGTTTTTTACCTATAGGGGTCCAAATTTGACTTAAAAGTCAAATTTGGTCAACAAAATGGTGACTGATAGGGGTAGTATGCTTGCTATACTAAAGGCCAGTAGCCTTATGAATCCATGGGCTAGGGAGTCAATGAAATATTGAATAAAATTATAAGGAATTTTCCTAAAACACACATAAAATATTCATAACACACCAAGCAAACATAAGACACGAATAAGACTCACACATGTGCATACGCACTTAAAGAAAATAAGGAAAATAAAAACTATGTACAAGGAGAGAGGAGAACCTTAGTATAAATGTTTGAGATATATCCATTTGATTGAGATATGAATCTCCTCTCCATCCAAATTTAAAAGTTTGAAAGTATTGTGTTGCTCGCATTGAGTGATGACATAAGGGCCACTTCACAAAGCATCAATCTTTGTCTATCTTCCAAGCTTAGACATATATTCATCACACTTTAGAATAATGTCTCCCTCTTAGAAGCTTCTTGGTATGGTTTTCTTGTCAAAGTATGTCTTTGTTTGATCTTGGTGAGCTCTCATAATTTACATAACTTGATCTCTTATTTTATCAAGCTCCATCAACTCACACAACTTGACCTCCATGCTTTCATTTTCCATCAACTCTAGCTATTAAGTGAGATCCAAGGCTGGTAGCTCAAGTGAAATAGGCAGTCTAACTTCTCTCCCATAAACAAGTGTATATGGTGAGTTTCCAATGGCTATTTTGTGGGTGATTCTATTAACCCAAAGAGAGGTCTTTAACTTGGGATGCCAATTTATTTGGTTTTCCTCCATTGTCCTCTTGACAATCCTAATTATATTCTTATTGGTGGACTCAGCTAGTCCATTCCCTTATAGATAATAGTTAGAGGAATTAATAAGATAAATTCTATGTTTCAAAGCCCACTCACTTGTCTTCATTCCAAGGAAAGCCAATGCATTGTCTAAAATTATTATTGAAGGAGCCCCACTTATCACTATGGCTTCATTTGATTCCTTGAGAGATAAAACCTCCACCCATCTTGTAAAGTAATCTATATCAATTACACCCACTTATGGCTAACACTAGAAGGTGGGTTGGTTAGGCCTATGAAATCTAGACCCCACTACATAAAAGGTTGGTCTACCTATATTGGATGAAGAGGCAAGGCTGCAAGCTTTTGTTTACCATCAAAGAGAGTACATTTTTGACACTTCCATACCCAATCATGGGTGTCTTTGAACAAACTAGGCCAAAAATATCCAACTCTCATAATCTTAGTTGCTGTGGTTCTTGGAGCAAAGTGACCACCAACTGGTTCATTATAAAACCCAAGCAATAATTTCCCAACTTGATTTGATTCAACACATCTCAATAACACACCTAATAAGTCCTTCCTAAACAACACTCCATCAAAAAGCACATAAGGAATAGATTGTAATATGAAGTACCTTCTTTTGGCTCTATCTAGACCTTGTGGACACTGACCGATTTGAAGAAAATGGATCATTTCTTGTGTCCAACGCCTCATTGATGAAGATGAAACTATCATAGGATCATCATGAAGTGCTAAATTTTTTTATTTTTGTTCTTTCAAATCTAAAGCAAGGTGCTCACATAACCCTTTTCCTTTCACTAGCTTGGTTGTCTTGATTTCTACATCATACTCCATCACTTTTGTGATCCAACCAACTCTTTTTTCATTCAAATATCTTCTCAAAAGGAAGTATTTGACACTAGGATGAGGCACCAATATGTGAATTTTGTTGTTAGATAACATATGACTAAACATTTTTAGACTTCTAACAACTAAAAGTACTTGCTTCTCTACATAGGTGTATCTTACCTTATAGCCTTCCAAACCTTGACTAAAGAAGGCACTAGGCTGCTCTAAGTTTTCTTCATTAGATTGAGTAAGCATGGTAGAAATTAATTCTTCATTTCCAAAGGTATAAAATTTGACGTCCTTTGATAAATTATGACTTGCAAGAGTTGGAGCTTGAGCAATAGCTTGCTTGATCTCTTCAAAGCTTTCTTTCCTTCTCCTTGTCCAATAAAACACTTCATATTTCCTTACATGGAGGTTAGAGGATTGACAAAATTAGAAAAATCAAGAATAAACCTCCTTATAAAATTTATTTTTCCAAATAAACTTTTCAAACCTTTCTTATGTTTAGGCAAAGTCAATGCCAAGATTTCACTCACCCTTTCAAGATCTATAGATAGGCCTTTATTTGAGACAATGTGTCCTAAAAATTTGCCTTAATGGACAACAAACATGCAATTATTTGGGTTGAGAGAGATTATAAACTCTCTATATCTCTAAAAAATTTGCTTAAGGTGATTCAAGTGATCCTTTGCATCTTTGGAGAAGATCATGATATCATCAAGATACACCAACACTATACCATTTATTAGACCTTGAAAAGCCATATCCATTGCACATTGAAATGTTACATCAGCATTAGACAAACCAAAAGGTATTTTACTATAAGCATATGTACCACATTTGGTAGTAAAGGTTGTCTTATATTGGTTAGTTTCCTTTACCAAAATCTGATTATACCCTGACTATCCATCAAGGAGAGAATCTTTCACCACCTACCACAACTTAAAAAATTTGCTCCATGAAAGGAAAAGGATAATCGTTCTTCAAGGAAACTCTATTCAAGTCCATAAAATCAACACACAACCTGATTTCCCTATTCTTCTTCCTTACAGGGACTAAGTTTGACAAACAGGATGAATGCTTAATAGGAAAAATGATCTTAGACTCAATCAACTTTGTAAGTTCCTTTCCCATGTGAGACTCAATCTTAGGATTGATTGGACTTTGTCTTTGCTTTATAGGCTTAACATTCTCATCTAGCTCTATGATATGTTGATCTAAGTTTGGATCAAATCCCTTTAAATCACTATATTCCCATGCAAATACATTAGAAAATTCCTTTCATAACTCAATGAAAACATGTTTCTCTTCACTAGTACATACCTTCCCAAGAACAAGCAACTTATCTTTGAATGTTTGTACTCTCTCATAGTTTTCTTACTTATTAGACATGCTTACCTTCTCTTTATTCAACTGATCATCATCATTGAAGATACTCTCAAGTGTGACTAAGCTTTTAGGGAACTTGTTTATTTTCAATTGTACAACCTACCCTCTATATTGTTGCTGTAGTTTGGACTAATTCTTGGAAGAAAAATCAGACTTATATTGTAGAAAAAGAGATATTATTGTTCATTGTCAAACACTTTCTAATTAGTGACATTATCAGGTGTAGAGGGCTATACAATCACCTTGAGATATGGTAGGTTCTTATCTTATCTTATCCCCTTTGTAACATCAAATTGAGCTCCAATTGCTACCACCCTATCAACATGTTTGTTGTCCTCTCTTGGGATAGATTAGATGTTAAAGGCTTGGAAATATTCCATAATATCCCACACTCTATGCTTATATGGCTTAATTAAAGAGTTCTTAATCATATTTTGGCACCTTACTTGATTCACAACTAACTCACTATCACCATACACTTGCAATTCTTTCACACCTCTTTTCCTAGCCCACTCAAGGCCATGAATGAGGGTCTCATATTATAAAACATTAAAAGTACAAGTGAAGTGAAATATAAAAGTATAATAGTAACTTTCCTTGGATGGATAAACTAACATTACTCCACCACCTAATCCAACCTTACTTCTAGATCCATCAAAAAATAGATACCATAAACCAACCATGTTTTCACTTGGTTTCATCAAGTTTGGCATGAAAGAGTCCTCTTCATGAATGCAATACACTGCAAGACCAACTTCCTCTATGAATTTGAAAGGATCATGCTCATAGTTTTCAACTCACCATTCATCTAAATAAAAATTAGAAACTCCTTCAAGAGAAGAAGTTGGGGATCAATCCATGTGAAACTCTTCCTAATCAAGAATTGCATAATTGACATTTGCAACTTTAGGCATGTAGGACTCTAGATGATTGTGATGAATAAGATCTGATTCAATCTTCACCTTAGTACCATACTTTGTCCAAAAAACCATATATGACCAATTGGCTACCAAGTATCCACCTATCTTGGTTGTAAATGCTCTTGACAAATAAAGAGCAAATTATGGGGGTAAATATGCCACAACCACATCATTAGGGATGGAAAAAGTAGGATAAGCATGTAAAATAAAATTCAAATCCTTGACTACTCCCAAGATCTTTGCTGGTGATCCATCCAATTATAGGACTCCTTTAGCCATTGGTTCATACTTGAGGCCTAGTTTATCTGTTATTAACTTAGGCATAATTAAAGTACTAACCCCACTATCTATAATGAAATTGTGAAATAAGCAATCAAAAATGATCAAGGATAGATAAAAATGAGGATTATTATAATTTTTATTCACTTTTCCATCAATGGGCTGAGTCCCATTCACTAAGACAACATTTTTAGTCCTACATGATCCAACTTACTTACCTAGTCTTTGCAATTCCTTTTGAAGCATATCTTTTTACCCTGATATTTTCAATGAATCCCATAATGAAATATTCATGTGTAAATTCTTCATCTGATCCACAACATTGATATAAGTATTACTCCCCTTAAGAGGCTCTTTAGAAGCACTAGTACCTTGTGGTGTAGCTTGTGAATGTGGATGTGAAGGAGCTGGCCTTGTATTCTAAAACTTCTAATTTTATTACACCTCAAGAGCTGATTTAGGCCCACTCACCATTTGAGATGATGTAGGAGTCAAAATAGGTCCTTGATTATCCCTTTGTGTCTCTTCAACAACCATCTTCTTAGACCTAGTGTTAGAGGATACACTAGCATTCACATTACTTAAATTTCCCAAATGATTGATAGCACAAAAATCTCCCTCTAAATAATTTATAAGAGTAGAATCAGATTATGTTTGTCCATTTTCCATTGCAATTTACATTCCCTTTTTTATTCCATTTTGCATTGGCACCTCAAAAGTGGAAACTTGAGGTGTTTGACTACCTTGCATTGTCATGGCTTGATTATGCATTTCATTAGTATATGCAACTATTGTTAGGATGTGGAGCTAAAAGCTTCAACTGGTGCAAATAGGGAGGAGGTTGCTGAGTTCTAGGGAGATCGGCGTCGACAGAGTGCAGTGCACAAGGCAACTGACGATGGCAGGGTGGATAGGAAGGAAACCGACATCGGCAGGATGTCGACCGACGTCCGTCACCTCTAGGCAGACAGGGACCGACATCGGTCACCTGTGGCAGTTCCAAAACTGCTTGTTCCATGGACAATTAGTTTGTTGAACCGAGTGTTTGCATGCAAAGGCTATTTTTGGTCTTGAGTTGCATGTCTAATTATTGTAATTAGGTTAGTCTAATTATTGTAAGCATGAGATCTATCTATGGACTCATGGGCTGTATTGTAAAACTTGTAGCTAGTGAGTAAGAGAGCAATAAGCTCCTTCAGAGAGAAGAGAGCAATGGTGCGTTCCTCCTAGTGCCACAGTACCAAGGTGGGTACTGGTTTGGACAATCAGCAGGGTTCTTCGTATGTGTATGATCTTGGTTAGCATGTGTGCATGACTTTCTATAGGAGATCTACAATGGTGAGTAAGGTCTAGTGATTTACAGGTAGCAACAAAGAGCAGGAGATCTACTTGGAGTACGATTGTGTACTTGACGTACTGGCAGCATGTTACTGACTGGTTGGAGAGGTGAACATCAATTTTGTATTGGAGTTGATTGTTGGGACCAAGAGAGAGAGGGAAGAAGGTCTTGAGGTGTGGCGAACCTTTGAGGTGGAGGAATAAGTGGCATCTTCCTTATTGTATATTCTTCTGAGTGATTATTAATACAATTGTGTATTGTCTCTCAATTCCTGTGTTGTTTCATATTTCTAGTTACTTATTGATTTTGGTTAAATTCCATGTTTAGTTGCTAATACAATAAGTAATCATATGTGCTCTAATTGGTGGAGCAAGATCCTGACTAAGTAGGCATCAGAGCATGTTTATTGTTCTAGGTTCCTAACAAGTGGTATCAGAGCTTTTGGTCGGGTTGGCTAATAGGTGGTTCAGATCTGGTAGTGTTTTTGATTACAGGTCACTCGTAGGGGTTTTAGATTGAGTGGGAGTATAGCAATGGTAGAAGAAAGTAAGCTACGAATGGAGAAACTGAATAGCACGAATGGTCTGATTGATGGAAAGAAAGAGCAGGTAAAAAGAGATTGTTGGTCGGTAGAAGATCAACGCGTAGAAGCATATGTTGTAGGTGATGTTGCACAGGATGTTCTGGATAAAGTGGAATCTTTGTTTACAGATTCTTTTACCTCTTTCCATGCAGCTCGAAATAGAGCATCTTTTCATGGGTATGTCTTTGGAGACTTTGGAGAGATTTATTTAGGGGTTGGAGAGCCTTGTCAGATTATTGATGAAGGGGAAGTGAAGCTGAAATTGCAGACGGATGACACATAGTGGTTGAAGGAAGTCATGCAGGTACCAATCTTGGAGATGAGTCTAATTTCTTCAAGAAATTTGGGTGATGAGAGATGCACTGTAACTCTCACAGCAGATACACTTGAATTAGATGGTGGCAATAAAGTAGGTATCCTTTATCTATCTACTTATATTGTTGATTCACCTTCTGTTGCAGAGATGTGGCTTCGTAGGCTTAGTCACATATGTAGAAGGAGAATGCAGGTTTTAAAGCAGAAGTCAGATGTCTTTGACAAGCTAAAGAACTGGAAAGCCTTGGTGTTCATGGAGGAGATGACAGACAGAGATCAGGTGAGGGAACTGAATTATTTTGAGCAGAGCAGGGTTGATTTGAATAGGATTTTGATCCATGGAGAGCTCACGGGTAAAAAGTTATCACTCACAGACGAACACAGGTACCGGCGTCGGTCAGACAGTAATCGACGTCGATAGAATGAAGACCGATGTTGGTCATGAAGGAATCGACATCGACAGAAATGACACCGACGTCAGCCAGGGAAACGATGTCGATAGTTAGGGTCAGTACAGAGAGCTGACATCGATCGGGAGCAGACTGGGAGATGGCCGAGATCGGTCACTGAAACAGATGTTGCGTGGACAACAAGCTGTCAATAAGTCTCAAACACCCATATGGAGGTCAGAAAAGGTATGTGAACCTCATATTCATTGTTCACCTTCTTTATATTGCTTACTGATAGTCAAGAACTAGGAAGATGGAAGAAGCAATGCAGGTAGAATCCAAAAACAGTGGGAGCTTGGCATGGATGAGGAGTGTGAGTCCTTGGACAAGAACCAAATAGGTATTTGTTAGTAGAGGTGTCAGCTGGAAGAAAGCACTAGATAGAGGGATGGATTCCCATATTAAATAAGAGAGTGGATGGATACGTGAGACAGATGGCCAAGGCATATGGTCTTGAGGAAGCTGCAAAATAGTGGTACAGTTTTGACAGGTGGATGACTAAGCATGGGTTCAGTCAATGTCAGTGTAACTATTGTGGTTTTGTCTTACCAGATGGATGATGAGTCGCGACATTATCCAGTTATTGTATGTGGGTAATTTGCTAGCAGGTTTTGTACATACAGGGATTTGCTAAGCTAAGGGTAAGGTTAGTTCAGAGGTATGTCATGAAGAATTTGGAGCAGCAAAATTCTTTGGCATAAGAGACATGGAGATTTTATCTCCAGTGGGAGCTGATGTGAAGACGGTGTTGGCAGGGTTCATGATGCAGGATGCAAAATTAGAAAGCACACCAAGGGCTGGACAGTTCAAGTAGAGCCTAGAACAAGTGTTCAAAATCACATGAGGTCTAGTGTAGACCTGAGTTTTCCTAAAGCAATGGGAGTTGTTAAAAAGTATGGAGCCAATTCGAGGAAGAGGTACTGAAGGGAAGTTCAGTGGATTCTTATAGGGATCAGCGGCATGTCGACATGCTATGCAAGGTCAAGTTATTTTCTACATAGGTTTGTAGATGCGGATGCAACAGGTTACTTGGATGACAAAGGCACAAAGGTTAGAGCATCACAGGGTGTGGTGGTTAGTCTTCAGGATTGATCTTGAAGAGGGATACAAGCCAGGGTACAAATTAGATAGTGTACAGATACAAGTACAGTTGCAGTTGTTTATCTCCAAGTGGGAGATTATTAGGATGTGGAGCTAAAAGCTTCAACTGGTGCGAATAGGGAGGAGGTTGCTGAGTTCTAGGGAGACCGGTGTCGGCAGAGTGTAGTGCATAAGGCAACCGACGACGGCAAGGTGGACAGGAAGGAAACTGACATCGGTAGGATGTCGGCCGACGTCGGTCACCTCTAGGCAGACAGGGACCGACGTCGGTCGCCTGTGGCAGTTCTAGAACTGCTTGTTCCATGGACAGTTAGTTCATTGAAATGAGTGTTTGCATGCAAAGGCTATTTTTGGTCTTGAGTTGCGTGTCTAATTATTGTAATTAGGTTAGTCTAATTATTGTAAGCATGAGATCTATCTATGGACTCATGGGTTGTATTGTAAAACTTGTAGCTAATGAGTAAAAGAGCAATAAGCTCCTTCAGAGAGAAGAGAGCAATGGTGCGTTCCTCCTAGTGCCACAGTACCAAGGTGGGTACTGGTTTGGAGAATCAGCAGGGTTCTTCGTATGTGTATGATTTTGGTCAGCATGTGTGCATGAATTTCTATAGGAGATCTACAATGGTGAGTAAGGTCTAGTGATTTGCAAGTAGCAACAGAGAGCAAGAGATCTACTTGGAGTATGGTTGTGTACTTGACGTACTGGCAGCATGTTACTGACTGGTTGGAGAGGTGAACATCAATTTTGTATTGGAGTTGATTGTTGGGACCAAGAGAGAGAGGGAAGAAGGTCTTGAGGTGTGGCAAACCTTTGAGGTGGAGGAAGAAGTGGCATCTTCCTTATTGTATATTCTTCTGAGTGATTATTAATACAATTGTGTATTGTCTCTCAATTCCTATGTTGTTTCATATTTCTAGTTACTTATTGATTCTGGTTAAATTCCATGTTTAGTTGCTAATACAATAAGTAGTCATATGTGCTCTAATTGGTGGAGCAAGATCCTGACTAAGTAGGCATCGGAGCATGTTTATTGTTCTAGGTTCCTAACAACTTTGTCTTGATTTTGGTCATATGAAGGATATCATGGTTGTTCTTAAATAAAATTATTTTGAGTGGGACAAAGAGATTTAGAAGATGATGGGAAATTAGGATTGTAACTTTGGTAAGGTCTAGCATGAGTGATTTGACCTTGTCCTTGAGTATTACCTTGAAAAGGAGTCTTATTTGTTTGCCCAAATTGATTATAGGATTGGTAAGGCCTGTAACTTTGGGCTTGTTGCCTTTTAAGATTAACCAATTCATTATTAACACTTTTAAACAAAATCTTGACTTCATGAATCTCATTGGTAGGATGAGTGTTCAAAAATCTGAATCTCTTGATAAAACACAAAGGCAATTACACAAACTCAAAAGGTATACCTTTAGCAATAGACATAGTGGTCACTTTTGGCATGGAAATTAAGGACTGATCAATAACCAAGAGTTGAAAACTTAGTGGAGTCTCCAGGTACGAAATGTAGATGTTTTTATAGCTACAAATATGCCAAGACCAACACCAATCTTGGACAATCTTCTTAGGACTTAGATTCCTACCAGGCATGCCAAAATCTATTATCACTTAGATTTTCACCCCTCGAGGATATGAATATCTCTCCTAATCCAAATGGTGTAGTATAAACATCTCACTTGCTATGGATAAACAATTTGATGAGATGAATCTCTAGAACGGCTAGTTCCTTTGATGCACTCTTTGAAACACTCTCTTATTTATCAAATTTGCATGAAAAGGGTTAAAAAAACAAATAAAGAAAACTAAAAAGTGATGCACCAATATTTAATCTCCTCCTATTTACTAAACTTATACTACTTAGAGCAAAACAAATATTTCTTCACACAAAACTCATAACATAAGACAAATTGTTACATAATATTTCATATGATAGGATCAAGAGGTATTTTGATACTTAGAAGGGTAATGAATGATTCCTTGGGAGAATATAGTCATGAACCACTTCTAAACCACTTATACACTTAAAAGAGAACAATAACAAAGACCTATAATAATTACACTTCTGCACACTTGGTGAACAGTCAAGGATAACATGCGAGAAAAGATCATCTTTTACTAGACAAGACCAACAAGATTGCAACAACACTCAATTATACATGTAAGTAGGAAAATTCACTTTTTTTATTGATTCAAGAGACATTTTAGTACAAAATTGGCCAGGGTTTCACCATCAACCACTGGAGGCTACTCAAAAGAGCCAAAAAGGTTAATATTTATAGCATTTAGGAGAGGGGTGAGACAAAAGAAGTCCAAAGGTTACTTGGAAACTTATAACGATGAGAGAATAGGTTAAATTTTCATGAGAAATAGATTTTAAATGAACCATGCAATGTCAAGAAGCCCAAGTGTCCATACAAGTCATGAAACTTATGAAAAATGGCATGAAACTCCTTGTTCTGGCTCAAAAAAATGTCTTCATGATTTAGACCTATTTTAATGTCCCAAAACTAACTAATTATAGGTTTGATTATTGGAATGAGAGGGAAGGATTTTATACATGCCTCTCCATGCATTGGTTTTAGCCCTACTCACCTGAAAACTCCTAGAAGGAAGCCATCACTGCTTGTAGTCTAAAAAACTCCTCTTTCAGTCACCTCTCACACTTGGATTCAAAAATGGGTTCATTTTTTCATTAAAATACATGGAAGAGAGTGAATGGAACTTGGAAAGACTCTCCATGGCCTTAAACTACTCAGCTACACCTTAAAAAGGCTTACACTTGAAGTTTTCACCCTTCTCACCATTATGTTCACTATGCTAATTTTGACTGGCTAAGATGAGAGCTATTTTTTAAACACTTACAAGTTTTTAATAGGTATTAAATGTCCATAATGAGTTATAAAAATTTTATATCTTTCCCCCAAACTTGATTTCATCTCTTGGAACCACTTAGAACTTATAAAACACACAAAATGGTCAAAAATACCCTATTTTGCACCATATCTATATAACTCAAAAGTATGGGAATAAACTTGAGTAATTTAAAGGTTAAAATCACTTTCATGGTCAAACTATGTCATCTGGATAGATCTCCAAGCTTGTTTCCTCCATCGGGTCTTGACTGAGGGTTTAGTAGGGTTTTAGGCAGTTTTTAGTCTTAAGCTTTATTAATACAGATTTGACATTGGAATTGCCAAAAAAATACAAAAAATTATTTTAATTTACCCTACTAACCCCTCCAAAATCCTTTTGTATCGATGCATAGTTTCAAAGGAGATATGAGCACTTGAAAACACCCAATCGAGCTTGTTTCCACCTTTCCTGCATGTTTGGACTCTCTCTGAGCTAGAAGTAGCTTTACTATAAGTTTTTATACATAATAAAATTTTAAAAATGTCTAATTACATCTCATAAACAATCACCCACCAGATATAACACTCACCAAAATTTAGAAGTGAAGTTGGACCCCCAATTGGCTCTATGTCCCTTTAAGGCCTAATGGGCTTAGCATGCACCCAGCTAGCTTTGGCTATTTGGATTGATATTTCATGGTTGGGTTGGTGTATTATGTATTTTAAAACCTCATTAAAGCTTAAAAAGTCATCACATTACCTCCCAATCACTCCTTTTTTACCTTTTTCTTATCATTCACCAATTAGGCTTAATGGAAGCTTGTCTAGCTAGATTGTGTGTAAGGGTATTTTGGTCATTTGGAAAGGTATGATCCTAAATTAGTTATTCCCAAAACCTATTTTACTTTCATACACCTCAAAAAATGTTTCTTTAGGTTTCCAAATCTTTCCATCAAGTTCTTTATCCCTTTTGCCTTCACTTGCTCATTTTGCCAAACCCTAATTTTTCTTGACTTGCTGACCTTTGAGACAAAAAAATGAGGTATATACCTATTACTCAAGGAAAAGTGAAGATTTTTGGAGTTTTTAAATGTCTTGATGAGAATTTTTACCAAAGGGTTTATATGGATTCATCCAATTAGGCACCTAGCCAGCTCAAAATGCCCAAAAAGGCCTCCAAAAAGGACTATTTCTTGCATTTTTCTCAAATCCACCTAGGAGTGACCTCTCCAAGATAAACCAATTCTCCTAGGCTCCTTAAAAATGATATTCATCCTAAATTTATGATAATTAATCTTAATATTCACCTAAAAATAATTTTATTCATTGGATTCCTCATATTTGCCTATTGAGTAACATGGTACCTTTTACCAAGTAGGGAAAGTAGATGATCAAATTGGAAGAGTATTGGGCTTGTGAAAACATATTTTGAATTATCATGAACTATTTTAAAATTTATATCAAACCTTATACACCTCCTAAGCACATTTAGCTCTTATTTTTACCATGATTGCACACAACTGTAGGTGCATATAGGGCTGTAAGGGACCTATGTAACATTCTTCAACATTGATTAGAGATTATGAGGTTCATAATGATATTAATGAATTTGGTAATATGTTATTTCATCATTACAACCCCACTTACCCCTTTCATATGCACCTTGAGAGCTACAAACTGAGTTTTTTCTTGCCATGACTATGAACTCTACCTTTTTGACTGTTGTAGGTGCATATTGGCTTTAATTTAGCTTGGTTATGATGTTTGAATATATCCTTTGAATACCCTAATGTCACATAACATTATTATATATCTAAAATCAGTTTGAGTTTCCTAAAACAACACCTAAACACTTATGCCAACTCACTGCTTGTATACCCTACTTATCTGACCTATGTGGGTGTGTATTAGCTCATTTGAACTTCGTCATGATATATGAAGACCTCTATTGAACCCCATGAGGTCACAAAGTACATGTTTTAAATTTCAATAAACTTGAAAGTCTTAAAACACCACTTAGGCATCAATTTTGGGTCACTATTTCATACCCTATTGTAGATGCCTATTTATCTATGTGGACACTTGTAGGTGGCCATAGGGCTTACAAAATTATACATCAACCTCCTCTTGATAACCTTCATGCCATTTTGTGTGCCATTAAACCAATTAAACCATCCTAGTCATGAGGTAATGTCTTATTTTCTCTTAGGATGTCAAATGTCATTCAAGCTTTCAAACCTACAGATATTAGTGTAGGATTTTAGTGTTTTTTGAGGTCACTTTGAGGTATTCAAATTCTACCTTGCACTGACCTTCTAACTCCCATCTTTGGTGGAGATCTTGTCTATACTAGAGGTTACAATATTCACCTCTTTAGATGCTTTTAAACCATTTGAAAATATGTTTTAAGAGGTCCACAAAAACCCCTTGGACCTCTATTTTCACCTTTTGGGGAAAACTTCCCAGAATTTAGTCTTTATTCCTTTCAGGGTAGATTCCATCCTCTTTTGCCTCATTGACACCTCAAACAAATCTACAATGGTAAATCCTCATGTTATAAACCAAAATAAGGCTTCTTCCATGTTTTAAATCCCCACACAAGAACTCTTAAAGCTCTATGGTACACCTGTTGATGAGAATTCTTACACACAAACAGTAAAGCTTAGGTAGTTATCATGGAATGAACAGTATGCATTATCATTTGATTTAAATGTTCCAAGGCCTCCCTAAATACCTTCAAATGAAATTTTCACATTTCAAAATGATTTAAACCAATACTAAGGCTTTCATGACATCATCATGAGATGCCTGTATGTGTGTATGGGCTAAATGTGGATAATGAGTGTGGAATAGAGCAACAACAGTGCATAAAAGGTCTCATGGGTAGATAAAACCCATTTTCAACCTATTTAATACATTATTTCCATTAAAGAGACTTTAAGACAAGTTTAAAAGCACTCATTCCAATGTGAAACCTCTTGAGAACATGTAGAATAGAATGAGTAGGGTGTTTGATGACTGGTTTAACATGGTGAATGAGCTTGTGATCAAACTTGCACTTTCCCAAACATCCAAATTAACTCTCTTCAATTCTTAATGGATTGAACAAATTGATACACCTTCATTACCTCTTCATGAATAGACCAAACTAGCTCCATACATGTGATTGCAAGTGGGGAGGAGTGAAGAGTTGACAATAGAGAATGATAAGATGGGAATTTGCTGAAAGCATGATATGGTGAAACAAAAAATGGAAGGAGGTGAAATATATGGCCTTGATACTTATGAGACACCATATTCCAACTACACAAGGCCTGTACAAGAAACTAGCATTCTATAAACAATAAGAACTTTGACTGAGATTGCACACGGTGGCACCTTCCTTTCAATATGGACTAAATTGCTCATAAAAACAACATAAAACATGAAAATAAGTATGTATATCATATGAAAATGTATCCAACATCCTTTGGAGTCAACATCACTAATTGGTTTGTATGAATTTGACTATAATGGAGCAAAACCTATAAGGTGCATGAAATAACTAACAAAAAAGTATAGCCAACTTCATGAGGATTGTTAATAAAGTACATGACACCATTATTCAAAATATTGTTATGTAAATTAAGGTCTTTGATTTTAATACAACCTCCCAAAAACATTTATCTTGAAATCTCTTCAGCTATTTGTACCAATCACAAATCTGATGGTCACTTCTATATGTCTAGAAATGAAAAGGAGCAGAATGGTTTTGGATTAGAAGTGGAAATTATAGAGAATTTAAAGAATTGATATGAGTATTAGGAATATGAAGATATGTTCCATAAACTTCCCCCACATGTCACCTTCCCCCATGGTCTGTATAAGTGCCAAATGCTCCCTTTTACAGTTAGTTTCTTGAGTTTCAATTAAATAAACTACAATATTCTGATGTAACCAACATCCTTGATAGGGAAATGACACTTATTCACCTTAATAACTGTGCCACTTATAGTTATAACCCTTAAAAGCCCACTAAAAGACTCAAAATGACAAATAAACCTATTAGACCATGACTAAGGGTAAAAATGCATTAGATAACATCAAATGAACTATAATATAGCCTATGACAAATATTTAGACCCCTAAACATCTAAAAAACTAGGTTTTTTACCTACAGGGGTCCAAATTTGACCTAAAAGTCAAAATTGGTCAACACTAAACATAGTCATTCTTTTTGACCCAGTCTCTCATAGGCTGGTCAATTTTCATTTATACAAAACATAGTCATTCTATAAAACCCAATCTCTCATAGGTTGGTCTCCAGTGTTTCCCCACATAGCACAATTGACTCACTCAATTATGTCCTTTCCCAATTATTCTATTAGTTTTCTTTCAGAATTTAGTTGATTTGGTTGACCCTGTACCACTAGTCCGATTCAATTCTTTGTTCCAAAATCTTGCTTAGTTGATCTAGTTCTATATCTATCTGAATTTGATCCTATATTTCAAATTTTCTCATTGGTTTTAGATCCTCATTCCAAGAATCATGAAATAAACTATTATAATCTTTTTGGACAACCTTAATCCATTTAGATGATACATGGGGCATTCTTTCCTTTCTACCTTTGTTACCCAAAATGATACTCACTCTTGGTGCACCTTCTCTCATCCTTCATCTTTGGACTGTAATATGGTTCAAATTACCCCAACTAATGATACTAATGGATCAGATCCATTTCACACTTCTCAAGATGATTATCTCTCAAAATCACCTTATTACATTATAGGGGCAATTGACACAAGCTTAAACAATAAACATATAGGAAATATTTTAAATTCCAAGAACCCACCACATAATAATCCTCTACCCAAAAATCCATCCCCTAATACCAATTTAGGGAATGCTCTTCCTACCAATCCTAACAATCCACCTTTAAATACTAATAACCCCAATCCACCAATTGACACCACTCAAATTCTTGCACAAATAGTTCAATAAATAAATATTATGTAAACATCTAATACTTCTCAAATGATGAAAATACAACATCATTTACTAAACATGGCTAATTAATCTCCTTTTCTCCTACCTCAGAATAACCAAAATTTTATCCCTCCACTTCTTAGAGATGTCACAGGAAATATCATTCCCCAAACCCTTATGCACAACAAGATGCTCCAAAATATTCAAAATGAACCTTTAGCTCCCTCCACTATTTATATTGATATTGGGAATATCTCTCCAACTATTAAATATGATGGGACTAAAGACCCTACATCTATCCTTAAAGAATTTGGTAATATTTACAAAGAGTGGATTCAAACAAATACCTTTGCTACTACCAAAATTATAGTCAAAACATTTACAGGAGATGTATTAGAATGATATAATCAACTTCCTCAACATTCCATATGGCAACTCGAGGATTTAGTCAATCCTTTAGTAAAATAATTTCAACATGATGATCTTCCTGAAAACTATCCTAGTCACTTTATCAATGCTAAATACTACCCCTGTGAATCAACTCATGATTTCATTAAATGATGGAAATCTTTGGCTCATAAAATTTATCATAACATAATTGATGATAACTTATTTAAAATATTTATAACCACATTAACACCTTCTCTTCAGTACAAGGTTTTAACTTTTTTTCCCAAAACTCTAAATGATGCAATTGATCAGGATAAAAGATAAAAATTTCTTATGAAACAATTCGATCCTAACCTTAAATTCATCAGAGGATATTTCCAAAACTCCACTAATATGATTACTAGTAGTCCTCCTTAAACAAAAATAGGAGTAGTCAAAGTGGATAACCCCCAAGCTTCTCATTCACCATTAATATTTCAAAAAATGAAGCAATTATTAGATCCTTCTAAACCTTTCACTTACACTAATAAGCCACCTACATGGTATGATCCTAACAATTTTTTTTGGTTTCACATCAACGTAGGTCATTATCATGAAACATGTTGTGGGCTCTCCAAATTTGTTGTTTCTTTTATGTTATGAGATATGTTTAATCATGATGCTATGATCAAAATACATCATTATGATTATGTCAAAGCCTCTCAAAAGAAACAAGTTACCAAGCATTCATCCTCTAAACCTTCAAAATCTTTTTATACTTCTAACCCACAGCATTAAAACAAAGATATATGTGTAATTGAAATTGATTATGACCAATATTATACAAATTCTCAATATGTGAATGCAACCAAAGTCAATTATAGACACAAACCTACCCACAAAGATCCCATCATTAAGCCAAAAAACCATCACTTGATGAACAAATTCTCAAAGACACCATAACTACCACTACCATACCTTCTAAAACAAATGAGGAAATTCTCCCACAACTAGAACCTCAATCTACTCCTATTCTTTAAAAAACCATTGTACCTCCCAGACCTCATATTGGTTCTTCCTCCTCTAAATCTCACTAGAATTTCTTGGAAGAGCTCAATTCAACGTGTCAGGGATCTAGAACATAAAGACCTTATACCACTTTGTTAGGAACGTGGAAGCACAATTGATTACTTTTCTATAAGCAATTTAAACATGGAATTGAACCAGAATGATTAAGTAACTAGAAACTTGAAACAACAAAGAATATGAGAAACAATACTATCTGTATTAACACTCTTCTAGAATACAATAAAGAAATCTCACTCTCCTCTTCACACCTCTTGGGTGTACAATATTTCTCTCAAGAGTTCTCTCTCTCTTTCTCAACCACAACTAACAAACACCTGAGTTGTTATCCCCTCCATGATAGCTTCAGCTGATCTCCTTGACCTTGCACCTTGCAGATCTCCTTTGACCTTGCTTTCTTGCTTCAATGCTTTACTTTCCTTCTATTACAATACATGCCTCATGGGTCTCTTACATGCCTCATGGTTCTTTTCCATCTTTGACCTTGATTTCCCTTGCTCAACCTTCTCTCTTTGCCTTCCCCTCCTTTCAGCACTTAAAGCATTCCCTGATGATTCACCTATGCTTTTCCTATGAATATCTTCATTCAAGATTACACTAACTACATCATCAACTTTTAAGATTTTAGAAGCAGATGCAGTATTACTTACTACCATTACCAAACTATCCCAACTTTCAGATAATGAGCATAAGATTAAGAGAGCCTTTATTTCATCATCAAAAACAATATTGACTGAATTTAACTAGTTTACCAAACAATGGAAATCACTAAGATGACTATATACCGATCCACCTTCCTGCATTTGCAAAGTAAATAACTGCTTCATAAGAAATACCTTATTCAAAGCTGAGGGTTTTTCATATAAATTTGCCAAAGATTCTATCAACTCTCCCGTTGTCTTACACTGTGATAAGTTGGAAATCACATATGATGCAAGGCTCAACCTTATGGATCCCAGAGCCATCCGATCAAGAACATTCCATTCTTCATCTTTCACATCTGTGGGCTTGCATGTAACCCCACCCAATGGTAAGTACAGATCTTTCTGATACAGATAATATTTTATCTGCATCCTCCATAGTTGATAATTCTTACCATTAAAATTCTCCATTTGTAGCTTACTTTCTTCTGCCATTGCTGTACTCCCACTCAATTAGAAACCCCTGGGAATGACCTGTAATCAAACAATAACCTGCTCCCTGCAACCTTGCTGCGATACCACTTATCAGGGATCTAGAACATAAAGTTATGATACCACTTTGTTAGGAACGTGGAAGCATAATTGATTACTTTTCTATAAGCAATTTAAACATGGAATTGAACCAGAATGATTAAGTAACTAGAAACTTGAAACAACAAAGAATATGAGAAACAATACTATCTGTATTAACACTCTTCCAGAATATAATAAAGAAATCTCACTCTCCTCTTCACACCTCTTGGGTGTACAGTATTCTCTCAAGAGTTCTCTCTCTCTTTCTCAACCACAACTAACTCAAACACCTGAGTTGTTATCCCCTCCTTGATAGCTTCAACTGATCTCCTTGACCTTGCACCTTGCAGATCTCCTTTGACCTTGCTTTCTTGCTTTAATGCTTTACTTGCCTTCTATTACAATACATGCCTCATGGGTCTCTTAAATAGGATCCAAAGCATACAATAATTAGACTTTTAATTACAAAAATTAGAAACACAAACCCAAGATTTAAATTAGTCTTCACATGCAAACACTCAGACCTCTTAAAATTAGATGAGTCTAATTCTGGAAATGCATTCTAGAAATGCATGTAAATGCATGCACACGCATAGGTGATCGACGTCGATTGCTGTCGATCTGTCTATGACTGATGTCAGCCGATCCCTGGTCCCTCCCTGATTGACATCGGTAATACTGTTGATGTCGATTACTGGTTGAACTCAGCAACCTCCTGATTAGCATCTTGGTGAAGATTTTAGCTCCACAACTTAACAATTTCCCACTTGGAGATAAATAGCTACACCTGTACAACAACATCCACTAATCATCTCAGGCACCTCCATCTTCAAACTCAATCTTGAAGACCAACCACCACAAATCTTGTGATGCTACACCTATCATCCAAGTCCCCTACCACATCTGAACCTACAACTCCATGTAGTGAAGACCTTGACCCTGCATAACATGTTAACCTACTGCTAGTCCCTCTAGGATACTTGAGAATCCACCTTCCCTGAATTGGCTCCAAACACTCTGACAACTCCCACTACTTGGGAAAACTTAGGTCTACACCAGACCTCATGTGATTTTAAACACTGTTCTAAGCTCAGCTTGAACTGTCCAACCCTTGGTGTGCTTAACGGTTCTGCATCCTGCATATTAAACCCCACCAACACCTTCTTCACATCAACTCCCACTAGAGACAAAATCAACCAGTGATCTTCCATGTATCTCATGCCAAAGAATTTTGCTGCTCCCAAATTCTTCAAGACATACCTCTGAACTAACTTTACCTTTAGCTCAGAAACTCCCTGCATGTGTAACCCTACAACAAACAACCACACAACATACAATAACAAGATAATGTTGCAATCATCATCCAACTCAGTAAATAAAATACAATGGGAACATTGACCTTGACTAAAGCCATGCTTTTTCATACTCCTGTCAAACCTGTACCACTATCCTGCAGCTTGCTCAAGACCATATACCCTGGCCTTCTGTCTCACCTATCCATTCACTCTCTTCTTTAACCTGGGAATCCATTCATCTTTTAGTGCTTTCATCCTGACTAGCAACTCTACCAAATCTCTCACTTGGTTATCTTTTGAAGAATTCATGCCATGCTCCCACTATTTCCTAGATTCTACCTGCATTGCTTCTTCACATCTTCCTAGTTCTTGACCATCAGTGAGCAACAAGTAATATAAAGAAGGTGAACAATGAATATGAGGTTCACTTACCCTTTTAGTCCTCCACATGGGTGTTTAAGACTCCTTGATAGCTTGTTGTCCGCCCAACATCTATTTCAGTGACCAATCTCGACCATCTCTCAGTCTGCACCTGACCGATGTCAGTTCCATGTGACTAATCTATCTGTTGACATCGATTCCTATTTGACCGATGTCATTTCCACCTACCTAACACTATTGACTCTATTGGTCTGCACATGACCGACGTCGATACCTACCTAATCGATGTCAGTTCCACCTGACTGACATCGGTACCTTTGTTTTCCTGTAAGTGATGACTTTTTCACCTGTGAGCTCATCTTGGATCAAAACCCTATCCAAATTGCCCTGCTCAGAATTATTCAGCCTCTGTGACTGATCTCTGTCCATCATCTCCTCCATAAACACCAAGGCTTCCCTATTCTTGTCAAAAACATCAAATTTTCATTTCCTGTAATGAACTCGATCTATGCCCACCGAATCTAAACTCATACATTTTGACTCAAGAACGTCCATTCCCTTCTTATTCATGTGACCAAGCCTACTAAGCCACATCTTTGAATCTACAGCTAAAGTAGATAAACCAAAAGGAGAATCAGTAATACATGTAGATAGATAAAGAGTGCCGACTTACTTACCTCTTGCTAAAACAAGTGCACCCTTGGAAACCTTCCAAGAATCTACTATGAGAGTTACTGTGCATCCCTCATCACCCAAATTTTCTACAGAAACCAAACTCTGCTTCAGGACTGGGACATGCATAACCTCCTTCAACACCCATGTGTTTCCCATCTGCAATTCCAGCTACACTTTCCCTTTGCCAACCATTTGACAAGGTGTACTATCCCCTAAATAAAGCTCTCCAAAGTCTCCCTGGACATACTCATGGAACAATTTTCTATTTGGGGTTACATGAAAAGAAGCACCAAAATCTAAAACCCATGATTCTACCTGACTATCTAAAGAAATTATGAGAGCATCCTATGTAACAATACCTACATCTTTTGATTCTTCATTACCTTCATGTTGATTTTCTTTATCCTTCAACCAACAATCTTTCTTTGTGCATCCTCTCTTTCCACAATTCTAGTAGGTGATACCTTCATTTTTGGATTTGGATCTCTTTTCCATCTTTGACCTTGATTTCCCTTACTTGACCTTCTCTCTTTGCCTTCCCCTGCTTTCAGCACTTAAAGCATTCCTTGATGATTCACCTGTGCTTTTCTTGTGAATATCTTCATTCAAGATTACACTAACTACATCATCAACTTTTAAGATTTTAGAAGCAGACGTAATATTACTTACTGCCATTACCTAACTATCCCAACTTTTAGGTAATAAGCATAAGATTAAGAGAGCCTTTATTTCATCATAAAAAATAATATTAACTGAATTTAACTGGTTTACCAAACCATGGAAATCACTGAGATGACTATATACTGATCCACCTTCTTGTATTTTCAAAGTAAATAACTGCTTCATAAGAAATACCTTATTCAAAGCTGAGGGTTTTTCATATAAATTTGCCAAAGATTCTATCAACTCTCCTGTTGTCTTACACTGTGATAAGTTGGAAATCACAGACGATGCAAGGCTCAACCTTATGGATCCCAGAGCCTTCCGATCAAGAACATTCCATTCTTCATCCTTCATATTTGTGGGCTTGCATGCAACCCCACCAAATGGTAAGTATAGATCTTTCTGATATAGATAATCTTCTATCTACATCCTCCACAGTTGATTATTCTTGCCATTAAACTTCTCCATTTGTAGCCTACTTTCTTCTACCATTACTATACTCCCACTCAATCAGAAACCCCTGAGAATGACTTGTAATCAAACAATAACCTGCTCCATGCAACCTTGCTCTGATACCACATGTTAGGGATCTAGAACATAAAGTTTTGATACCACTTTGTTAGGAATGTGGAAGCACAATTGATTACTTTTCTATAAGCAATTTAAACATGGAATTGAACCAGAATGATTACGTAACTAGAAACTTGAAACAACAAAGAATATGAGAAACAATATTATCTGTATTAACACTCTTCCAGAATACAATAAAGAAATCTCACTCTCCTCTTCACACCTTTTAGGTGTACAGTATTTATCTCAAGAGTTCTCTCTCTCTTTCTCAACCATAACTAACTCAAACACCTGAGTTGTTATCCCCTCCTTGATAGCTTCAGCTGATCTCCTTGACCTTGCACCTTGGAGATCTCCTTTGACCTTGCTTTCTTGCTTCAATGCTTTACTTGCCTTCTATTACAATACATGCCTCATGGGTCTCTTAAATAGGATCCAAAGCATACAATAATTAGACTTCTAATTACAATAATTAGAAACACAGACCCAAGTCTTAAATTAGTCTTCACATGCAAACACTCAGACCGCTTAAAATTAGATGAGTCTAATTCTAGAAATGCATTTTAGAAACGCATGCACATGCACAGGTGATCGACGTCAGTTGCTATGTCTATCTATGACTGACGTCAGCCGATCCCTGGTCCTTGCCTAATTGACGTCAGCAATACTATTGATGTCGATTACTGGTTGAACTCAACAACCTCTTGATTAGCATCTTGGTGAAGCTTTTAGCTCCACAACTTAACAATCTCCCAATTGGAGATAAACAGTTGCACCTATATAACAACATCCACTAATCATCTCAGGCACCTCCATCTTCAAACTCAATCTTGAAGACCAACCACCACATATCTTGTGATGCTATGCCTGTCATCTAAGTCCCCTACCACATCCGAACCTACAACTCCATGTAGTGAAGACCTTGACCCTACATAACATCTTAACCTGCTGCTAGTCCCTCTCAGATACCTGAGAATCCACCTTCCCTGAATTGGCTCCAAAATCTCTGACAACTCCCACTACTTCAGAAAACTCAAGTCTACACCAGACCTCATGTGATTTCAAACACTGTTCTAAGCTCAGCTTGAACTGTCCAGCCCTTGGTGTGCTTATCGATTCTGTATCCTGCATATTGAACCCCACCAACACCTTCTTCACATCAGCTCCCACTGGATACAAAATCAACCAGTGATCTTCCATGTATCTCATGCCAAATAATTTTACTACTCCCAAATTCTTTATGACATACCTCTGAACTAACTTTACCTTTAGCTCAGAAACTCCTTACATGTGTAACCCTGTAACAAGCAACCACACAACATACAATAATAGGATAATGTTGCAATCATCATCCAACCCGATAAATAAAACACAATGGGAACATTGACCTTGACTAAAGCCATGCTTTTTTATACTCCTATCAAACCTATACCACTGTCTTGCAGCTTTTTCAAGACCATATACCTTGGCCTTCTGTCTCACGTATCCATCCACTCTCTTCTTTAACCTGGTAATCCATTCCTCTCTCAGTGCTTTAATCCCAACTGGCAACTCTTCCAAATCTCCCACTTAGTTCTCTTCTGAAGAATTCATGCAATGCTCCCACTATTTCCTAGATTCTACTTGCATTGCCTCTTCACATCTTCCTAGTTCTTGACCATCAGTGAGCAACAAGTAATATGAAGAAGGTGAACAATGAATATGAGGTTCACTTACCCTTTTAGTCCTCCACATGGGCGTTTGAGGCTCCTTGACAGCTTGCTGTCTACCCAACATCTATTTTAGTGACTGATCTCGACCATCTCTTAGTCTGCTCCTGATCGACATCAATTCCATGTGACTGACCTATCTACCGATGTCAGTTCCTACCTGACCGATGTCAGTTCCACCTGCTCAACACTACTGACTCTACTGGTCTACACATGATCGACATGGGTACCTACTTGATTGACATTGGTTCCACTTGACCAACATCGATACTTATGTTTTCCTATAAGTGATGACCTTTTCACCCATGAGCTCACCTTGGATCAAAACCTTGTCCAAACTACCCTGCTCAAAATTATTCAGCCCCTGTGACTGATCTCTGTCCATCATCTCCTCCATAAACACCAAGGCTTCCCTGTTCTTGTCAAAAACATCAAATTTACGTTTCCTACAATGAAATCGATCTATGCCCTCTGAATCTGAACTCATACCTTTTAAGTCAAGAATGTCCATTTCCTTCTTATTCATGTGACCAAGCCTACTAAGCCACATCTTCAAATCTAAAGCTGAAGTAGATAAACTAGAAGGAGAATCAGTAATACATGTAGATAGATAAAGAGTACCCACTTTCTTACCTCTTGTTAAAACAAGTGCACCCTTGGAAACCTTCCAAGAATCTACTGTGAGAGTTACTGTGCATCCCTCATCACTCAACTTTCCTACAAAAACCAAAATTTGCTTCAGGATTGGGACATGCATAACCTCCTTTAACACCCATGTGTTGCTCGTCTGTAATTCCAAATGCACTTTCCCTTTGCCAACCATTTGACAAGGCGTACCATCCCCTAAATAAAGCTCTCTAAAGTCTCTCTGGACATACTCATGGAACAATTCTCTATTTAGGGTTGCATGAAAAGAAGCACTAGAATCTAAAACCCATGATTCTACCTGACTATCCAAAGAAAGTATTAGAGCATCCTGTGCAACAATACCTGCATCTTTTGATTCTTCATTACTTTCATGTTGATTTTCTTTATCCTTTAACCAAAATTTTTTCTTTGTGTGTCCTCTCTTTCCACAATTCTAGCAGGTGATACCTCCATTTTTCGATTTGGATCTCTTTCCCATCTTTGACCTTGATTTCCCTTGCTCGACCTTCTCTCTTTGCCTTCCCCTACTTTTAGCACTTAAAGCATTCCCTAATGATTCACCTGTGCTTTTATTACAAATATCTTCATTCAAGATTACACTAACTACATCATCAACTTTTAAGATTTTAGAAGCAGACGCAGTATTACTTACTGCCATTACCAAACTATCCCAACTTTTAGGTAATGAGCATAAGATTAAGAGAGCCTTTATTTCATCATCAAAAACAATATTGACTGAATTTAACTAGTTTAACAAACCATGGAAATCACTAAGATGACAATATACTGATCCACCTTCCTACATTTGCAAAGTAAATAACTGCTTCATAAGAAATACCTTATTCGAAGCTGAAGGTTTTTCATATAAATTTGCCAAAGATTCTATCAACTCTCACGTTGTCTTACACTGTGATAAGTTGGAAATCACAGACGATGCAAGGCTTAACCTTATAGATCCTAGAGCCTTCCGATCAAGAACATTCCATTCTTCATCCTTCATATTTGTGGGCTTGCATGCAACTCCACCCAATGGTAAGTACAGATCTTTTTGATATAGATAATCTTCTATCTGCATCTTCCACAGTTGATAATTCTTACCGTTAAACTTCTCCATTTGCAGCTTACTTTCTTTTACCATTGCTGTACTCCCACTCAATCAAAAACCCCTGAGAATGACTTGTAATCAAACAATAACCTGCTCCCTGCAACCTTGCTCTGATACCACTTGTTAGGGATCTAGAACATAAAGTTCTGATACCAATTTGTTAGGAACATGGAAGCACAATTGATTACTTTTCTATAAACAATTTAAACATGGAATTAAACTAGAATGATTAAGTAACTAGAAACTTGAAACAACAAAGAATATGAGAAACAATACTATCTGTATTAACACTCTTCCAAAATACAATAAAGAAATCTCACTCTCCTCTTCACACCTCTTGGGTGTACAATTTTTCTCTCAAGAGTTCTCTCTCTTTCTCAACCACAACTAACTCAAACACCTGAGTTGTTATCCCCTCCTTGATAGCTTCAGTTGATCTCCTTGACCTTGCACCTTGTAGATCTCCTTTGACCTTGCTTTCTTGCTTCAATGCTTTACTTGCCTTCTATTACAATACATGCCTCATGGGCCTCTTAAATTAGATCTAAAGCATACAATAATTAGAAACACAGACCCAAGACTTAAATTAGTCTTCACATGTAAACACTCTAACCTCTTTAAATTAGATGAGTCTAATTCTGGAAATGTATTCTAGAAATGCATGCACATGCACAGGTGACCAACGTCAATTGCTGTCAATCTATCTATGACCGACATCAACTGATCCCTGATTCTTGCCTGACCAATGTCAGCAATACTGCCGATGCCTATTACTGGTTGAACTCAACAACCTCCTTATTAGCTTCTTGGCAAAGCTTTTAGCTCCATAACTTAACAATCTCCCACTTGGAGATAAACAACTGCACGTGTAGAACAACATCCACTAATCATCTCAAGCACCTCCATCTTCAAACTCAATCTTGAAGACCAACCACCACATATCTTGTGATGCTACGCCTATCATCCAAATCCCCTACGACATCCGAACCTACAACTCCATGTAGTGAAGACCTTGACCCTGCATAACATGTTAACCTGCTGCTAGTCCCTCTCAGATATCTGAGAATCCACCTTCCTCAAATTGGCTCCAAACTCTCTGACAACTCCCACTATTTGGGAAAACTCAGGTCTACACCAGACCTCATGTGATTTCAAATACTATTCTAAGCTCTACTTGAACTGTCCAGCCCTTGGTGTGCTTACTGGTTCTACATCCTGCGTATTGAACCCTGCCAACACCTTCTTCACATCAGCTCCCACTGGAGACAAAATCAACCAGTGATCTTCCATGTATCTCATGCCAAAGAATTTCACTGCTCTCAAATTCTTCATGACATACCTCTGAACTAACTTTACCTTTAGCTTAAAAACTCCCTGCATGTGTAACCCTGCAACAAACAACCACACAACATACAGTAACAAGATAATGTTGCAATCATCATCCAACCTAGTAAATAAAACACAATGGAAACATTGACCTTGACTAAAGCCATGTTTTTTCATACTCTTGTCAAACCTGTACCACTGTCCTACAGCTTGCTCAAGACCATATACCTTGGCCTTCCATCTCATATATCCATCCACTCTCTTCTTTAACTTGGGAATCCATTCATCTTTTAGTGCTTTCATCCCAACTGGCAACTCTACCAAATCTCCCGCTTGGTTCTCTTCTAAAAAATTCATGCCATGCTCCCACTGTTTCCTAGATTTTACTTGCATTGCCTCTTCACGTCTTCCTAGTTCTTGACCATCATTGAGCAACAAATAATATAAAGAAGGTGAACAATGAATATGAGGTTCACTTACCCTTTCAGTCCTCCACATGGGCATTTGAGACTCCTTGATAGCTTGCTGTCTACCCAACATCCGTTCCAGTGACTGATCTCAGTCATCTCTCAGTCTGTAACCGACTGACCTCGGTTCCATGTGACTGACCTATCTACCAACATTGATTCTTACCTGATCGACGTCGGTTCCACCTGTCTAACACTACCGACTCTACTGGTCTACACATGGCCGACGTCGGTACCTACCTGATCGACGTCAGTTCCACCTGACTGACATTGGTACCTATGTTTTCTTGTAAGTGATGACTTTTTCACTTGCGAGTTCATCTTGGATTAAAACTCTATCTAAACTGCTCTGCTCAAAATTATTCAGCCCTTATGACTGATCTCTATCCATCATCTCCTCCATAAACACCAAGGCTTCCCTGTTCTTATAAAAAACATCAAATTTTTTTTTCCTGCAATGAACTCGATCTATGCCCTCCGAATCTAAACTCATACCTTTTGACTCAAAAACATCCATTCCCTTCTTATTCATGTGACCAAGCCTACTAAGCCACATCTTTAAATCTACAACTGAAGTAGATAAACTAGAAAGAGAATCAGTAATACAAGTAGATAGAGAAAGAGTATCTACTTTCTTACCTCTTGCTAAAACAAGTGCACCCTTGAAAACCTTCCAAGAATCTATTGCGAGAGTTACTGTGCATCCCTCATCTCCCAACTTTCCTACAGAAACCAAACTCTGCTTCAGGACTGGGACATGCATAACCTCTTTCAACACCCATGTGTTGCTCGTTTGCAATTCCAACTACACTTTCCCTTTGCCAACCATTTGACAAGGCATACCATCCTCTAAATAAAGCTCTCCAAAGTCTCCCTAGACATACTCATGGAACAATTCTCTATTTGGGGTTGCATGAAAAGAAGCACCAGAATCTAAAACCCATGATTCTACCTGACTATCTAAATAAAGTATGAGAGCATCCTGTGCAACAATACCTGCATCTTTTGATTATTCATTACCTTCATGTTGATTTTCTTTATCCTTCAACCAACAATATTTCTTTGTGTGTCCTCTCTTTCCACAATTCTAGTAGGTGATACCTCCATTTCTAGATTTGGATCTCTTTCCCATCTTTGACCTTGATTTTCCTTGCTCGACCTTCTCTCTTTGCCTTCCCCTACTTTAAACACTTAAAGCATTCCCTGATGATTCCCCTGTGCTTTTCTTATGAATATCTTCATTCAAGATTACACTAACTACATCATCAACTTTTAAGATTTTAGAAGCAGATGCAGTATTATTTACTGCCATTACCAAACTATTCCAACTTTCAGGTAATGAGCATAAGATTAAGATAGCCTTTATTCAATCATCAAAAACAATATTGACTGAATTTAGCTGGTTTACCAAACCATGGAAATCACTAAGATGACTATATATCAATCCACCTTCTTGCATTTGCAAAGTAAATAACTGCTTCATAAGAAATACCTTATTCAAAGCTGAGGGTTTTTCATATAAATTTGCCAAGGATTCTATCAACTCTCTCGTTGTCTTACATTGTGATAAGTTGAAAATCACAGATGATGCAAGGCTCAACCTTATGGATCCTAGAACCTTTCGATCAAGAACATTCCATTCTTCATCCTTCATATCTGTGGGCTTGCATGCAATCCCACCCAACGATAAGTACAGATCTTTTTGATACACATAATCTTCTATCTTCATCCTCCATAGTTGATAATTCTTGCCATTAAATTTCTCCATTCATAACTTACTTTCTTCTGCCATTGCTGTACTCCCACTCAATCAGAAACCCCTGAGAATGACCTGTAATCAAATAATAACCTGCTCCCTGCAACCTTGCTCTAATACCACTTGTCAGGGATCTAGAACATAAAGTTCTGATACCACTTTGTTAGGAATGTGGAAGCACAATTGATTACTTTTCTATAAGCAATTTAAACATGGAATTGAACTAGAATGATTAACTAGAAACTTGAAACAACAAAGAATATGAGAAACAATACTATCTGTATTAACACTCTTCTAGACTACAATAAAGAAATCTCACTCTCCTCTTCACACCTCTTGGGTGTACAATATTTCTCTCAAGATTTCTCTCTCTCTTTCTCAACCACAACTAACTCAAACACCTGAGTTGTTATCCCCTCCTTGATAGCTTCAGCTGATCTCCTTGACCTTGCACCTTGTAGATCTCCTTTGACCTTGCTTTCTTGCTTCAATGCTTTACTTGCCTTCTATTACAATACATGCCTCATGGGTCTCTTAAATAGGATCTAAAGCATACAATAATTAGACTTCTAATTACAATAATTAGAAACACAGACCCAAGACTTAAATTAGTCTTCACATGCAAACACTTGGACCTCTTAAAATTAGATGAGTCTAATTCTAGAAATGCATGCAAACACATGCACACGCACAGGTGATCAACATTGATTTCTGTCAGTCTGTCTAAGACCGACGTCAGCCGATCCCTGGTCCCTACCTGACCGATGTCGGTAATACTGCCGATGCCAGTTACTGGTTGAACTTAGCAACCTCTTGAATAACATGTTGGTGAAGCTTTTAGCTCCATAACTTAACACAATGCCTTGTAAAATACCCCTCATGGAGATAGTTCATACTTCTCCATATCACCACAAATTCTTAATGAAATAATTACAAGACATTAAAGGACCACCATCCCTTGAGTTGGAAAACCTCTTTAAGACCCTTCACCAATAGAAGTACATACTATTTAAACTATTTGTATCTCTTCCAAACCTTCCATATAATTTATTGAAGAATATATTATTAATTATGAAATTATTTTTTGAGTCAATGATCCACCTCTTTTTATTAAAATTATAATTAAAACCACCCTTATTCAAATAGTCTTAGTATATGAAGGGTCATGAATTAATGTTACCTCCCTTTGGTTAATTCAATAACATGGATATACAAAAGACCACCTTAAAAAAACTCATCTCACATGTCAAGTAATTGATAAGATAAATCATAAACTACTTGGTTGTATTTGGTTCTCCCTCACTATTGGACCTAAGACCATACATACTAATCTCATGGTCCTTGATTTACCACTATCCTACAACATACTCTTAGGAGGCCCATGGACACATTATATGAGGGTTATTGGCTCTTTAAGTAGTCAATGTATTAAATTCATCCATAATGGCAAATGCTATAAACATAAGGCTGATCCCAATCCATGGAGTATCCAATTACCAAACCCCAAATCTCAATATCAGATTCCAACCATTCAATACATCAACAATGTACCTCTACTTGAATTCATTAACATGAATCTAGATTTATAGGTCACTCTTGCTGATTTTAATGATGCTGAACCAATTGACTTACAAAACACTTGTAATACCACTAAGTTACCTCCTTACATTTTGGAGTGGCTTCCTCTTTCTTTGCTTCTATGTAATTGTACCATCCCTCTAGTTGATGATATCACTAAAATTACTCATCTATATAATGTACATGAAGATTTTTACATAGAAGATGACTTAACATGTAATTATTATGGAGTGATAAGATTATTTCAAGATCCTTTAGCAATGTCTCCATGAAAATTTAGTGATTTAGGTGCATCCACTTCTGATTCTCCCATATAGACAAATGCATGCATTATTTCCCACACATATGATGAAAATTATATCATGGATTAAGATCAATCACATGATTTAGACGTACAACACTACCAATAAACTTTATCCAAAATAAATGCCTTCAAACACAATCTCTGGTACCCCATGGGTAGGTGAACAAATCTCAGCTATAGAAAATTCAAAAACTTTTGAACCATCTATACCTTCTACACAACCAACCAATCTACCACATTTCCTTCCTTCTCATAGTCTTATAGATACCATTGAGGCTACCCACCTTAATTAAATTAAACTTCCATTTGCAACACAACCTAACATAGCTATTACCAATCTAGTTGACTCCACTCAAGCTCAACCTAAAATCAAACCTACACTTGAAATTAACTTAGATGCTAAAGCCATAAATATACAACAAATACATTCTGAATATGATTGTAATAGTAATAAAATCATTAACCTTGAAGTAGAAGTTGAATATTATAGATCATTACCCAAGCTCCCAAGTGATGAAGCTATACTTGAGTTACTCCATGTTAGAGAACCTCAGCTTCTCTAGTAACATCTTAGACTTGGAAACTTCAAATGAAAATCTCATTATTTTAATAAATTCATTGCTAGTATGGATCCTAAAAAAAATCCTATTTATTCTCTTCCTCATGTTCCATATCATTTCCAAGATGAAAATGCTATGCTCATCAAATAAATAATAATAATATAATATGGTACACCATCATGTCCTAGACCCATCATTGTCTCTAAAGAACTCATGCCAACAAAGGATGATAACTCTAGCTTATTCTTCGACATGTATCATGAAAACTTTACTTGGTCATATGAATATATTACAGGTATTGATCATAGTATCATTATATATAATATAATCACCTACCCAGATGTAAAATCAATTAGACAAAAAAAACAAAAAATTCCACCTTATGTCACAATAAATTATTAAAATTTTAGATGCCAAATTCATCAAAATTGTTGACTATTTTGAATGGATATCAAACATCATTCCCATTCATAAAAAAATCACCATGGCCATTTGTATATGTATTGAATTTTATAATCTTAAACTTGCATGTCCAAAAGTTAACTTCCCATTACCTTCAATACATGTTATCATAGATTCCACTGCTAGATATGAAATGTTGTCACTTATGGATGTTTTTTTAGGTTATAATCAAATTCACATATCCCTTAAAGAACAACACAAAATGACATTAACTATGAAATGGGGCACCTATTATTATTTCAAAATGCCTTTCAGTCTTAAAAATACTAGATTCATCTATCAATGTGTAATGACCCACATTTTCCATGATCTTATACACAAGATAGTGGAAACCTATGTTGATGACCTCATTTCCAAATATAAAAGTCATACAATGCACCTCATTAATCTAGTTATCATTTTTGATCGACTAATAAAATAAAAAATTAGACTTAATCCATATAAATGTGTATTTAGAGTCACACCTAATAAATTTTTAGGGTTCTTAGTCTCTCTTCAAGGTATTGATGTCAATCTAGACAAAATAAATGCTATTGTCAACATGCCTATTCCTTGCTCTATTCCTGACATACACACTTACCTCAAAAAGCTTGGGGTAATATGATGATTCATCTTAGAAATGGCTTACCATATATACTCTATCAATTACCTTCTCAAAAAAAGTAATGCTTTAGATTGGACATATTCATGTCAAAAATCTTTTAATAATATGAAAGAATATTTGCTCCATCCTCCCACTCTTTGACACCTTCAAATGACCATCCCTTAATATTATATACTTCCTATATCACCATATTAGTTGGGGTAATTATTTTCCAACAAGATAATACCAGTAGAGAGTACACTATTTATTACATTAGTCAAGGACTCATTGACTATGAAAAATGTTATACTAAAGTAGAACATGATTGCCTTACTATCTATTTTGTAGATGAAAAACTCCACCACTATATGCTCTATCAAACCACTTATGTCATTGTCCACTCCAATCCACTTCATTTATTCTCCAAAGCATTCCTACCTAGAGATATAATTGGAAAATGGATGGTTCTCTTAATGGAATTTGACCTTATAATTGTTACACAAAATTCTATCAAAGGGAAAGTCATCTCTAACCAACCTGCAATAACACCTTTACCAGCTATAAATCACCTTCAAGATAATCTCCTTGATGACAAAATTCTTTATATCAAAGGTCTTAACTAGGGTATCTCTCTTAAAGATTATTTCCATAATTTCACTATTGATTTAGAAGCAAATAATCAAGAAGATACCAATATGATTCGTGATACTACTAAATACAAAGTAGTTATCAAATAACTCCCTAAAGTTACCATTGATTTGCATGAAGACACATGGACCCTCCATTTTGGAAGCATAAAATGCCTCCAAGTAGTTGGGGTAGGATGTATTCTAATTAACCCAATGGTAAAATCATCCCTTTGGCATTTAAATTAACTTTTGATGTCACTAATAACATGGTTGAATATGAATCTCTAATATTAGGAATGAAAGCAACACACAACGTAGATATCCCATATTTACATGTTTTGGGTGATTCACAACTTATCTTCTTCCAAATTGTTGGTGATTATCAATGTAAAAGTGAAAACCTAATCACTTATATTCAAATTGCTACCACATTTGACAAATAATTTGCTTCTTTTACCATTAAACCAATTCTAAGAGATCAAAATTCCATAGCTCATTATCTTGATTCCTTAACATCCTTATTTCACCCTCATCAAGTACTTAATGATTCCAAATTTATTATCCAAGTAAGAAAATCACCTTCTTCTATCAAACTAAATGATTCACTCATTTGTCACATTGAGGCTATCACTATTCAACAAAGCCCTTGGTACAAAAAATGCAATCCAATTCCTTAAACATCAAACTTACCCTCTAGACACAGATTCTCATGAAAAGACTAGAATACATAAATAAGCCTTCAAATATGTATTTTGATACAACACCCTTTACTACCATAATGTATAAGTTACCCTACTCCACTATGTAATGAAATAAGAGGTTCCTAATCTCCTCAAATAAGTACATGGGGGAATTTGTGGTGGTCACTGTAGTGGACATGCTACAACCCATAAATGCTTTGTATGGATTAATTTGATCCTACACTAAATAAATATGCCATTAATTTTGATAAAAAGTGTAATCCTTGTCAACTCCCTGATGATCCAATCCACTCACCACTGGCTAAGCTCCAAGCAGTAGAGTCTCCTTGGCCATTCTCTATGTGGGGATTAGATCTCATTGGTAAATTACCTCGATTACAAGATGGTCATATTTTTATCATTATTGATACTAAATATTTTACCAAATGGGTAGAAGACATGCCTCTTTTCAATTTCATAAGAACCAATATTTATAAATTTATCCTTAACCAAATCATTTATCACTTTTGAGTTCCCCATACTATCATCTCTGATAATGGTGGAAATTTCAAAAATAAGAACATGAAATAGTTATGCACTAAATTTAAAAATTTTCACAAATTTTCCACACTTTACCATCTATAATGTAATGGCCAAGTAGAGGCTACTAAAAAAATCCTAAACAAAATCTTACAAAAGATAATTCAATAAACTCGCACTGATTGGCATCTTCATTTATATCCCACACTTTGGGCCTAATATACTAGCATATGTACTACCACTTGGGCAATACCATTATCACTATTATATGGTTATGAATAAATCTTACCATTAGAATTTGAAATCCCATCTTTATTTATATCTCTTTATGGTATCATTCTTGATGAATAATTATGTGAATCTCATCTTAATGCCTTATAATTTATTGAGAAATATTGTCTAGCCACCTTACAACATAACCATCAATACAAGGTTGGCATTACCAAAAAACATAATAAAAAGGTCAAAGTCTACACATTTAATGTTGGTGATCTAGTCCTCAAATTAGACTACACACATGATGAAGAAGAAAAATATGCCCAAAAATGGTGGGGCCTTTATTTAGTAAAAGACATTCTTGGTCTTAGTACTTATCATCTACAAACTAATGAAGGATATGTTTTCAAAGAACCTACCAATGCACAATTTTTAAAGAAATATTTTGATTAAATATCTCTATTATTTTTCATAATTCTATATATTGTCCTATTAACACTTCTTATAAGACTTCTCCAATGATCTCACCCCTTGCAGTAGTCTACCTTATACACAAACTTTAGTTCCCTCCTTTGGCCCTTTGGTTTATTTATTTAATGAGTTGCATTGTAATACCATGGATAGGACCCAGTTTTACTCATGAATACCTTTTATTTCATATATCGATGTTTCATGATTTTTTCTCTTTGATCACAAGTTTGTTATTTTTATAAAGCTTTTTCATTTTTTTTGTGAGTTGCATTATAAGACCATGGATAGAACTGGGCGTTCCTCACAAATACCATTTTACACTTTTTGCACCCACTTGAGTTTTTTTTTTCATGAGTTGCAGTGTAAGACCATGGATAGGACCAGGCTCTCCTCATAAAATATCCATATTATTTCAAACCTATTTACAAAATTGAGTGTTATTTTTAATGTTAAGAAATGGGTACAAGTTTTTGATTCCATATTATCAACCTCAATTTTTGTTTCTTTATATATAAAACTTGCACAATAAACTATGTTGGCATGTTTCCCTACACTTACATACATTCTTATGATAAGTAATAATACTTACTTGTCACTATATCCTTTTTCACATTTTCACATTTTTTTAATGATTTGAGGTAATTCAATTTGATTTATTTTCATTTCCCATTGATTTCCCTTCCTTTCATTCCACTTTGGATAAAACAAGGTCAAATTCAAGATAACTCTTTTATTCAACATGAATAAACAAGAATCTTAAACACCATGCTCTCTAAGTAATCTTTTTTAGCAACCAAGTCCAAATTTTTCAAATGATAGTCATTCTTAGCACCCATGTTTATTTATATGAATCCATATGGAGGAGTAATAAAAAAATTCATCAAAAACTTAAAGCCAAATCATTAACAAAAGGCAATGATCAAAAGGTAAAAGAAAAATAAAAAATTCAACATCACACCAAAAGACTTGATTCATAACACATATCCTATCCCCAATCAAATCTCAAACTCCACAATTGGCTTCTCCATTAGGGTGTGGTAGGCTACTAGATTGGGATAGGGGAATTCAAACTCATAAATAGTGTTACTTACTTTCTCATATAAGTACCTAATCTTTACAGTAAACCAATGAATCTTTAAGGGATCTTTAGGAATAGGGAACACGTTATGGGAAGATAGGTTCATTTTAATTTTTAGATGATATTCATACTTCATTTAATAACCTAAGATTTTATGTGGTTAGAATAAGTTCTTCAGAGTCCTTAATTTCAAAAGTCCTCTTGTTTTGACAAACTTAATTTCAATGTCTTGACTTCGATAAAGAGTTTCTCTACCTTGATTTTTCCTACATCTTCCCCACCACCCATTGATTCTCCCCATGATAGGAAAGTTTTATTAGAAATCCATTTTACCACTCCTATATTCCTCTTCTTCATGTCTTAAAACATGTTAGCACTACATTATTCTAGTTTTATCTATCTTTAGAACAAAATAGTATGCTTGAGTAACTATGGATTATTGTCTTTACACCATTGCTTTACATTTCTAGAATTGCCTTGGTTTCATTTATAAAAAAATTGTTATCATTCCTTTTTTTAGATAACTATGTATATTTCTATATTTCCATACCTTTTCCATTGATTGAGTGAGTTTGGATTGTTCCTTCTCACTCACCAATGTTGTTTTTACTTTTAGTACTTTTTTTCCATTATTGAGTGAGTTTGGATTTTTATTTCTCACTGACCAATGTTGTTTCCCTTTCATTTACTTTTTCCATTGATGATGGAGTTTGGATTGTTACTTTCAGTCATCAATGTTGTTTTACCATTTCTTGCCCATCTTTATTTAATTAAGGAATGTTACTACTTTCACACTGATGTTATATTTTTCATTTTTCATATATCCTTAGTTTGATTTGGTTTTTTACCCTTCTTACTTAAGGTACACTTGTTTGAGTTATTTAGTAATTTAGTAGCCTTGGATTTTTGATTACCTGATTTGCTCTAAAATTTGACTTGGTCATTTGGTCCTAATTTAGCATTTATCACCCTAGATTGCCAAATTTTTGAGTATGTTATGCCTACACATTTTAGTTATCTTGAATTTATTTCATTTGTTTATTTTTTATCTTTAAGTTTTTTATCCTTAGGGTTTGTCCAAAGTAGTCTCTACGCCCTCCACAATAAAAAATACAAACACAAAAAGATAACCATTCAATGATAACGGTAAGTCAAGGTATTATACATTAATTATTTGTTTCAGTTATTTCCTTTCAATCATTTACTTTCAATTATTTTATGCTTTAAAATACTAAAATTTACTTAGCTCAACATTGTGTGTTGTTATGTTCTTTTACCAAATCACCATCCCATGTTACAAATATGTAAAACATGATGAGCTTCAAGTGGGGCATATGTATACACATAATATTTTTAAAGTTTATCAATTATTGGTGCTTTCTCTCTTGTAAGAACCTATTGAGTCTCAATCTTTCTAAATGTATGCTTAAAGGGTGCATCATGAAAGGGGTGTGCATATCATTAGTGTTTCACTAGATCATTTTTCCCTATGCCACCAATTAAAACCAACAAAAGTCCCTCCTATATATTTCCCTAAAATTTGACACCTTTCTTAAACACTCTAAGTAATTCACTACCTCAAATAGCCCTTACCTAAGCTAAAACCTCTTTTTACCATCCTCCAAACATAGTTGACCGGGCTAACTCTGTTCTAGGAAATGATCATGTTATGGGACTAAGTTGGCCCAATTGACTTAGTCTAGGACCTAACTATTTTATTTTTTAAACAACTAGGTTGACTGGGATAACCTTGTTAGTTAATAAAACTTCAAAAGGGTTTAGGGCTAGATTCAACTATGTAAACACATCCTTCATTCCATTTTCATTAGAGAGATAGAGAGAATCATTCATTTGCACTTCTATATAATATGTTCTTCCACCATTCTACTTGAGGAGTCATTTCTTAGGGTTTACACTTGGAGAAAAGAATCTTATCTTATGGAAATGTTTTGGATTCATAAGAGGAGTCTTATAGCCTAGATTTGACCTATTTTTGTGATCCTTATGAACCAAAATAACCTATTATAAAACACCATTGACCAAGGGAGAGATTGAGCCTCGACACATTTATCTTCAAGGTAAGTATTCCTAAATCTTACTCCTCTATTTTGGTAGATAGAAGTAGAATAAGTAATGGATTTTGAATTTATTTCTCTCTCCATGCATTATGATTAACTCTACATTGACTTGAGTATATTTCTTATTTTCATGTTTAATTTTATGTTTATTATCCCCCATTTGTGGCACAAACTTTGGTGAGCACTAGATTAGATTTATTTTACTTTGTTAGAAATAGTAGGACGTAGTTAGAATTATTGTGTGGTATTTCTCAACTAAAGGAATTGAAACCCTCTCTAGTGATATTATGTGGTAAGAGACATCTTAGTTAGGTATAGTGGATCCATATTGATCATGACTTTGATTATCTAAATATACCAACAAGCAAAAGGCTAGTTTGATTTATCTTCTCTGAGCTAGGATTGATTTGTAGATCGGCTTCACTTTTCCTTATATACACATACACCTGATGGTTTATTGGTTGTCCCAATTTCAACTGAGGGAAATATTTATGGTAGTGGTTATCACCACATTCCCAACATACAGTAGTCCTTTGTGGTGATATAGGAATAATATTTTCCCTATGGCTGGTCCATGTTGATTATTTTGATTTTGAGCATTGCTATAAGAACTCATTTTTTAGGATCCTTAAGACTTCAAATTTATATTTTGACCCTAAAATCTATTAATTTTTTTATTTCCCTAAAAATTGCAATTTTTATCTAATTTTCTAAAATTCTTAGGTACATGGGAGATATATTTGGCCCTAGATTGCTGCCTATTCATTTTGAAATATTGTGTCACCCTCTATCATGACTTTTTTCTCTCTTTTACCCTATTAGCAGATTACATGGTAGGTGCCAAGGTTCTTGGGTTTGTCATATTGACATCATGCATTAATACCTCTTTCAGCCCCAACTTGAATTTATTAATTTTTGTCTCTTCATCATTCGTATAGTTTACATGATGTAATAGGTTTAAAAACTTATTTTCATATTTAGTAATAATTATGTTTTCCTATTTTAACAGTTAAAAATTAGTTATTTTTTGCTCCTTGAAATTGGTACTTAAGTACCTTTTTAAAAACTATATTTCAAAGGTTGTCCAAACAAGAGTCATAGGTTAATGTTCCTTTAAAGATCATAGATGATTCCACCATAAAGCATCATGTATGACTAGCTGGTAGGCTACCACCCTATATTTTACATTAGATGGAGTGTTATATATTTTTAAATACTTATGTAGATTTATAAATCATGCATCAACCACATATCTATATTATTTACTCAAAAAGGTGGGTGGTGGAAGATTTTTTAGCTCCTTGATGATTGGGTCAACCAAAGTCAAAGGTACCTCTTAGAGCACCTGCTCTTCTACTTGACCAATCTCCAAATGGGGTACTTCTTCATGAAGAACACCTTATAGGTTATTTAATCTATATTTCCAATTTTTAATGTTACCTTTAAGGGTATTCAATGTTGTTAGGATCCCATTAAAGACTTCTTCTTACTTATTAGTAAGGTTATCTCTAGCTTCATTATGATTAGGTGCCTTATTGATGTTGTCAGCATTATTAAGAGGAGGTTCATCCCTATTCTAATTTAGATTTCAAGCTCTACCCCTTCCTTTTACTGGTATATCATTAAATTGATCATTGCCAACATTAACATTGCCACATATGTTTCTAACCATCTTCGTGACAAGGCACCAAACTATGGATTAGGTAGAGTGTAGAATTAGGAAACCATTGCCCATAATTCCTTTAGATCATTAAATTTGCTTTGATAGCAGGTGAAACAACCCAAAATAATGAATAATAATAATAATTATTATTGGAATTAACTATATTTAGAGCACAAATGAAACTATGTAGGGCCCACTACACATTTGTTGATGTGTAAATGCATATTTTCTATTTTGTACACCAATGTGAAAGTAACCAATAATTGGATTAGGTCACTAAATATTCTTAAATAGTGATTGTTGGAAGAATGGATACTAAGAGTTGGGGTTGAATCAGTTTCTCAACATTGCTATTTAATTCCATTCAACATTCTATGAGACATTCACTTACATGAAAGATTAATGCATAAATAAGCAACCATTCAAGCAAATCACAAGAGAACACAAAAGTTAAGTGGGAAAAACTATTGAAAAATAAAACCCACTAAACCATGCACATGGAATGATATCCTATAATGTCAATATTCAAATTTTAGTAAATCAACAACTTCACAAGGAGCTCCAACCCTTACCTAGCTGATCACCCACCCAACTAGTCTTTTGCAAGCTCAATTTTGCAAGGAAGCTCCAATCCCCTCAGGTAAATTAGCACCAAAAAAGTCACATTTGATGTATAGTCACCTCAAAATATCTATTTATAACTCAAATGTATATGGAAACCTTTTATTTAACTCTTTACACTTTAAACTCACTCAACCAACTTCTCATGCCTTCTCACTCAATAAGCCCTCTCCTTGGCAATATTAGGTCAATTAGACTTATTCAACACTAATAGACACATATGTAACCATTAATGACATATTAAAATCAGTATTATGATGATATTAAATCCTTCAACTTGTTCATAAAGACTCTATATCCTTCACTTAATAGCTCAATATTCTAACTAATCCAAATAGCCTTATTAAGCCTTGCCTTTATACTCAATTATTTATTTTACCATTATTATTCAGACAACATCCTTAAAAAACTTGGATTATGATTTAAATATATCACTAAAAACATTTAATGAGTGAAACAAATAATACATTATTTGGTCATCGTCCATAAGGACCAATTTCACCATTAGGCCTAATGGAGACCTAATGCAATTAGGTCTGTCCTATCCACATGTTACCATTCAGAACCTTAGGAACACTTATTGTATTATAAAATAGATGAAAAAATTAATACATGCCTCCAATATACCCTTTATAAGTTTACCTTAGGTCCCAAAATTCATTTAGTCCATTTCACTACTTGGACCTACCAATTAGGTCTCTTCGCTAATATACCTTTTCACTGCTTGTGAGTCCATCTTGAAAATTTGAACTATGTACACAACTTTGAAACATAAAATATTAATTAAATAATATGAATATTTTAATAATGAATTAAAAACCTTATTAAAATTCTTTGGTCTCCACCACATAGGCGAAAAGGCTTCAAGAACACTCTTGTAGATAGCTTACTCAGAAACACCAAACACTATCAAAACATAGTCAAAGTCATTTGACTTTACAAACTTGATCAGGGAATTATAATGAGAAAAAATTCATTAAAATTATCCTATTAGTCATTTATAATATCTTTTATATATTTTATCTTTCATCTTATTGAATTTTGACTTATAAACATCTTTTTCACATACACAAAAAAGTTTCCTGCAGGTCCAAAAATATAGTCAAGAAAATCAACTTGTTAAACACATGTGGGGGAAATTATATGATATTAAAATGGATTTTTGTGAACCTATAACATAATTATAACATATATGGAAAGATATGTTTCATGATCATGTATCAATATTGGTCTTACAGACAATCGCACTGTGTCACTCTACACAGACTCCACTATACTAGATAGGCCAATTTGATGACAACATTTTGCTTGCATATAGGCATCATCAACACTTAAAAATAAATTCAATAAGATTAATAGGTATTTAATTATTATACCATGTATTTTTATCCATTCCTAATCCTCTACAACTAATCCCTAAACTTATATTCATTCTCACCTAGTTTTCTCATTGTTTTACTTATTAGGCCAATTTAGTGATAAGATACCTTCCATGACTAATTTTTCATAATTTTGGTTTGAATAATACTTATAAAATTATATGATCATAAACTATAACTCTTGCACATCATTCTTAATCCACTTGTATAATTTGACCTAGTCAACCCTACTTGTAACATCAAAAACCATGAAAACAAGGCTTTTCTTGTAGCTTCTATTCATTGTTAAGATAAACCAAAACCACTTGAGGAGAGATTGAAGATTAATTTACATGCTAAAAACACTAAAATATTTCAATTTTAAAATTATAAGATAAAACCAATTAGATATTTGCTATTGGGTCTATGTAAGGGTTTAGGAGGGTTTTGACTACCTTACCTTCTTAGCAATCATTCATAAAGGATTACACCTCAATCCTAAAACCAATGCTAAGGAATTAAACAAAGGGACCTTCCAAAAATACCATGAAGTTTTCAATATCTCATGCAAAATTTTCACATGCCAATGAGCATGAGAAACTTCTTCTCATGTCTATAACACCATTTTCTATGCACACAATCAATGTTTCCATAAAAAATCTTCCTTTCTCCTATAGGATATGAATTTAAAATTTTTAAAAATGATTTAAATGATCTCTCATACCTCTATAAATTCTCTCAAGATATATATGATCCTTGGAAATTAACTTTAGCTCTCTTTAGACCACTAAAGGTCACTTTGTGCACTTAGGCCTTACACTGCCAAACATACTTTGAGTATTATTATGCTTTGAAACATCCTGAACTGACTTCAAAAATCTATCCTCATGTCATAAAAAATCACAACATGTTCTCACATAGCCACCCTTGCTCACTCAGGTCTCCAATGGCTCAACTCACCATGCTACTAAGCTTACCTACAACTTCTCACTAGGTCTCTTTATTAAGTCTTCAAAGACTTAATATCAAGAGCAATAATTACACCCTAGAATGATATCAATGACACTTTCATGACATCAATGAAAACTTCATGCATACCTTGTAACACATTCCCAATAATCTCCCCCTTTTTCATTGATGGCAATACCTCATTGATAGAATCTACTTAGAGAGACTTCTCTTACTAAGAAACATTTTCTTAAAGTAGATCAATCTCCCCCTTTGACATTAATGATAAATCACTTCCCTACAAAAACACTTCATTTATATTTCATAACTTAGACCACTTTCTTCTTTTCATATTGACATGACTCCCCCTTTGTTCTCATTGTTTATGCACTTTATTCTTTATACTTGGAGATACAACACCTCCTCATTAGCTCCCCCTATGCATGTTATTTTGGTTGGTAACTACTAGGAATAGGAATCACACTTAATTTATATGTCAGATGTTCAAAAGTAGCCTTCGGAAGAGGCTTAGTTAGGATATCTACAATGTGATCCTTGGTGGACACAAATTCAAGCTTAATACTTTGTTCACTCACCTATTCTCTTAGGAAATGATACTTGAGAGGAATATGTTTGGTCCTTGAATGCAATACAAGATTCTTTAAAACACTTATGGTTATAGAATTATCATAGAGAATAGGAATAGGGCCATCAAAATCCACCTTATAGTCTCTCAAAGTTTGTTTCATCCATAATACTTGAGTACTACATGAGGCTGCTACAATATACTCAGCTTCACAAGTAGATAGAGCTACTGAAGGTTGTTTCTTACTTGACCATGAGACTAAAAATTTGACTAAGAAGAAGGCTCCTTCACTAGTGTTTTTTCTATAATCTAGACTCCAAACCTATTCTGCATCTATATAGGCTACTAGATCAAACCTTTTATTCCTTAGGTACCATAAACCATATTCCAGGGTTCTTTTGAGATATCTAAGTATCCTCTTGATTGCTTATAGGTGAAATTCATTAGGATATACTTAGAATCTTCCCACAATACCCAATAATTTCATAATATATGGTCTAGATGCAGTAGTATACAACAAACTCCCAATCATGGATCTATACTTTATCTAATCAACCCTTGAAGATTCATCCTCCTTGATCAACTTACATCTAGTAACCATAGGTGTACTTACATCTTTACAATCCTCCATTTTAAATTTTTTTAACATTTATTTTATGTATTTGACTTGTGAAATAAACATACCTTTTTTAGTTCAACCAATTTGAAGTCTAAGAAAGAAGGATAGTTTTCCAAGCATAGACATTTCAAACTCTAACTTCATCACTTCTAAAAAATATTTGGTCATGTTTTCATTAGTTACACTAAAAATGATATCATCTACATAGACTACAACTATCAATTGATGACCATTTTCAATTTTGACATAAAGGTTACTATCTGCAACTCCTCTCTTGAACCCTTGGTCCAATAGGTACTTGTCAAGTCTAGCATACCAAGTTCTAGGGGCCTGTTTTAGACCATAAAGGTCCTTCTTAAACCTGAAAACATAATCCTTTTTATCAGTAAATATGGAACCCTTAGGTTGTTCAATGTATACCTCCTCTTCTAAGTTCTCATTTAGGAAGGCTGACTTAACATCCATCTAATATATCTTGAACCCTTTGTAACCTGCATATGTAATGAACATTCTAAGGGCCTCTAACCTTTCTATAGGAGCAAATTTTTCTTCAAAGTCTGCTCCTTCTACTTGAGCATATCCTTTACACATAAGTTTGGCTTTGTTTCTAGTTATCTCTCCACTCTCATTCAATTTTTTCTTAAAAACCCATTTTGTTCCAATGATGTTTTTGTCTTTAGGTCTAGGTACTAACTCCCAAGTTTCATTATTTTCAATTTGATTTAGCTCTTCATTCATTGCATATAATTAGAACTAATCTTTACTTTCTTCTATATATTTCTTAGGTTTAATTTTTGAAAGTAAGGTAGCATCACTCATCATTTCTCTCTTTATTTTTATACCTGGACTTTTATTCCTAATGATTTGAGATTCAAGATAATCCTTTTGAATCTACTTAAAAGGACCTTTTGAGTCCTTTTTTTCACTCTCTTATTCATCCTCATCCATTTATATTTCTCCTTGATCATTATTTGACTGAGTGTATGGATTCTTTGTCTCATCAACGCTCACATTTATTCTTTCCACTATATTTTTCAACCTTTTGTTATAACATTTGTAGCCATCACTTACTGATGAATTTCCTAAGAAAAAACATTCATCAGATCTTGAGTTAAACTTTCCTAAGTCCTCATCATCTCACTTAATGTAACACTTACTCCTAAAAACCTTGAAATGTCAACATTTACAGGTCTACCATTCCATAGTTCATATGGAGTCTTATCACCATTGATCCTAATATGTCCTGTGTTCAAAGTGTAGACTATAGTACTCACAAATTCTCTCCAATAACCATTTGATAATTTATACTCATTCAACATGGTCCTTTCCATTTCTTGCATTGTTCTATTCTTTTTCTAAACCACCCCATTCTGTTGAGGTGTTCTAGTAGCTGAGAACTACCTTCTTATCCCATTGACTTCAAAAAATTCATCAAACTCATTTGACCAAAACTCTCCTCCTTTATCAGATCTAAGGCACTTGATATTTAAATTCATTTCATTTTCAACCAAGGCTTTGAAGATCTTAAACTTACCTAGAGATTCTGACTTCTCCTTTAAGAATGCTACCCAAGTCATTCTTGTGAAATCATCTATGAGCAATATGAAGTAGCTATCTCTTTGAATAATTTGAATTCTTGTAGGTTTACATAGATCAGTATGAATTAGTTCCAATGGTCTAGTAGTGGAGTATTCTTTAGACTTGAATCTTCTCCTAGTTTGCTTAACATGCTGACATGCTTTGCAAAGAGCATCTATAGGTTTAGAAAATTTAGGCATATTCTTCACATATCCGTTGGAGCTAATTTTGACAAGATTGTCAAATTTTATGTGACCTAACCTTCTATGCCACAACCAAATCTCATCTACCTTACTCATGAAGAATTTTTCTTTAGTGATCTTAGTTAGAACATAGAGATTGTTTTTAGTTCTCTTGGATTTGAAAATCAATCTTCCTAATTTAGATTTCCTTATTTCACATCATTTTTCATATAATGTTAGAGTATGTCCTTGGGTGTGCATTTTACTCACACTTAATAAGTTGTACTTCAATCCATCTACATATAACACATTTTATATTCTAGTCTTTCCATTATCCAAACTCAAGTATCCTTTCCCAATTATGTTAGTAGATGTGTTATCCCCAAACCTTACTGAAATATTGGCATTCTTATTCAAAGTGATAATTTTTTTTATCTCTTGTCATGTGACTTGAGTAGCCACTATCTATGTACCATTTCAAGTCTTCATCTTGAGTGTGGAAAGGAGTTTGGGCTATCATGGATTCTTCTTCTCTATCTTTATACTTCATTTCTATAGGTTCTACCTTCTTGATCCATATTTTAGTGTCATGACTCCATATCTTCTCAACCTGTCTAGTTTTGCTTATTATTTTATAGTCTCTTGCAATATGTCCTCTTTAGTTACATTTATAACATACAATTCTACTTTTCAATCTGCAGTTGATAATTTTATGTCCAAATTTACCACAAAATAAATAATGGCCCATGAAGGAGTTATCATACTATGATTTTTTAACCTTGTTTATCTTTTGATGAAGATAAGATGGAATGTTATTACCTTTTACATCTCTTGGTGGAGCAGTGACCTTCTAGACTTTTTGATGCTTTACTTTAGATTTGGTAGCTTTTGTATAGGTCTTGATCTTATTGGTTTCATCACTCCTTGACTGATCAAGGTATATTGGATTTTAATGTTTCTTAAACTCCTTTTGTTATTATATGAATCCAAGACCTCTCATGTCATGAAAGGATATTTGATTATGTAGGAATTTATTAAGCTTTTTAGTACTTTCCTCATACTTATGATAAGTCCTTAACATGATAACATCTTGCTTGATTTGTGCCTCTAAATTTTTTATCTTCAATCTAAGTTGAGTATATTCAACCAGGTGATCTTTATCTTTTGAGAAAAAATTGCATGTAGTTTTGTTAATTGCTAGTAAATTCTCATCAAAATCATACAAGACACTTTCATTACCAAGATTCATATATGTGTTCCAAAGATCTCCCTTAGACTATTAGGTCTGATCAAGGGATAAAGCTATGATGCCAATTGTTGGAAGAATGGATAATAAGAGTGGGGGGGTGGGTGAATCAGTTTATCAACATTTTCTATTCAATTCCATTCAACATTCTATGAGACATTAATTAACATGAAAGATTAATGCATAAAAAAGCAACCATTCAAGTAAATCACAAGAGAACACAACTGCTATGTGGGAAACCCTATATGGGATAAAAAACATTGAAACATACACATGGAATACTATCCTATAATGTCAATATTTAAATTTTAGTGAAGCACTAACTTCATAAGGAGCTCCAACCCCTACTTAGTTGAGCACCCACACAACTAGTCTTTTGCAAGCTCAATCTTGTAAGGAGGCTCCAACCCCATTAGGTAAATTAGCACCAACCAAGTCACCTTTGATGTCTGGTCACCTGAGAATAAATTTTTATAACTCAACTATAGATGAAAACCTTTTATTTCACTTTTTACCCTTCAAACTCATGCAACTAGCTTCTCATGCTTTCTCGCTCAATAAACCCTCTCCTTGGTAATATAGGTCAATTGGCCTTGTTCAACACCTATAAAAACATAGTTAAACATTCATGACATATTTATATAATTATTTTAATGATATTAAATCCTTTAACCTATTCACAAAAAATCTATATCCTTTGCTCAATAGCTCAATATTCTAACTAGTCCAAATAGCCTTATTAGGCCTTGCCTTTATACTCAATTCTTTATTTCACCCATCTTGGTCAGCCACGATCCTTAAAAAAATAATATTATAATTTAAATAAATCAATACTCTCATTTAATGAGTTAAATAAATAAAACATTAGTCTTTTATAGTCCACAAGGACCAATTTCACCATTAGGACTAATGGAGACCTAATGCAATTAGGTCTATCCTATCCACACATTACCATTTAAAACCTTAGGAAAAAATACTATCTTATCCAATAGATTAAAAAATTCATATATGGATCTAATAGACCATTTATAAGTTTAAATTGGGTCCCCAACTTCATTTGGTCCATTTCACTACTTGGCCTACCATTAGGTTTCTTCACTAATAGACCTTTTCATTGCTTATAAGTCTATCTTACAAACTCAAACCATGTACATAACTTTAACACAAAAAATATTAATTAAATAATATTAATATGTTAATAAATACTTAAAAACCTTATAAAAATGATTTAGTCTCCACCACACAGGCCAAAAGGCTTCAAGAACACTCCTATAGATAGCTTACTCAGAAACACCAAACACTATCAAAACATAGTCAAAGTCATTTGACTTTACAAACTTGATCAGGGAATTATAATGAGAAAAAATGCATTAAAAATATAATATTAATCCTTTATAACACATATGATAACTTTAGATCATTCATATTAGTGAATTTTGACTTAGAAACATCTTTTTCACATACACAAAAAAGTTTCCTGTAGGTCCAAAAATATAGTCAAGAAAATCAACTTGTAAAACACCTGTGGGAGAAATTGTGTGTTATTAAAATGGATTTTTGTGAACCTATAAAATCCTTAAAAAATGTTTTTAAATATATATTTTGTGATAATATATTATTATTGGTCTTACAAACCAATGTCACTATGTCACTCTACACAGACTCCACTATACTAGACATGCCAGTTTGATGACAACATTTTGCTTGAATATAGGCATCATAAACACTTCAAAATTAATTAAATAAGAGGAATATGTATTTAATGATTACCCCATGAATTTTTATCCTTTATTAATCCTCTACAACTAATCCCTAAACTTATATTCATTCTCACCTAGTTTTCTCACTGTTCTACTTATTAGGCAAGTTTAACGATAGGCTACCTTCCATGACCAATTTTGAAAAATTATAGTTTGAAACCTAATAAAAAACTTACATGAGCATAAATTATAAGTATTTCGCATCATTATAAATCTAATTACATGCTTTGACCTTGTCAACCCTACCTGTAGCATCAAAAAACCTAAAAACAAAGGTTTTCCTATAGCTTCTATTCACTATTACGATAAACCAAAACCACCTAAAGAGATATTGAAGAGTCATTTACATGTTAAAAAAGCTAAAATAAGTCAATATAACTATTCTGAGCCAAAATTGATTAGATATTTCCCATTGGGTATGTGTAAGGGTTTTAGGAGGGTTTTAAATTACCTTACCTTCTTAGGAATCATTCATAAAGGATTTCCCATCAATACTAAAAACAATTCCAAGTAATTAAATATAGGGACCTTACCCAACTACCATGAATTTCTCAAGATATCATTCAAAGGTTTCACGTGCCAATGAGCATGAGAAATTTATTCTCGGGTTTGTAACACCATTTTTTGTGCACATAGTCAACATTTCCATCAAAATTATTGGTTTATCTTATAGGATACGACTTAAAACTTTTTAAACATGATTTAAATGATCCCTAATACATATATAAATTCTGTAAAGAGATATATAATCCTTGGAAATGAACTTGACCTCTCTTTAGGCCACTAAAGGTCACTTTGTGCACTTAGGCCTTACACTACCAAGCATACTTTGAGTATGATTAGGATTTAAAACATATTGAATTGGCTTCAAAACTATATACTAATGTCATAAAAGATTTTTTTTTCTCACATAGCCACCCTTTCTCACTCAAGTCTCCAATGGCACAACTCACCATGCTACCAGGCTTGCCTGTAACTTCTAACTAGGTCTCTTTATTACGACTTCAAAGATTTAATATCAAGAGCAACAATTACACCTAAGAATGATATCAATGACACTTTCATGAAATTAATGAAAACTTCATGCATACCTTGTAACACATTCACAACAATGGTAAATACAATTATACGGTTTTATATGGAAGAAAAATATTGCCATTAAAAACATATAGTTCAACGTACATTAGTGTATAGGTCTACACTGATAAACTCAAAACTCTATACCATTAGGATATCTTATTGATATGATAATATAAGGTTATTTAACCCTAAGTAAGCATCCCACTTTCCATAATGAGTCTAATTAATGGTTAGGGAAATAGATAGTTCTTTCATGATTGCAACACTAATAATATGATAAGAAATATCCCTAGTTAGTCCACATAGTCAATATTATATATATGAAAATAGTAGTTAATAAGATATAAGATTATTTAGTTAATCATACAACTAAATATACAAACCTAAAAACTAGAAAAAAAAATATTTGAGTATAAAGTTATGAAATTTTGACAAAAGAATCATCATACTAAGCTTTATTTAGACAATGATTTACAAATATTTGAAAATCATTGAGCAAGAATTACAAGACTATTTATAAAATTAATACAATATAAGATTTTGAAACACTTTAATTTTTATAAGATTTGTGCAAGTATAATCCATGTGGTCATGCTATCCCTTTTGGCCATTTGACCATGTTCATTACTTATGAATCATTACACCATGGTTATTTTATTCTAGCATGATAATAATGAAGATGCACTTTTCATTGTATAACATTAATTTAACATTATAATGTTACATGAGTCCCAATAATTTAAATTTAATATGGATAATACCCCATAAGAGGCCATCACATAAACTTAAACAATCAACAAAATATTAATTTTAATCATAGATTTAATATTCTCAACCATCTAATAGGTTAGTAAATAGAGGTCTTATCTTTATTTTTTGGCTGCTTGTCCCTTGGATGTTTTTAGTAGTTGTATTTATTAAGTATGAAAATATTAAGGTTAATCAAAACTAAAAGTAAATGTCTCAAAAACCATGCTTATATTCCATATTAGAATATATAGCAATTTCCAATTCTTTTATTATCTTAACTTGGTTTGAGTTAAATAACCATTTGAACTATATCGATTCCAAACTATTATCTTATATATGCTTCACTACATAGAATAAAGATTGATACACCATAAACATACCTTGATGTTCCTAAAATATGCATTATACCCTTTTGTATAAACCTAAGGTAATATTACTATTTAGCAACTTGATAATGATAAAATTAAACAATAATTCTCTTATTCAAATGTTAGAAGAAAGGGGAACTTTCAACACTCATTTACTTGTTAGGCTATCTTAATGCTAGAATAATTCAAATATAGTAATATAAGTTTAGTATGAGACCTAGTTTAGACCATTATATCCCTATAGGGATTTGTCCATTTGGTCAAAAAATAAGATCCAGACCAATGTTGCTAACAAAAAACATATGAATAATAATATGCAATTAATACTAATAGCTTTAAATTCTTACAAGTCAAGTTAGATTTACAATTTTTAATGTAAACAAATATCCTTACGAATTTCTTTAGGCAATAAACACTCAATACTAACATTAATATTACATTTGAACCATTTGAAATTATCCGGGTTACCGTTATCAATATAAATGTTGGTTAGTTAATATAAAAATAGGATCATATAATATTGGAACATTCATTCATTGAATTAACTTTGAATACTTCTTAGGATAATTATAAAATAGTATTAATACCTTAACCATTTTAGCTTTATAATTTATAACTAAAACATGGATAAAAAAATACACTAATTTATATATTTCAATGGTTAATCAAGATGCAAAACTATTGTAAGTACACTGATAAAGACATCTATTTTGAAATTGAAAGTCTGAATATTATACATGAATCACTCTCACTAATTAATAAAATGCAATAATGTTCCTACAATGAGTAATTCAAATTAACACTGACTCTAAGCATTATTGAATTAAATCAGAATGTAAACATGTAATGAAAGAATAATTTTTAATATAGGAAAGTGAATAATGACTAAATATAACTCTTCCCTGATCAACTAACTTTCAGAATTACAACTGAATCTCTAAAACATCCATATTATAATTAGAAACATGTCACCAACTTGAATCCAACTAGAAAATAAGAGTACTTATAGCATATCAAATCTTCATGCCTAGTCTTATGAGCCAAACCATCAATAATCCTACCCACCCCAACCATCATATTGATAGTGGAAATCAAACATCTGGGATTAGATGAAGAACATGAAAATGTGCTATGAAATTGAAGCCATGGATCAAAATGGGAAAAATAGTCACAAACCAAAAAGAATAACATAAGGTAATCAATCCTCAATGAACTATTTCACAGAAAAGGATACTAATAATAGTCCAAACATTTGATTTAAATATACAAGCATCCCAGTCAACAAACTAATAACATCTTACAAGAGCTAGATATCACCAAAGTACACCAAATCTAATTTAAAAACTCAATGATGCCTCACTCAATGAGTTTAATGACATTTATCTTAATCAACAGGTTTATAAATGAAAGAATCTCATAATTAATCAAATGCCAATATTTCAACTTTCATGCAATACAAAAGTACCTCAACATAATATCGACAACACCAAAAAGAGTAAATAAATGATTAAGACTAAAATATCCACCATAACCCTTTTTAAAGGTTGGATTCTTTACCTGAGAAAAACATAATTGAGGACACTAAATGACATGCTCAACCATATAAGTTTTCAATCTTGATTGTAAAGAACACAAATACTATATTCTAATGAAATGGCCACCTACAACTAAAAATAACATTTCCACAACATAATCATATACCATTCTAATGACTACCATGATGGACTAAAACACCATGCCAATAAAGAAAGGTCAAACATTGAGATCTAATCTAAAGTGGTCTTCAAGACCTATTAAGGTTTCAAATTTGACGAGATTGAGTACCACTCAGACATTAAGCAAATAAGATAGGAAAACCTAGTATTTAATAGACCTTGCTCGACTATGATTTTAATCAAAATAACTTACATTGTCTCTACAAGTTGAGCCCAAAAAGGCATAAAAAAGAAAACAAAGACAATAGTTCTCAACCCAAAAACCCAATATAAATTCTTCAAGCCACACAAAATTAATATTACTTAAATATGATTATAAGATAATTATGGGTTTGTTATGAATTATTATAACTTCATGGTGAATCAATAGTCATTTATAGGCTTAATAGTTTTACCTAAAATATAACTAAACTTTCATTCCTTCACACATGTTAAATTTTAAGGCACTACTTACTTAGAGTCAATGCCATCCCCATAAATAAGGAAAATGGTGAATGCCCATCCTTCTACTTTCAGCTACCTTAAGGAAAACCCACACCTTCCTTCTATGCGTAGACCCCATTTTATCCTGGCTACCATTAATAGCCTATGTAATAAAATTTTCCATTACTCACTTTTGCACCACCATTTTTCCCTAAGGTTTTGGCCCAAACAACTAGTTTAAGCTAAGTGTAGAAGCTTCTCCAATACTCCATGCCCCTAATCAAGAGGCAAGTTTAGCAACCAAAACAATAAATTTTTTATCACAACAAAAACCTAAAATCACATCGATTGAGATTCTTCATGATGCCCAAGGGGTAGCTCAAGATGCCCCATGAGCCCCATAGATCATCATGACCACCATGCCATCCTAACAAAACAACATCATGTCCCCCTCCCAAGTCTATGCATGGGTAGATTATCATGATCACCTAAGGGGTCAACAAAATTTAATTAACCATAGATTAACAAGCCTATAATTATAATAAGCTAAAGATGCACTATAATAAATAGTCCAAAATGACACTGAACCTGCACAAGGCATAAATTTTATAATCAATAAAAATTGAACAAATGAAGACCACCAAACATGCGGGAGATGAATACAAATGATTGAAATAACATAAGATAAAATATGGAGATGCATGCATGTAATAAAAAACAACACTTGCAATGCAAGACATCCAACAAGAAAAAATTAAAAATATCAAATCATGATTACAAAAAATTTAAAGAGGTAATTAAATGGCTCAAAATCTCATTTCCATTATTTTAACTGTCAGTGTCAATCAACTGATCAATGCCCTTTCCTTATTACCCAAACTACCAAAGTTTTTTTTATTGAGCTTCATTCATACAACCTATTCCTACAGTCATGCCAATAGACATCAACAATATTTAAACATAGTATTATATAAAATAACATAATTTAAACTAGACAAAATATAAGCATGATATAATGAATCATATATAATCATCCACTATGGCATCAATCAACAATATAATAGTAAGTTGTGAATTCAAACATAATGTCATAATTTTAATCACATATATAACACACTATCTGAATAAACATCAAAATAAAAAAATATTTGCTATAAAAGTCCCATAACCAACAACCAAATGTATCATATGTTTGGGTCATGATAAATAATCTATGCAAATTAAACCATACCAATTTTATGTTTAATGTAATTTCCACATAGTGAATCAAAAGGTCAAATCAACTACTTAAAGTTGTCAAAGGTGTGTTAAAATATGTGTTTGACAATATTATTTAATAGATTAGTGGATTTTGGAAGAAATTAGAAATTACGCTAGTGATGATGTGATTTAATAGTCATCTTTGATTAGGTACATGGTGTTCTCTAATAGATGTTTTGAGTACTAGAGATATATTACCACTAAATGATTTGTGATACACCAAAATATTAATTAAAATAATAATTAATGTGGGGTCTATAATCATTACTATCAATAAATGTGATCAAACCTACATAAAGATCATATTTGAATCATTTGAAGCTACATTGTTTGAACCATCTCTCTACTAATGTGTTTAGCCTTTGAAGAAAACCCTTCTAAACCATTGTAGAAGGGAAATCTCAAAATTTTATTGTTTATATTATGGAAGTGATACATAATTTTTTTCCTTGATTGGATAAGTTAACAAGCTTTGTAGATTGTTTTCCAATCTATTAGGAAGATAATATTTTCTGTTATGGGCTGCAAAGTACATAACCAAAACTAATATTGATAATTCCTACCACGTATATGACCAAAAAAAATGAATTAATTTAATACACATTGTAAATGAAAATCAAAGTTGAGGTAAAATATGGATTTAATGAAACAAATCAATGAAGATAAGAATAAACATGGAATAAAATCACTTACACAAACAACAACTCAAGAAGGAAAGAAAAAGGAAAGATTATTGGAAGTGACTAATGGTTTTTTTCTACTATGGTAGAAAACAAGTACATATGTCCACTATGATGTTCCCATTCATCTTTCCCCCTCCCTTTATTTTTTGAGTTAAAATAAGTTGAAAGAATCTCATTTTGTATATTAGTGACTAAAATCCCATTAATTGGGTTAATAATTGTAAGGATTGAAGTAATTAATTATGTTTTGAATGTCAAGTCCTTATATATGTAACATTATTATCGACAAAACTATGTTGATTAGTGTTTTTTTTTATTTTAAAAATGGTAGTATATATATGGAAACAACTAAAATGGTGCCTCAATATATATATATATATATATATATATATATATATATATATATATATATATATATATATATAAAGTCATTGATATATATATATATATAAAGTCATTGATATATTCACATCAATGACTTTCACTTGTTACCATGAAGATAAGAAGAAACATGAAAGAAAATCAATTAAATTGTCAAAGGTGTGTTAAAATATGTGTTTGACAATCTTATTTAATATATTAGTGAAGTTTGGAAGAAATTAAAAATTATGCCAGTGATGATGTGATTTAATGATCATCTCTAATTAAATACATGGTGTTCTCTAATAAATGTTATGAGTATCAGAGATGTATTACCACTAAATGATTTGTGCTACACCAAAATATTAATTAAAATAATAATTAGTGTGATTAAATGTGAGCTTTGTAATCATTACTATCAATAAAAGTGATCAAAGCCTACATAAAGATCATATTTAAATTTGTCATTTAAAGCTACATTGTATGAACCATCTCTCTACTAATGTAATTAGCCATTGAAGAAAACCCTTTCTAAACCATTGTATAAGGACAATCTCAAAATTTTATTATTTATATTATGGAAGTGATACATAATTTTTTTCCTTGATTAGATAAGTTAACAAGCTTTGTAGCTTATTTTCCAATCCATTAGGAAGATAATATTTTATTTTATGGGCTGCAAGGTACATAAGAAAAACTAATATTGATAATTCCAATAACCTACATGATCAAAACAAATGAATTAATTTAATACACATTGTAAATGAAAATTAAGGTTGAGATAAAATATGGGTTTAATGAAACAAATCAATGAAGATTAGAAGAAACATGGAAGAAAATCACTTACACAAGTAACAACTCAAGAAGGAAAGAATATTGGAAGTGAATAATGGAATTTTTATACTATGGTGGAAAACAAATACATATGTCCATTATGACGTTCACATTTGTCTTTCCCTCTCCCTTAATTTTTTGAGTTAAAATAAGTTGAAAGATTCTCATTTTATATATTAGTGACTAAAACCCCATTAATCAGGTTAATAATTGTAAGGATTGAAGTAGTTAATTATGTTTTGAATGTCAAGTCCTCCTATATGTAGCATTATTATTGATAAAACTATGCTGATTAGGGTTTAAAAATTTAAATTTTTTTCATATATATATGGAAATAACTAAAATGGTGCCTCAATACACACACACACACACACACACACACACACACACACACACACACACACACACACACACACACACACACACACACACACACACACACACACACACACACACACACACACACACACACACACACATATGCATACATACATATTCAACATACAAAATCCATTCTTCCATCCATTTCCAACTCAACATCAAACTTTTTTCACTTAGAAGACTTATAATGTGTGTGTGTGTGTGTGTGTGTGTGTGTGTGTGTGTGTGTGTGTGTGTGTGTGTGTGTGTGTGTGTGTGTGTGTGTGTGTGTGTGTGTGTGTGTGTGTGTGTGTGTGTGTGTGTTTGTGTGTGTGTGTGTGTGTGTGTATTAATACATACATGGGTTAATCTAGGTTCTATTTTATTCTCCCCCCCTCCCACACACACATACACACATGTATATTTACATATTTGTGTATATATATATGTTTATGATATCCAAAGTTTGAATTGGATTGAATAGAAACAATATGTTTCAAATAAATGGATGTTTTGAAAAAGATTACACAAACATGAGGTGAACACTGGATAATAAACTAGAATCGATGACCACTAATTCTCCAAAAATTGTAAGACAAGTAAAATACACTCCCAATGATTCTTCTTTTGATTCAAAATGAGTGGATGTAATTTCAAATATTTTATGTGAACCACATAAAAAAAATTCAAAAAAGAACTCTTAATGAGTATTTCGTAAACACACTGTAGACAATAGAAAGTATTTTAGAATCAACATTTACTAATTGTCAACTAATTGTAAGATAAGAGGACTACATGTGCCTTGATTCTCAATGCAAACTAAAACACATTTTAGATATGTAAGCAACCCATTAATGGTTCTAGGTGAATTACACATATTTTTTAGTTTCCCATATACATAAATATACAAAAAATAAAAGGATATATTTCTATGGAGAGTTTAACTTGATGAAAGTCTCATGAGGCTTCAAAAAATCTAAATAATGAAATAAATATAATTCATGGGTAGTAAGTTTAAAAGAATCATTCCATATAGGTATGTGCATAGAGGTGGGGGATAATTGTATGGACATTTCTCCCTATGCATACATGTTATGGCCATAATGCATACACATTATTTGAATTTAGGTTTAGAAAATCTGAGTCATAATGCATATACATTATGAGGCCATAACACGTATGTATTATGACCATATAACCCATACATGTTTTTAGCACTAGGCCTGGTGCCAATAATGCGTACACATTATTGGCACTAGGCCTAGTGCTAAAAATGTATATGTGTTATGTATTAATAATACACATGCATTATTTTTAACATAAAAAAGGCCCATCCATGGGTAAACACTTCATTTACATTTTCCCATTTGCTTGATGCTTCTCTTGGCCAAATTACGATCATGTTTGCTTAGAGGAGAAGAAAAACAAACCTTGATCACCTGATACCTTTCCAAATTAGTAATGCCACCATAAAGGGGAT